>OX638371.1:64751113-65067201 GCA_951812925.1 Calliopum simillimum
TTTTGAAAAAAAGGTTGCTCTGTAGAGGACGAACTGGTGAAAATTGCTAGTATTATATGCATAAGCTCAGTAGGTCAGCAGATCCCTACCTTATGGAACAGTTGGTAAATCATTCAATTCTTTGGGCTAAAACAGCCAGTGCACGACATTACCCCCTGCACGACATTACCCCGTTCTACTCTACTTATTTTTTAGTAATTTTATTAAATGGCACATATAATTACAAACATTTAAAGGCTATGATTGATATCGGATCACGTTTTTAAAGTTAATTAAGAGTATAAAGGCTATTGTGTTATTAATTTTTTGTTTTTTTATTAATTTTTTAAAAATTTATTTATATTTAAAAATTAAAAATTAATAAAAATTGCCGACGTTTCGCGGATTTTTTGTCCGCTTCATCAGGGCGTCTAACTAGTTAATAAAAAAACAAAAAATTAAAAACAACAATTCATTGTTTTAATTTTTTAAAAAAGTGATCACAATAATAGCCTTTATACTCTTAATTATTTAAAGGCTATGTTGAGCAAAATCGAATAAAATTTCTAAAAGATATTAAGGTTTTAGTGCAATAAGGAAGATGTGAGAATTTTCGAAATGTTCGGTCTGAGTCAACAGATCCAATTTTTCAGCCTCCAGATAGGACACTCTACACTTATTGAACACTTTAAAAATGTTTTAAGTAACTTCTAATCATTCTCTGTAGAAGAACATTGCGGATTGTATCAAAAATATTAATTTTTGAAAGAAATCGAAATTTCCCTATTGCACTAAAACCCTAATATCTTTTGGAAATTTCATTCGATTTTGCTCAACATAGGCTTAAAATGTTTGCAATTATATGCGCCATTTAATAAAACTACTAAAAAACAAGTATTTGAAAAAATTATATGCCAAAAACCAAATGTTTCATTTGAAGTTGATGTGAAAAATTTCAAAAATTTGTTAAATTTCAAACTTTTTCCTGCTATTACTCAGTCAATTTTGTTCGAAGCATAATCATTGGTATACTTGTTAGAAGCGCCATTAATCACTCTTTGTTAACGTGGAAAAATAAAATTGATCGGACTTGACGTCATAGAAATATATTGATATATATGAAGCTATAACCTCGAAAATATAAATTAACGAATAACTCGGGAACGGCCGCAAGGAAAAAAATATAATTGGGTTTTTCGTGTTCAGCGACCTCAAATTTGTTTAGAAAAAATGGTTTGTAAAATGTTACAAATATTTTTAATTTTGAGTTGTATTAACTTTTTATAGTTATTGCTTAAATAATAGCCCAGGAAAATAAGATGCGTACGACTTCTAGTTTAGAAGATCACCCAATTTAAAAAGTTGTTAACAGTTATGATATGAAATATTACCTATGAGTTCATATTAAAATATTTTACTTTTTAAATTGCAATAACTCTTCAATGAGAAGTTGTACTAACAAAATTAAAATGCTGTTTGAAAGCTAATTTAATTTTCTATATACCGTATAAATTTTTTTTTTTCGAACGGCTCATGACCTTAAAAATATTATTGAATAGAATAACCGTTAAGGCTTCGAAATTACTGGTTTTTTAAGGATATCTGCGAATTGGTAAGTACTACGATAAAAAGAAATGGGACCAAATTTGTAGAGAATTACAAGATCTACAAAAAATAAGCGATATGTGTACACATAGAAGTAACCGTTTAGAAGATATTCCAAAAAAACCCTTAAAATGCCAAAAAACCGGTTTCTATTGAATATCTTCTATACGGTTACTTCTATGTGTACACATATCGCTTATTTTTTGTAGATCTTGTAACTCTCTACAAAAGTGGTCCCTTTACTTTTTATCGTAGTACTTACCATTTCGGAGACATCCTTAAAAAACTAGTAATTTCGAAGCCTTAACGGTTATTCAAGAATATTTTTAAGGTCATAAGCCGTTCGAAAAAAAAATTTTTACGGTATATACATAGAAAATTAAAATATCTTTCAAACGGCATTTTAATTTTGTTTGTACGACTTCTTATTGAAAAGTTATTGCAATTTAAAAAGTAAGATATTTTAATATGAACTCATAGGTAGTATTTCATATCATAACTGTTAACAACTTTTTAAATTAGGTGATCTTCTAAACTAGAAGTCGTACGCAAATACTTTTAACGTACTTTTGTAGGAAATTTCCTGTGCTACAAAATTAGAGACCAACATTTTTCTGTAAAAGTTAGCATTAGCGTGATATTTGCAAAAAACTGATTTTAGCGACCTTTGAGCCTTAATAACTTTTTATGCGCACACGACTTTGCAATGGACTTTTCACAGTTTGTGTATCATGCATAAATAAAGACAATTCCGGTGAAAAATTTCCACTGGGAATTTTTTCGCACAGAAGCTCTTTTTTCGTCTTATTTTCCTGGGCTATAATAAACAAATCAAAAACACAATAAAATTTTTGGTAAACTTTACTTTTTATAGTATAAAAAACAATATCCCACACCGACCGTATAAATTCATTCAATGTAACAAGACTTCTAGGCTAAAACCCCCTGTAACGATTTTTTCCCATTTTTGGTGCTTAAAATGGGTATGTACGCAGTTTTCCGGGCGCCATTTTGAGTTTTATCATTTTCCAACATCATATTTGGATTCAGCAATCTAGAGAACCCCGTGAATAGCATTTATTTTCCATTTTTAAGCATTTTAGAACAGTTTTATTGAATTTATCCGATTTTGAGGGTTCACGGGGGACTAAAGAAATTTTGGGGAAAGGCCGGAAAAAACTAATGTGTTGGTTTTGTTCTAAATTTTATTACGAACAAAATGAGCCCTGTCGGATCAAAATCGGTGCATGTTCAACAAAATTAGAAATGAATACCTGTTTTTACCTAATTTGCCTGCACTATTAAAAATATTTCTGCCAGGCTATAACCACGCTGACCAAGCTTTTCTTATTCGCCTTAGTGTAAACTACCATTTTGCATTAAAAATTTCAGAATCCGCGATGACGGCACTTTTATATTGCCGGCTCCCGGACTATCATATTGGGGGTTATCGTGAATCAAGATTCCCGGGGAATTTTCTTAAGCTGCAATAGAGAATGCCCTGCAGTCTGAGAAAATTCCCCGGGAATCTTGATTCACGATAACCCCCATTATGTCCATAATGCGAATACACAGATCATTTGATTATGTCCATAATGCTGTTTTTCATATGTACTCTCAAGTGATGTAGTGAAAATTTTTGATTATCTTCAGTGAAAACTGTGAAAGGGTTATTTTTAATTTTTGAAAATTGCACCATTAAAAAGAGTGTCCCTGAATTAGCCTAAATCAGGTGTTACAATATTTAAATATTTAAAAGCATTCAAGAAATACCAAAAAAATCGTTTGCCTTAATATCTCGAATTGGCAAAAATAGAGATATTGCGGTTTTTCCTATGTACGGCAGTATAGATCACCCATTATTTAAAAACAAATTTTTCATAATATTAAATTTTTAGTGCCATTCAGGAAAATTAATTTTAAATTTTTATTATTAAATTCTATACGTCCTTTGTTGATTTCCAAATATGTACATTTGGATGTCCGTTATTTACCAGGTTCTTTATTTTTATGAAGGAAAAAATTAAATAGAAATTATTTTGTGGCAAATAATCTTCTAAAAAAGTACTTTTTTCGTACAAAAATGTATGGGGATTAACTTTACACGGCATTTTCTAGCATATTAGAGTTCTTTAAAATTGCAGGAAAATTCTCGAAATGAGGAACACTGCGCTAAAATAGTTATAAGTTTGAAAACGTGGATCGAACAATTATGCAGTAATTTTCATTTTTTTTTTTTTTTTTCATTTCATTTATTCATATATAATATGAGACCATAACAGGTCAAAGTCTTGATCTTGGATAATGAGTCTTGTTCTTGGTCTTGATATTGAGTCTTGGTCTTGCCAACTTTTGAATTGAGGGATTATTTTATGCTTGAAATATCTTCTCCAGGAGATATTGAATTTTAACCAAAATATTTGTGGACTTTTTATTAAGAAATTTAATTTTTGCATATTAAAAAAAAACCATACAAAAATAGTTATTTCCGTTGTAAATCGATATCGATTTGAAATGGTATGAAATCCGATTGGATTTGAATTTTTCGAACAAAAGTAAAACCGATATTCGAATCAGTCGTTTGTGAAATAAACTTTTAAAAAAATTTAATGTATTTAGAATTGAAAGCGATTCGTGTAAGCCAATTACTTTGGGTTGCAGCATAATAAAAACTGCTGGTTTTGATCCGTTTCAATATGGATTCCAAAAAGGTAGTGGCACAATATCAGCTATAACTGAAACAATTAATGCAACAAATAAAAATCTTGACGAAGATAATTATGTAGCTGCCGTTTTTATTGACATGTCAAAAGCTTTCGATGTAGTCAACCACTCGATCTTATTGGACCATCTGAGTGATCTAGGCGTAAGAGGAGTAGCTCACCAGCTGTTCGCGGGCTATTTATCTGGTAGACCTGTGAAGACCAAGGTAAATGGACATTTTACCGATCCGTCAAACTTAAAAATGGGAGTTCCGCAAGGCTCTATATTGGGACCAACATTGTATATTTTATATGTTAACAATTTGAGATGTGCAAATTTGTCTGCCAAATATTCTGTTTATGCTGATGATACGGCACTTAGATACTACGTCACAAAACATTATTAATGATGACCTTTTAAGAGTAAACAAATGGATAAAAGGAAATGAGCTATTTTTAAATACGAAAAAAACCTCTTACATGCTGTTCAAACAAAAAAACAAAGCCGAAATAAACATTAACATAAGAATTGATGATGAGCAAGTTCAGCGGAAAACAGAAGTTACATATCTCGGAGTAGTTATTGATGAAGCATTGAGTTGGAATTCCCACTGGATTAAAATAAAAAATAAAATCATTCCACTTATTGGTGCAATTCGACGCTTTGATTTCATTAATATGGAAACCGCCAGTTTAATAAGTATATAACGCCCATGTTATGTCGCACTAACATCAGAACAATTAAATCAAGGACCAATAGAAACAGATATGGTGTACTTAACACTGCAATTGAAGCCTTTAATATGTTGCCATCAAATCTCTCGAAAAGTACTAATTTAGAATATTTCAAAAAAAACTTAAAAAACTATGTAAAAACTTTGGAAATTTAAATTGTTGTCGATATTTATTAATAAGTTTTTTATTTATTTATTGAATTATTATCTTAAAACTTCTCTTATTTTTTTAAATTACTCTTATACCAACTGTATAGTTGTCTGAGTTCTTATCAATAAAAAAAAAAAAAAAAAAAAAACTGATGGAAAAAAAGTACACCAAAAAACTAAAATGGTGCATCAAAAAGCACTGTCCAAACAAAGGGTTATTTTGAATTACAGAAGTGGTCTTCTTATCGTACAAAAAGAAAACCTGGCTTAGATGGACAGTGAAGCAATTTTTTAAGCAGCATTCCGACACTTCATTCCGTCAGGGCATATTTCTCAAAATCTACAATATAAAGATTAAGGAAGTTTGCTGAAGATCTACCGAGTTCAAAAAGTACCAGGTCGTTGCGATGGAAAGCAGCTGGTGGCTTAAAAGCAAGCCCAAAAGTTATATGAAGACTTTTTGATTAAATTTGACTGTTACATAATGAACCAGGAAACACACGTCAAGGCAGGTACAGAGCAAGTTTAAAAAAAAGAAAAACCCCAAAATCACAAAATTTCCCAAGCAGAATATGATTTGGCAAATTATATGCACCTACTGATTAAGAGCAGTCGTGCTTGGCAAAGCCTTTGGCAATATATGGAATATTTTCCATAAAATTAAATAGAATTTTATTTTGTTTCCACGTCTTGAAATATTTTATCTTTATATAAATAGATTTTCATCTCTTAAATGTTGATTAAAATAACCGTCATAATAATCTTTAGAAAAACGATAGCAATGGGATAGTTGTTTTATTTAGACAAGAAAATCGATGGAATATGTTTCTGCGACACCCAAAAACGATAACAAATCCGATTCGAAATCGACAAAATCGGAATGCACGACACCTTGCCAAATTTTTTGTCGGATTCAAATCCAATTCCGATACAGATTGGATTCAATGTGTTGCTAACCTAAAGAAGAAAATAATTTGACAGCTGACAGTTGAAGATTAGTAAAAATTGATTGGACTCCTAACTTGTAGCAGATATCATAAAAGATTTATCTGGATCTTCCGATGGCTATATCTCCGAAACTTTTATCGAATGACTTCTAAACGGTACATTTTTTTTACATATAAGTAAATCATATGTAGAGTATGTGATTCTTCATAAGAAAAGACTCCTGGACTGTTATCGTGCGACTCACCAACTCACTCAAGAGTTATCGCAGTTTGAAAATAAACACAACTGTATATACGCGCCAAAAGAAACACGTCTATTATGTCATCAAATAATTCAATAAGTAAGGAATAAATATTTTTAACTATTTCATGAACAAATTAATAGATAACAACCATTTATCTACTCTTACACGAAGTTATAGGTGCAAAATTTCTGTTGGACTAAGAAGAAGTCTTACTAAATAATATTCATAGTTTCAAATAAATCATTTTATTTTATAAAATCTTAACATATATTTGGCATATTTTATCATTTCTTAAAATAAAACGAACATTACTTGTTAAATTACAAAAATTCTCACAATTATACATAAAATGCAACACGAAATACGGAAAGGGTTTTTTTTTAACAAAGATGACTGTTTTCTTAAAAAATTCATTAAAATCATCTCTTTTCACAATGTTCAGTTAAGATTTAACTTCCAGATATATAAAAATTTTGTACGAAATTTAACATCAAAGTGCCAGTTAAAGTTCCAGTTAAGGCTTAACTGGACATTGTGAAATCGGCCCTAAAAGTTTAACTTAATAAGATTAAATAAATTTAAAATCAAACGTTGGGTTCGAACTAAATAGCTGCTAATTAGCTGCTTTAAACGAAATTCGCGTCATTACAAGGCACAGCTGCTTTAAACCAAATTCGCGTCATTACAAGGCACAACTTTGGTTGATGGCTTACAAATAAAGTTATAAAAATTAGTTCATGTTCTTATTTTGCACTATTACCTTTATTGTTACAATTTTTCATTCAAAGTTGCGTCGTTATGCTCCTCAACGATAGCTTCGTCCCAAGGACCATGAATATTGTTTTTATGTTTTTGTTGCTGTACAAATATCAAAGGACAAATAAAATTGATAAAAGCACTGACGATCACATAAATGTAGAGCACATTCAATGAGATGTGATAGAGAAAAAAACAACATGTTCCGAAAATGGGTAGCAAAAAGTATGATCTCCAATATGCAGATGTAAACATTGGGTAAAGAACGAAAAACACAGCAGCCTCAACCAACAACACAAATGCATGGTATGACGACGATAAGCGAGACGCTAAGCAGATTGAACCAAAGATGGCAGCATTTAATGAGATCGCCTTTGAAACCATTGCCGCTTTAAGGCCATAGTCAAAAAATACCAAATTTAAAATCATCACTACAAAGGTCATTGTAAAAATAGTATCAGTGCTGATGGCATCGGTAAGCGTGTGTAGTAATGGGGCAAATATGTAACCAAACACCAAAACCGTTAGTAAAGTCTTGGAATCTTCTAAAACTTGTACGAAACGTAAATTTCGGCCATGATATCCAATATAGCCGATAATAGTTGCTAGACCGCTTGGAAGCAATACTGCAGTTGGTGTTATTTGTCCACTATATAATAAATAGAAAATTATGAGAAATCCAGTTATGCAGGAGATTTGATTGTTAAGCAAAGTGATGCCATGTGCTGCTTCGCTGTAGTTGAATATTTTTACATGCAAGTTGGTGCGCAAATCTTTAAGAAAACTAGGATCCGTGTAGTTGTCTTCATAATCAGCATTTTCGTATAGATTTTTACGCCAAACATCTCGTTGCTGTTTCATTTACTTGGTGGATATTTCGGTTCGGTGGCAAATTGGCTACGATTAATATATTTCTGATTCAAAATATGGTGATCATTCCAAACATTTAACGGGGGTTTTCTTGTCGGCGTCTTTGATTCCAAGAGCTTCTAAACAGAAAGCAAAAGTAGCATTCTTTGAGTACTGGCAGAAATTATGGTAACAAATATGTAAAAAAAAATTTGTTTACGATTTTGACATATAACAGCTGTGCTGACTATTCACAATAGGATCATTGTAGGTACTTTATTATATGTACTTTGCAAGTTTAATGTTCACTGTAATATTTTTAAATTTCAATTTCCTGTTTCAAAAATTATGTTCTATCAAAAGTTTTCATTGTATAAAAAAATTTAAAAATAGAATCATCATATTATGAGATTTCAATTTATATTAAATGTACAATATAAAAATAAAATAAATAAACAAACTACTATAAGGATTAGTATTATTAAATACAATAAGGACCACAATTGGCGATCCTGCCAGGAGCAAGTTAACGAAAGCCTCAATAACAGGAACAAGACCAACGTGCTCCTCAACATTTTACGCAACAGTAACGCAACAGTTACACCTGCCAACGAAGTTTAAAAGAAAAGCCACAACAGCATCTATAAAAGGAGATCATTTCCCAACAAAAGACAAAATTTAACAACAAACAAAAAAAATCAGATTACAAAATAAAAGTAAGTGATCCATCTACATATTTGTGAATTGCTTGTTTTTCTGCTGATCCAGTCAAACAGAAACGACGCATTGTTTGACCATCAACTTTTAATATAAGAACACTATATACTCGTATATATAAATAAAATATAAGCCATATACTTATTTAAAAGTTTAATAAAATATTAAAATTTGTACACCTCCCTCCTCGATAGATATGATACGTTCCCCTGTCCATGCTCCAGCTAGTGGAGATACATCAAATCTAATACAACTAACACACCTTGACACAGATAATCCTCAAATTCACACAAATACTCAAAACACATCTACAGAACATTTAGAGATTTTTGCAACTTCGGTCAAACTTCCACAATTCTGGACTAATTGTCCAGAGGCTTGGTTTGTTCATGCCGAAATGCAATTTGCTACAAAAGGTATTACACAAGACAACACAAAATACGAACACATAATCACAGCACTACCGCAGGACGTTATAATGAACGTTCTTGACGTAATACAAAAACCACCTCAACATAACAAATACGAAAACATTAAAAACACTTTGATCGAACGTAATTTTCTAAGTGAACAACGAAAACTCGAGAAAATATTGTCGGATTCGGAAATCGGTGACCGTAAACCATCAGAATATTATAGGTCCTTAGAACTACTTGCCGGAACAAGTATTTCTTCTGACCTTCTCAAAAAACAAGTTCAAATCTTAATAATATTCGTGATTTAATTCGTCTCGCGGATAATATATGGGAAGTAACTCATTATAGTGAAGTAAGTTCTATACAGAATAACTCAACTTCAAATCTTGAAAAAGTATTAGAAAATTTAACTCGCGTTACTTCGATAATGTGTGAAAATTTTCAAAAACTAAGTGTTGAAGTGAACTCGATTAAACAACAGTTTCACGAAAGAAATTCTCGGCCACAATTTAGGCAAAGATCCCAACAGCGTAGGAGATCTTCGTCTAAAAACTGGGTCTGTCGTTTCCACTACCGATTCGGAAACCAGGCTAGAAAATGCGAACAGCCTTGTTCCTTTAATAACAATAATAACAATTCACCTTCAACAAACTAAAGAAACCCATTGTCGCAGCGACAGACAATGGGAACTTGGACATTTTCACTCGTCGCTTATTTGTCTACGATAAAGACAACAAGTTGAATTTCCTTATCGATAGTGGAGCAGAAATTTCAGTTTTACCTTCCTCCAAATTCAAAAACAGTTCAAGATCTTCGGACATCATTTTAACGGCTGCAAATGGCAGCACCATTTCAACTTTTGGAAAGAAGATACTAAACATAAATTTAGGCCTACGTAGAGAATTTCCTTTCATTTTTCTCATTGCAGATATTTCAAAACCGATCATTGGAGCAGATTTTCTCTCCAAATACGGACTTCTTATAGATGTTAAAAATAAGTGTTTAATAGATCCTCTTACGAAATTAACAATAAATGCCATTTCAGTTCTTTCCAATATTTCCTTACCTCGAATTTTTACAGTAGAAAATAAATACACACAACTCCTTAAACTTTTCCCCTCCATTACAGCAGAACCAAATTATAATCTACCAGTGAAACATTCTACTGTACACCACCTTGTTACTGAAGGCCAGTTACCATTTTCCAAACCGAGACGTTTAGACCCCATTAAACATAAAGTTGCTAAGACAGAATTTGATTTCTTAGTAAAATCTGGCATTTGTCGTCCTTCATGTTCATCAGTTTCATCACCATTACATTTAGTTGCAAAGAAAGAACCAAATGAATGGCGACCTTGTGGCGATTATCGCAGATTAAACGTTGTTACCGTTCCAGACAGATACCCACTTCCACACATTCACGATCTCAATATTGACCTTCGCGACAAAACTATTTTTTCCAAATTAGACCTCATACGTGCCTATCATCAAATTCCAATGGCCGAAGAGGACATACACAAAACCGCAATAACGACACCTTTTGGAATGTATGAGTTTATCCGAATGCCTTTTGGTCTTCGAAACTCAGCGCAGACATTCCAAAGGTTTATTAATGAAGTTTTGACAGGTTTAAATTTCACATTTGTTTACCTTGACGACATCCTCATAGCAAGTCACGATGAAAAGCAACATCTTACACACCTTAAAACAGTTTTCGAAAGATTAGCGGAATACGGACTAAATATCAAACCAACCAAATGTATATTTGGAGTTTCAAATATTGATTTTCTTAGCTATAATATTTCATCCCAAGGGATAAAAGCTTCAGAAACCAAAGTACAAGCTATCAGAGATTTCGAACAGCCAAAATCAATAAAACAAATACAAAAGTTTGTTGGAATGGTAAACTATTATCACCGTTATATTCCAAATCTAGCGCATATACTCAGTCCAATTCACTCCATGATAACCGCCGCGACCAAAAATAAATCAAAAACACTCGTATGGGACACTAACACAGTAGAAGCATTTAAGCAAATTAAGGAAAATTTTGCTAAGAACACGCTGTTAAATCATTTTGATAGCAAAGCAAAATTGTCCATTGCAGTAGATGCTTCTACAATTGCAATTGGAGGAGTTCTTCAACAAGAAGTCAATAATGAAATTGAACCCCTCGCGTTTTTCTCGAAGAAACTAAGTCCCGCTGAAATGAAATATAGTACGTTTGATAGAGAATTGTTGGCAATCTATCTAAATTTAAAACATTTTAAACATTTTCTTGAGGGACGAACGTTTACTGTTCTTACTGATCATAAACCTCTAACGTATGCCCTTAGCTCCAAAGCTGACAGAAGCCCAAGACAGACGAGACATTTAGAATATATTTCTCAATTTACAAACGACATTAAGCACATACGCGGTGACCAAAATATTGTTGCAGATTTATTATCTAGACCTTTAGAAATGGAAGCAATCAAAAATGAAGACATAAATTTTAAATTATTGTATACTGAACAACAGAAAGACAAAGAACTAAAACAGTTGATAACAGACTCACAAAACTTGTACAAATTAAAATTAATCAAAATAGAATCATTACACATCGAAATCTGGTGCGAAAATTCCTCTAACTCTCCCAGACCTTTCATTCCAGAGAGTTTAAGAAAAAGAATTTTTGAAAATTTACATAGTATCTCACATCCGGGAACGAGATCATCGCGAAACCTAGTTTCTACAAGGTATTTTTGGCCAAAGATGAATAAAATGATTAATCAATGGGTGACAGAATGCTTAACTTGTCAAAAAGCCAAAATTCAACGACATACGAAATCACAAACAGTTAAGATCGAAATTCCCTCAGGACGTTTTGAACACATTCACATGGACATAGTAGGACCTTTACCTTCTTCACATGACCATAGATACCTCTTAACGATTATAGACCGATATACGCGTTGGCCAGAGGTATACCCTCTTAAAAATATTTTGACCACAACCATTGTTGAAACTTTCCTTCACCAATACGTTTCACGTTTCGGTGTACCATTGAAAATCACTACTGATCAAGGTCCGCAATTCATGTCAAAATTTTTGGAAGCTAATGCTTCCTTATCGGACGTTTTGAGAGGCAGAGTCTGAACAGCGAAAACATGCAACGAAAAAGTGTAACGGATGTTTGCAACGAAAATGCGTCACACATATAAAAATAGAGACGTACTGTATACAAAGTACAGTATACAGTATATATGTATGTATACATATATATATGTTTATAAACATTGCGCGCACCAGCTCATGCTCTCTCTCTCTCTCTCTCTCTCTCTCTCACTTATTTTTCGAAAAAAAAAAAAACTAAATATGAACAATGATCCCACCCAAGCTACAACGAAAAGTGGTACAACAATCGATGCTGTTTTTTCAAGATTTTTAGATAAAATAGAATCTCAGACGTTTGTTTCATATTTTAGTTACCATAAACCCATAATATCGTTTGTAGAAGACCCATCACTAGAAAATTCTACTGTAATTACTGAAGTTTCGGAAGAATGATCATATATTATAAATAATAATGTAAAATAATGCAATAAAAATATTTTTGTATTTAAGCTCGCTTTTTTAATACTCCAGTTCAACATTTTACCTCTTACTTAATAATAAACAAATTTTAAAATATCAATTTATTATAAGTTTTAACTATAATAAGTTTTAGCTTATTATATTAGCTTATAATAAGCATTAGCTTCCAATATCATCGGCCACTCCCCGAGTGCCACCTGCCGTTTTTTTTACTAGTCTTATTGATTATCTAGGAACCCACAAGATAACAACTTCACCATACCACCCTCAAGCTAATGGAATGATTGAGCGTTTTCATAGACAACTCAAAAATTCCATTTTAGCAAGCGAAAACACTATGGATTGGTACAATGAACTACCACTTATATTATTAGGATTGAGGTCTTCATTGAAAGAAGACATTAAATCTACAGCCGCGAAAATGGTGTACGGTCAAAACCTGCGATTACCGAACCAACTCGTTGTTCCTTCCGAAAAATCAGTTGATCCCACTGATATTTTGATCAGCGTAAGAAAACACTTCTCAAACGTTCGATCAAACATTTCACATCACAACACATCGAACAATTTTTACATACCTAAAACACTAAATGAATGCAAATTTGTTTTGGTAAGGACAGAAATCAAGCCTACAAAATCCATACGAAGGACCTTACGAAGTAATAGAGAAAACTCCTAAATGGTTCACACTTAACATAAACAATCAACACAAAAACATTTCAATTGACAGAATTAAACCAGCAATTCTAGACACTAACAAACTTACACAACTCAAGCAAATACATACCAAAAAAGTAACATTTAATCTTATGCCTATTAATCTTCTTGGAGGGGGAGTATTGTAGGGACTTTATTATATTATGTACTTTGCAAGTTTAATGTTCACTGTAATATTTTTAAAATTCAATTTCCTGTTTCAAAAATTATGTTCTATCAAAAGTTTTCATTGTATAAAAAAATTTAAAAATAGAATCATCATATTATGAGATTTCAATTTATATTAAATGTACAATATAAAAATAAAATAAATAAATAAACTACTATAAGGATTAGTATTATTAAATACAATAAGGACCACAATCATCATATTTAAAAATCAATTGGGGTGTACAGACTATCAAATTACAAAAAATTTTTTGATGAGTTCGAATTTGTTTGGCATCACCAATTTTGCCGTCAAAAAAAATTTGTATGGATTTGATGAGTTTTTTATAGTGAGAACGCTTCTTCAAAAAATTTGTCAAAAATTTTTGATTTTTCGCTGATTTGACGAGTGATTTGATGAGTTATTTGGGATGGTCAGACTATCAAATTGGAAAAATTTTTTTGATGAGCTCGAATTTGTTTGGCATCACCAATTTTACCGTCAAAAAAATTTGTATGGATTTGATGAGTTTTTGATAGTGAGAACGCTTCATCAAAAAATTTGTCAAAACTTTGAAGAAAATCGAAAATTTTTGATTTTTCGCTGATTTGAAGAGTGATTTGATGAGTTATTTGAAAATGTGAACGCAAATACATTTTTCTGTATGCGTATTTTCATTTCAAAACAAGATTTCAACGAGTGCACGTCGCTCGGATGGTGAAAGTAAAGAGGAACATGCTTTTTTTTATTATAAGGGTTGTTTTCATTATATTAAGTAAGGTTGTGGTTGAAAGAAAGCTTAAATAATTTAATTTAATTATTAAATAACTTCCTAGCCGATTTGCATATGCATGTGTTATTTTAGATACAGCTACTGAAGAATTTTATGTACAAAAGTATATTTTTTTTTGTAAATTACTAACAAAATAATTTTTATTTGCTTTTTCAATGGATGGAATAATTTATTTCTGCAAATAAGATTTAATTTATGGTATTTCCACAACATTTTAATAATTACTTTCCTTGTTTTTCATCGACGCTTCAATTTTCATAGCCAGAATTTATCCACTAATGCGATGTTACCTCATCGGCGTACAAAGCAAAACTGAAATTTGAAGAGTGATTTGATGGTGTGTACACTCAAAACTCAAAATTAGTGATGCCAAACAAATTCGAATTCATCAAAATATAATCGACAAATTTTGATAGTGTGTACACTGCTAATTACAATATGATTTCCAGTAAAAATTATTCAGCAACAAATTTTGGGAGAGTAAAAAACTTTTTGCAAGCGACAAACTGTCAATTTACTCTCACACTTTCTCTCTCGTCACTGGACTTTTGGGTAAAACGAATGCGTTTCAGTAACAATTTATACAAATTATCACATTTCGAACAGACCTAATTTTGATTATTCCTTTGTGATTGAGCCTTATGACATATATGAAGGAAAGCTTATAATAATTATATTCACTGGTGGAGCTTTTATTTCTTTGTTTTTAGCACTTTTCCTAACACTTATTTATATCGCGTGAAGGAGAAAAATTAGACGAATGCACTATAGGTTGGTTGCATCGATAACAAATGCTGCTTCTTCTTAAACTACGAACATGTAAAAATTTTCTAGTCTTTTGACAGATAGGAAGGCAAGATCAGGGTTCCATTTTTGTTTATTTTGATAACTTGCCATAACCATTGTTATTGAATCATGGGTCAAAGGCACACTTTTGGCCAAAATTAAATTTTACAAGTGTTGCTATTGAGTTTTTGTTGATGCAGTATATCGGAGAATACTTCAATACAAACAAAAATGTTTTTTGTTTTAGGGAAAAATAATTTTCCGTTCCTGAGCGATGTGTCAAAGTTGATACATTTGCATTTTACTGAGATATAGCAAAAAAGTCGTGATTTAACTTTTTTTTTTTCAGTTAATAAAAAGTAAATAAAATAGTTGGTTTTTTTCTAAAATAAAAATGGATAAAATTGATGATGTTATATGTATATAATGCAATGTAGTTCAATACATTAAAATATATTTTGGTTTTCTGTGGAAAAATCTAAGATTCAAATTAGACCCCTGTCTTTAAGTATTTTTTTTTTAAATTTTGAACTTCGTGTAAGCTTTTAAAATTTTGTTGGAATTTGTTAGTTCTAAGAAACCCAAAACTATTGAGACGATGGTATTGTAAATGTTTATTAGAAATATAGACGCCCGATTTTGCCCTTTTTTTTAATGAATTTTTTTGTCAGGTAACTTTTTTCCGCAATTCCGATTTGTTCGAAGTCTGGTTGCAAAAGACAGAAAAAAAGAAAACGAAGAAGCTGTTTTCAATTTCTTATAAGAAAATACTGAAGATACTACTAGTCCGAGTAACTTGGGCAAAAGTGCGCATAATTTTTGCATTAGGTTTTTTGAAAAATAGAGATATTTGAGGTTAATATACGAAAAATTAGTACTTTTGTTACTTTTGAGCTTTTACTTTTTGCCTTCAAAACGAGCTTTTAAAATGTGTAATACAATACTTTCTTCAAAAGTTGTTGCAGATTTAAGATGATATCATAAAATCCGATGTTGTGTCGTTTCACCCGTTTTATGGGATTTCAAGATGTCATCTTAAATCGGCCATAACTTTTAAAAGAAGTATCGTGTGGCATCTTTTAATGGCTCATTTTGAAGAAACCTAATAGAACTACGTGAAACATTTGGTAAAAAAAAATTTATGAATATTTTGAGCATTTTGCATCTAACCTCAAAAATAGCCAAAATAGCCATTTTTCACGAGTTTGACCTTAAATATCTCCAAATCCGCATGAAGTTACTTCGGATATGCTTAAAAACAAAACCTTGCTGGCATTTGTTATTAATTTATAAAATTTATTACGTACCATTTTTGACCTGGTAATACAAGAGCTAAGATTTCTCAAAATTGTTCTTTTAGTCTAGAGTCAACATAAAAACTACATTTGCAGTTGGTCACCATGATAATATAGACCAGAGGTGTGCACACAAGTAACGTAAGGGAGCTAAAATATTTAATCGGCTGATTAAAAGAGCTAGCTCACGAAATTTGCTAAATATAAGTCCCCAAGCATGCTTCGAAAAAAATTAAAACAAAAATTTCAAATTCGAGGGATGCAATGACAACAACAAATCAATGATAAAATAATAATTCCCGTTGCTCGACGATCGCAACGAAAAAGGCTTCAACTCACTTGACTTCAAGCTGCATGAAATTGTTGTTGCGGTCGCTCGCAATGAATTTTATTTTTTGAAGTTCGTAGAAAAGCAGCGTATGCAATTGTTGTTGCAAATTTTATTGTTGTTGTTTACTGATATTAATTTTTTGGTTTCCTTCAAAACTAGAATTGGACTGACACTTGAGAAAAAGTAGCGTGTTAAATACGGCAGGATATTTGTACTTTTTGTTGTTGTTGGCTTGTGTCTAGAAAAACTTAAAATTTGAAAAAATCAAAAACTCAAGCCTTACGTTCATGACGTAAGGCTTCAAAATCAAGTTTATATGGGAGCAAGATGAAAAAATTTTTGCTCCAGGTGCACACCTCTGATATAGACGTTATAGATTTTGTCTAGAAAAATGTGCCTTTTGACTTTCATAAAAGTTCATCATAATGTTTTTCGTGAAGATGTTACTTCATTAGTTTTTAAGATTTCGAAGTTTAGGATCATTTTAAAAATTAAAAAAGAAATATCTAATAATAAAAAAAAAAACAGAAATTATGGTCTCTTTTAAATTTTTTTTTTTGCTTTTAACCCATAACGGCCGTCGGCTTGTCATAAAATATCTGCAACAAGTCTCACCACTCGTTTTGCACGACAGCTACGTATATATACGCATTACAATAATCTTCACGAAAAAAATTAAGTGAAGTTTTTTATGAGAAATTGCATGTTCTTTCTAAAGGAATAAGCCACATTTGTCTAAGTTTTCCCATTCACGAGATACATATATACAAAACTGTTAAGAAAAGTATTTTTTACCGAACAAATCTACGAATAGATAAAACTTACTTACTAAAAGTATGCCTAAATGAAAGAGAAAGAAATTGTGGAGAGAAATAAGTCTATTTAGAAGCGGCTAAAATATTGCAAACAAATTTTTTGATATATTATTTATGGACGACCCCTTCTTAGAAATTTGATCCAAAGTTAAGAATAACTTTGTAACAAAGGATTGTGAGTTATAATATAACGATATTATCAAGATTTAAAAACGTTATGATACCGACTGTAATGCCTCTTTTACATCACAAGACAAAAGTATGTATGTATGACTTTAATCTCCTGCCACGACTTTCCCGATTCTTGGATTTCCTTTTCCAGCGACCTCTTCCAGTTGGTTTTGGGTCTACCACGTCCTCTACTGCCTTGTGGATTCCACTCAAGAGCCTGGCGACAAACTTCGCTGTGTGGTTTCCGGACAGTGTGACCAATCCATCTCCATTTGCGCAGCTTGACCTCGATTGCTATAGCCCTTTTATTGCATTTTTGATGTAGCTCGGCATTTGATATAGTGCGAGACAAGAAAAGACAAAAGTAACAGACCCAAAATATATTTTTAAATAATCTAGGAAAATACGAAGCTTCATATTTTCGCCCAGAAATAAAAAAAATCGTATAGTTTAGTTTGACAATTAAAGCATTATTTTTATTTGCCCAATATTATTATAATTAATAAATATACATATATAAATACATAAGATTTTAATTTCGTTGTTAGTCATTGACAAATCAATCCAAAAACTTATATTAATTTTGCTACTCAATTTCAGTAAAAAGTGTAATTCGTTGAGGCAATAAACCTGTGCTTTTACAATGCTAAATATTTTGCATTTAAAAATTTGTTAATAATTTAATATATTAATAGATTAAAATACAAAAACATAACAATGCTTAAATGTATTATTAGGCACATTGGCAAAACGTACATTAATTGCGTTAAATATTAACATAAATATATAATTTATAATAGATTACTTTGTTTGTCTCTGTACAAATCCTTAGGATATTAAATCATGTTCACGTTAAACATGAAGGAGACAAAACTTATTTTAAACTTTTAGAATAAAATCTTTATTCGACACAATCTTTAAAATTAAGTTTTGCCGAAATCCAGCATCTATATGATTTATACAATTTCTATTTTAAAATTTTCTCAATTTCTATTATACTTTCGACTTAACTATAAAAAAAATGACAAAGAGACAAACTTTGTGCATTGTTAATTTACAAGGCAACAACTCCTTAACATTTCATCAAACCCAACCTCCAGTTAGCTTGTGGAACATTTCTTCGTTTAAAGTTTGATTTGTTTCCTTTGAACGCATTGACATAAATATGTAACCACCAATAAACTCATGTACAACTTTACAATCCGCTGACTGACAAGAGAAAATTACATTTTCATCATGAAATTGAATCATCATGCACTTAATGCCCCAATTTACATTCCATGCTTTCATCGTATTATATCGCCAAGTCTTTATATGATCGCCTGTACTTAGATCCATACGCATGATTCGATTGCTCGCTACGCCGAGTAGTTCTTCTTTCTTGTGCCCATCAAATTTAATGACAAACAATGTAACGCCAAAGTCGGGCAAACTCTGCCATCCTTGTATGTATTTCATTTTTGATTCCATAAGCGACAATTTTTTGACATTAGCATGTGCCTCCAAAATGCGTTGGACTGATTTATTGGACATTTTCTTATACATCTTAGGCGACAAGAACTCAACTGGTTCAATTGACCGTGGATCAACATTTACTGCAGCTCCATGTGCTGGTTTTTGCATATTCAAAAATGATTTAATGCTAGTCACCTCACCCTCATATGAGCTATCGGCAAGCGAACGGCCTTTAGCAGCAAGACGACATGCTGCCATCCATTTTGCGTATTGTTCTTCAGTGTCACAACGAATCCAAATCTCACTGTTTGGACCACTTCGTCCCTCTGGTGGTACTTCAAGACGAATGCTAAATTTACCTTGTGAAAGGTTCACATCCGGGGTAACTTCACAGCCACGAAGATTAATTGTCATTGCTGGAGCTGCCCTACGCGATTCTTCTGCGCTTTTGTACAAATGCAAATGCAGATCCCTGTAGGCACAGAAAAATCGCTTGTAACCCTTTAATGTAAATTTCTTAGGTTTAAGAAAACGTAAATAATCAGACAGTTCAGGAATCTTTGTGATATTCCCACTTTGGGCTGCTGAATTAGGACCTTCCAGCGTAATTTGCAGTTCATTTAATGCAGAATCAATATCATCTACGGCACCATTTTCTGCACTAGAAGAGTCAATACCAGAATCTGGTTGTATCAAATCACTTTGTTGATTTATTTGAAATTGCAGTGCTGCAAACATCAGCATTTCTTCCTCAGTACAGTCTAACTCTTCATTAAGAATGGACCATTTTGCTTGTTCGTACAGTTGGTTTATGCGCACCTGATCGTATTTCGGATTTAAATCAAAGAACGTATAGTATTTAAACCGCAAGCAGAGAGTGTCATATTCACGTATACCTTGCTCCATTATAGATAATGAAGAGTCCAACCAGCCAACATTCATACGTGCTTTTTCCAGCAAAGTCTTTGGCCGAACCAAATGCTTGCGCACATCAGGGCTTGGGGAGCGCGGACTAGTAGCTAAGCTCTCTTGTAATTCACCCAGACTGGAAGAAGAATCGAAAGTAGTATAACCATTGCTGCTGTGCTTCCAAGTACCAGTTGGTGAACCTATAGGAGTGCCGGGTGCATTTCCGTACTGTTGTTGATGTCTGGAAGGTGTTGTGGGATGATTTTGCGACACTGGCGCACAAAGAAAATTATCATTATGCGACTTTTCAAGGCTGCCATTACTGCCGTTATACGAATTAATTGGAATAAATGAATTTGTATCGGGCGCTGGCTGCAAATATGTAGTGCCATTCGATTCAGCAATTGGGATTTTTTTGCTTGGATATTTGGAAAAGTTTTTCTTTAAATGTTCCTGCTCCAATGGTTTGCACAGCGATAACTCTTCCGGATGGCGGATGTCAAGATCTTTGCAGAGGTTAACAACAGCGCCGAATGTTTTAATTGAAAAATCAACACGACAGTCCAAATAGCGCAAGTCCGGTAGTTGCACACGCAGCGTTTTATGCATAGGAGTAAAGTTAAGCAAACAATCGGCATGTACGCCAACTTGATCCAAAGTGGAGCGTGTGCGTGTAAGCCACACATTTTTAGTTGGCCACCACAAAGCGTGATCGGACCAGTCTTTTGGACTTTCTGGATCTACTAGTTTAAGCATAACACCGCCAATGTGTGTGTCCCCACGTACCCGCAAGGTTTTCTCAACCTGCAAATCAGTGATGAATATCCGCAGATTCCAAGTGTTGTCGCCTACGTGAATCATTTTCGTTTTTTTCTTATTAATTGCGCTGGTGTCTTACTATTCGTTTTCCGTTCCGCCTTTCTACCCTTAATTGGAAATAACGTTGAACAACGTATGGTTTCACTGAATCTCTCACCCGCAGATTTAATTTCTAAAAAATAAAAATGAATTTTAGACGCAGATGTTACTACTAAATTCTACAAAATGATGACGTAAGATATTTACTTTGATATTGCGTTTGAAATATTTTGCAAAATATTTTCACTTCCAATTTAACGTTGACTTCGTTTCTATTCTACTTCTTCTTCAAAGTCTTATCTCATTTGGGGCAGCTGTTTTACGCCAACTCCACGGCGTTAGCCCGTTGGGAATTTAGGCACAGAATTTGCGGAATTTGACTAAAAAATAAAAAAATAATAAATCCGAATACAAAACATGTATGAAACTGGCCAAGGTTATCGCGTATCCACACAGTGAAACTTCACACACACACACACACTGAACGAATGCAAAAAATCCAGATTGCCAGACAGAATATACAGAGTAGCAAAAACAGAAAGTGTACAAACCGAGATAAACGCAAATTAATTCACAATTTGACGAATTCTGAATTGATTCGTTTGTATTTTCTTTTTATTAATTACAAGATGACGCAGCCATAGAAAATTTCGAAATTATTCTTCATTTGATTTTGTTTTTTCTGTTTCTATTTTTAGACAGAAAAAACAGAAATGAAGTGGTTAAAAATGAGAACGAGTAATTTTAAACAACAAAACAAAATACGAGAAAATTAATATACGCGTTGATCGTTAATCGTGTGCGACACCTTCGAACGATCTCATTCAACTGATCTCTATTATTTCAAAGAGCGCATATCTCAAGAGCAGGGATGATATTTTAGGTACAAAAGAAACTTTTTCGATAAAAATTCGATTTTAGATTTCAGGTACAATATTTTTATTTAGCTTTATATTTGTGGGCACTTACATTTTGGCTGTGTTTCAGACAACAGTTTTACAATATCAGTCTAGCCTACTAAAACATTGATTAAATATTATTGGGTGTGTGCATTAATTTCCATCGTTTTTTTTTTTTATTTGTTTTCTTTGAAATATAGTAGTGAAGTAAAACTTCCCGCAAATGTTGCTTTTTCGGCACGAACTCGGACATTTTGGAGCACAGTAAAATTTATGATGCGGATGAAAATTTTCAAATTTAATGATGCAGAGTTGTTGACAGATGCCTAAGCTTCAGATATGACGTTTCTGATCTAACATTTAAGTCACCATGTATTGATGGCGACATCTTTTGAAAAACGATGGAAATTAATGCACACACCCAATAAATGAGTACTTTTTTATTATGAATAAGAAAAGTTAATCTGTGGATTAACTTTAACAACTTAACTTTGCAATCTCTAGCCTTACTCATATTATAAACGCTATTAAAAGTTTTTGACGATATTAGGGTGAATTTTGATAATGATGAGGTTACGCTATTAGGTCTTTTGGATTTCATGAAATCTTTTAATTCTATTAACTTTTCTGTTTTATTTGAAAAATTGATTACTCAATTTGGCTTCAGCACTCAATTTGCGTCATTAATTTTCAATTACTTCAACGACAGATCGCAAAAGGTTGTCTCCGATGTGGGCTCCTTTAGCTACCTTCCTCTCATATCTGGTGTTGCGCAGGGATCGATTCTGGGTCCTTTGCTTTTTTCTTTTGGTAATTAATGACATTGTTAATGAATGCCGTAATAGTAGGATCCATCTATACGCGGATGATGTGCAGATCTACATTTCTAGGCCACTGGGGTTGATGGAGGATGCTGCTTACCGACTAAATGAGGATATTCAAAGAATTTCTGAGTGGTGTTCTAGGAACTCTTTGCTTTTAAATCCACTGAAGTCGAAATGTTTGGTGTTGGCAAAAGCATTACCAATTTAAGATGAGCTTCCGCCAATCAATTCTGGTAGGTCATGTTCACTTTATCACTGGCAGAGTATATGCTGGGTTACGGAAATTATGGGCAAGTGTATCTTACACTCCTTTTGGTATGCGCTTCAAACTGGCTATGGCTTTATTGAATCCTATTTTGCTTTGTGGTGAAAATGTTTACCCTAAACTGGCCTTCCTAACTTTTAGGAAGTTGGAGCTTGCCCATAATGCTATACTTAGGTACATATTTAGACGTCGCAAATACGATCATATATCAGGCGTACGGTTTGCTTTCCTTGGCTGTAGCTTAAGTGATTATATGGATATGCGTAATTTAATTTTTATAAAAAAGTTATTGTTAACAAAACAACGTTACTGCCATAACTAAATTGGAGCGTCACACAGTACGTTGAGCCCATACAAGAAATGGTCAAAAATAGAAGGATTAGATATCGATGAAATTTGGTATTATAAGTAATTTGGTCGCTGAGCGCATAAATGATCTCCGATTTGTTGTGAACTTTATAGTTTTGCTAAAAACCAGGTATTTAGGACGATTTTCTTAAGCTCCATATATAACGATAATGAAAAAGTAATGTTTAATGTTAACAAATGAAATATACGTGGTGGAAATGTTTTTTGTACTTCTGAGACCATTTGTGTTAATAAAAACAAAAAAAAATTTTCAACATAAATTTTATATTTCATGCAAATTTTTCCTTTTAAGCATTTTTTAAAAAAAGAAAAAAAATATTTGTAGGACGAAGTAGGAAAAGTTATTTGCAGTTCTTGATTACATAGAATCCGTACTAGTAGATTAAAAAAAACGGCACTTATTTTTATAAGATTTGTTTTTTTTTTTTTTTTGTCATCGAAATTTGTCAATTTCTGAAGAACTTCATTTGATAATATCATGTATTAAAATATCTACAATATATATCAAATTATATATTTTACAAAGTTTTTTAGTTTTATTTATTTACTCAAATATTATTTATAATAAAAAACTTTACTTCGCTTAGTTTAATCAAAAGACAAATTTTTGATAATTATTTGTATAAGAGAACCCAAAACGAATTGAATAAAACATGATTTTTTTTGAAAAATATCTCAACTTTGAAGTGTCACAGCGTAGCCAAAACTGAGTCTTTCTCCTAAATATTTAGTTTTTATTTTATTATTATTAGGTTTCGAGTCACAAAAAATTTTGATTTTTGTCCATTAGCCAACGCAGTGTGCGTCAGGCGTTGCGTTATTTAACGTTAAGGGCCGTCCACACGTACAGTCTTACCTGCGCAAACCTAGTTCGTGCAAACTAGAGAGTTTGCGCATACTTTTTATATCGCGTCTACACGACACAGGTAAGTCTGTGCAGTTTTCAGTATACTTAATTTTCATAGAAACATGACGTCTAGCAAACATTTTATTTTCATTTGAATTGTTTTTTCTTTTGTATATTTTCCAAAATAAATCAATGAAAAAACGCATAATTTTCATGACAGAGCTATCACATCCAATATACATGCATTTGAAGACTGCAATTTAAGAGACAGATTGAAGGCACAGACTGTACGCTGTCCACACGTTCCAACTTGCCTGCGCAAGCTTAGTTTGCACAAAAAAATCTTTGGAAAGTCAAAGAAAGTACAGGCCGCACTTTTGAACTGTGCAAACTTGACTTTTGCCGTCCACACGTACAGACTTACCTGCACAAACCAGTTTGCGCAGGTAACTCTTGAGGTAAAACTGTGCGTGTGGACGGCCCTTTACACAAAAGCGCCAAGCGCCATACCGAAATAAAGAGCGTTGCGTTGAAGTAATTTTTTTGTCAAATTTGTATTGTTGTTTCTTTTTTTACTTATCTGCAGCTAACTTCACTCCATAACGCTTTGTCAAAATTGGAAATTCGAATAGCTCAGCATTGAGCGTTGGCAATTTTGGTATGCGCCATACAAATTGTATATACATGAGAAATTTTTGACAGTAAAATAATGCTGACGCTCAACACTTTTATTTATTAGGTTTAGTTATAGTGTACTATTAAAGATATATTGTCTTATTGCACTTTAGTTAAAATAAATAAATAAATAAAAAAAAATATAATTAAATATAAATATTTCGAAAAGAAAAAAAAAGAATCGAATTTTAATATTAATTCTATTATTGTAATACATTTTTTTCCTTGAGATTCAATTTAAAAATTCACAATACCGATTAGCCATTGTGTTAATTTTATTTTCGCAAAAATATATGAAAAACACGAAATTTCTAACAAACGTCAAATTAACTCATCTTTTACTGCCATACCTAAATTGGAGCGTCAGGCGTTGCGTTATTTAACGTTACACAAAAGCGTCAAGCGCCATACCGAAATAAAGATCGTTGCGTTGAAGTCATTTGTTTGTCAAAATCATATTGTTGCTTCTTTTTTTACTTTTCTGCACCTAACTTCACTCCATAACGCTTTGTCAAAATTGGAAATTCGAATAGCTCAGCGTTGAGCGTTGGCAATTTCGGTATGCGCCATACAAATTGTATGTACATGAGAAATTTTTGACAGTAAAATAACGCTGACGCTCCAATTTAGGTATGGCAGTTAACTACCTATTACCGTGAAAAGTTACTGCCATACCTAAATTGGAGCGTCAGGCGTTGCGTTATTTAACGTTACACGAACGCGTCAAGCGCCATACCGAAATAAAGAGCGTTGCGTTGAAGTCATTTGTTTGTCAAAATCATATTGTTGTTTCTTTTTTTACTTTTTTGCAGCTCACTTTACTCCATAACGCTTTGTCAAAATTGGAAATTCGAAAAGCTGAGCGTTGAGCGTTGGCAATTTCGGTATCCGCCATACAAATTGTATGCACATGAGAAATTTTTGACAGAAAAATAACGCTGACGCTCCAATTTAGGTATGGCAGTTAATCCACTGCTAACTAACGTTGTTTTGTATAAAGTCCACAGATATATTCCTACAAATGGTCGCACGAAATACAAAATTGACAGCATAATTGTATCATGGCCTAAAGTCATTTAATATTGTTGTTTGTGTTGGGAACACTATTAATTTTTTTTTTTAGTAAAACGTTTGGAATTGACTTTGGACTTCAAAGTGGAACGTTTGGAATTGACTTTGTACTTCACTTCTAAATTTTAAAACTTCGCTTTCTTTTTTATTCATTTATTTGTAACTAACTTCGGTTGATTTTTTTCAAGTTTATAAAATAAATAAAACAACAATCCTTTATTATTCTAGAGTGAAATACAAAAAGTGAAAAACTATAAATAAACGGCTTACGTCATACTTTTATCAATTTGTTTAAACATCTGCAAACAAAATTTCACATTTTCATTGTTTTTGAAGGACGGCAAAGCAAGTAATAGAATAATATATATAGGATGATTCACGTAGGCGATAATACTTGGAATCTGCGGATATTTATCACAGACTTGCAAGCGGAGAAAGTGTTACGGGTTCGTGGTGATACACACATAGGAGGTGTTATGCTTAAGCTAGTAGATCCAGAAAGTCCAAAAGATTGGTCCGATCACGCTTTGTGGTGGCCAGCTAAGAATATCTGGCTTACGCACACACGCTCCACTTTGGATCAAGTTGGCGTACATGCCGATTGTTTGCTTAACTTTACTCCTATGCACAAAACGCTGCGTGTGCAATTACCAGATTTGCGCTATTTGGACTGTCGTGTTGATTTTTCAATTAAAACATTCGGCGCTGTTGTTAACCTCTGTAAAGATTTGGATATACGCTATCCGGAAGAGTTATCGCTGTGCAAACCATTGGAGCAGGAACATTTAAAGAAAAACTTTTCCAAATATCCAAGCAAAAAAATCCCAATTGCTGAATCGAATGGCACTACATATTTGCAGCCAGCGCCCGATACAAATTCATTTATTCCAATCAATTCGTATAACGGCAGTAATGGCAGCCTTGAAAAGTCGCATAATGATAATTTTCTTTGCGCGCCAGTATCGCCAAATTATCCCACAACACCTTCCAGGCGCCAACAACAATACGGCAATGCACCCGGGACTCCTATAAGTTCACCAACTGGTACTTGGAAATACAGCAGTAATGGTTATACCACATTCGATTCTTCTTCCAGTCTAGGAGAAATACATGAGAGCTTAGCTACAAGTCCGCGCTCTCCTAGCCCTGATGTGCGCAAACGTTTAATTCGCCCGAAAACTTTGTTAGAAAAAGCACGTATGAATGTTGGCTGGTTGGACTCTTCATTATCTATAATGGAGCAAGGTATACGTGAATATGACACTCTCTGCTTGCGGTTTAAATACTACACGTTCTTTGATTTAAATCCGAAATACGATCAGGTGCGCATAAACCAACTGTACGAACAAGCAAAATGGTCCATTCTTAACGAAGAGTTAGACTGTACTGAGGAAGAAATGCTGATGTTTGCAGCACTGCAATTTCAAATAAATCAACAAAGTGATTCGATACAACCAGATTCTGGTATTGACACTTCTAGTGCAGAAAATGGTGCCGTAGATGATATTGATTCGGCTTTAAATGAACTGCAAATTACGCTGGAAGGTCCTAATTCAACATTACAAAGTGGGAATATCACAAAGATTCCTGAATTGTCGGATTATTTACGTTTTCTTAAACCTAAAAAATTTACATTAAAGGGTTACAAGCGGTTTTTCTGTGCCTACAGGGATCTGCATTTGCATTTGTATAAAAGCGCAGAAGAATCGCGTAGGGCAGCTTCAGCAATGACAATTAATCTTCGTGGCTGTGAAGTTACCCCGGATGTGAACCTTTCACAAGGTAAATTTAGCATTCGTCTTGAAGTGCCACCAGAGGGACAAAGTGGTCCAAACAGTGAGATTTGGATTCGTTGTGACACTGAAGAACAATACGCAAAATGGATGGCAGCTTGTCGTCTTGCTGCTAAAGGCCGTTCGCTTGCCGATAGCTCATATGAGAGTGAGGTGACTAGCATTAAATCATTTCTGAATATGCAAAAACCAGCACATGGCGCTCCAGTAAATGTTGATCCGCGATTAATTGAACCAGTTGACTACCTATCGCGAAAGATGTATAAAAAGATGTCCAACAAATCGGTCCAACATATCTTGCAGGCACATGCTAATGTCAAAAAATTGTCGCTAATGGAATCGAAAATGAAATACATACAAGGATGGCAGAGTTTGCCCGACTTTGGCGTTACATTGTTTGTCATCAAATTTGATGGGCACAAAAAGGAAGAACTACTCGGCGTAGCGAGTAATCGAATCATGCGTATGGATCTAAGTACAGGCGATCATATAAAAACTTGGCGATATAATACGATGAAAGCATGGAATGTAAATTGGGGCATTAAGTGCATGATGATTCAATTTCATGATGAAAATATAATTTTCTCTTGTCAGTCAGCGGATTGTAAAGTTGTTCATGAGTACATTGGTGGTTACATATTTATGTCAATGCGTTCAAAGGAAACAAATCAAACTTTAAACGAAGAAATGTTCCACAAGTTAACTGGAGGTTGGGCTTAAATATGAACAAATATTTGTACTAATCGATATTTTCTAAAAATGTCCAATGCCTAAATTATATTTCATTCTTAGGTAATTTAGATCAGGTACAAAGTGTTGACACTACATTTTATATTCCAATGTTTCAACAAAATAAAAATGTTGGTTTGTAAACATTCTATAAAATAACGTTACTAACCATGATACAATTATATAACCATGATACAATTATATAACTATGATACAATTAAACAATTGTATAACTGCATCATGGTTACTAACTGGGAAAATCTTTTTTAATTAATTTTCGAAACTTGAAGTTCAAATCAAATATTCGCATACTGTTTTAAGGATTAATTTGGTTTTGCGTTATATTTTTATGTATGTCTGTAGGTTTTTGACAAAAGAACTTAAGTTTATCTTAGTGAAAAAAGCAAAAGCTTTTTTCAGGAAGGGAGACTTTAGTTATTTTGTCAAAAGTCCAGAATTACGTTTTATGGCTACTAAAAAAAAAAAATATTGGGGGTTATCGTGAATCAATATTCCTGGGGAATTTTTTCAGACTGCCGTGCATTCTCTATTTCCTTATTTATTCAGTTATTTAAATATTATGGGTTCATATTTTTTCTCTTTGATGCAAAAATGTAATACTTGATTGAAAATTTCACATTTTTAATACAAAAGAATATATAATAAAATGATTATGAGTGTATACATATATTAGCCGTGTTTTTTTTGACGCGTATATACAATTGTGGATACCTTCAAATTGCGATAACTTATGAACGGTGAGTCGTACGATAAAAAGTCCAAGGGTCTTTTTCAAGGAGAACCACATGCTCTACAAATAATTTTAATCTTTTGTAAAAAAAAAAATAGTTATTTAGAAGTTATTTGAAAAAAAGTGATTTTTTGCCATTTATCGGCGCTAACCAGTTTTTATAAAATACCTCCTTAAAAATAAATTTTTTTAAATATAAAATGAAAGAAAACGTGATTCTCCATAAAAAAGTTTCTTAGAGTTCTATTGTGTGACTAACTGTTCATGAGTTATCGCAATTTGAAGGTATCCACAATTGTATATACGCGTCAAAAAAAACACGGCTATTATTGATTATTTAAATTTTTTTTAAAAATGTTACTAAGAGCATTTGCAACGCTGTGTCTATACAACATATGTTGTAAAATTTTAAATAAGATTATAACCGAGTGCTTTAAAATTTCTCACATTCTTCACAGAACATACTATAAACTATTTATAGGCATTAAATTAGCCACATTCCGTTAATCATAAAACTTAGTTTTTTCAACGGATAACTTGATGCCTGAAGTTGCACAATACTAAAACCTCAAAAATCCACTGACAATGAGTAATAAATTAAGGTTGTAAATGGTTAATAAAATTCAAAGCATTTTGTTTATTAAAAGCACCGATAAATTTTTGCATACGTGACTGGTTCTTTACACCAGTAACAAGATTTATATAAAATTGAATATTTAAATTTAAGTTCCGAAAATATTTTTGTATCGACAATTTTACAACTATATACGTACATATGTATGTATATTAAATACATTACAGTAAAAAGCTAGTTACAGTTATATTATTTTAGTAAATGTGTTGCTTAAGAAAATTATTTAATAAGCATTGCCAATGATAATAAAAATATATTACAAGATAATAATAACCCAGTGTGCCAGACGGTTCATATTTCCGCCTTTTTACCCGTTACGGATCCGTTACTGATCCGTTTGCGGGAGAAATTCCAAAAAAAAAAAACGATTCGCTTTTTTTTTGGGAATCTCTCCCGCCAACGGATCAGTAACGGATCCGTAACGGATAAAAATGCGAAGATTTGAACCGTCTGGCACACTGGGAAATCAATTAAAAAATATATGTTAAACTTGTATTGTGGTTTTGAATAAAATATAATAATAAAGTAAAAGTTGTGTATGGAATATACCACGTCCTATTGTCCGAACTTGTCCAGTTTTTGGTTAGACCTTGCACTTTCTTAAATCTGATATTTGGTTACATTCCCGGTGCTCTTGAACAGTCGATGGGTGTGATGAAAATGTGGACAAAATCTGTGAACGAGGTTTCATTTGTACTAGTTTTTTGGTATAAAAAATGCAAACCCTGAAATCGTTGTTGAGCATCTCCGCGAAATATCGCAAAAATACATATCCCATATAAAATAAAATAAAAAAAAAAAAATTAAAAAAAAGAAACAACAAACATATATAAAAGTATTTATTTTAAATGTATTTTGCAATGCTGGATCCGAATCCTTTGAGATATCTTAGCGTAAACAAGCAAAAAATACCGTTTTTGCTTTATTTTGAAGCTATATAACTAGAATATGAAACTTTCATCCGTAGAATCCGATACAATATCTAAAAGTTCTATGTTCGTTTTACACAAGCTACAATATCAGAGACGTAATTGAAATACATCTTCGATGATAAAAGAGTGTATCTGTCGCGTGACATGCTGTTTTTTATCACTTCATTGCATAAAGATGGGTTTTTGCTCCAATAATCATACAAAGATGGAACATGGTTGTAGTGCATAATCAATGATACTCCAATGCACGTCATTATTTCATATTCATCCGTCATATTTAGTCGTGATTTTTTGACCCTGTTTAGCTTTTCTAGTCTTTGGTTAGTGCATTCTGCGATACGAATGTACAAACTCTTTGGAAACAACTTTCTAAAAACATCGAACTCAGTGGCTTCGCGTGACAAATCAGATAATACTTCGGTATCTCTGTCTTCAGGGATTGAATGCTTAGGCACAAAACTTAATGCTTCGAAAGATAATGACCATTGACAAAGAGCACCAGGAGCGTCGGTAGTACCAGCAGCAACGGTAGTACCAGTAGCATCAGTTGTACCAGCAGTATCTGGAGTAACAGGAGCGCTAGGAGTAACAGCAGCAGCAACTGACTTCGTTGAAATCGGTTTCATCATTACTAAGTGGGTCTGACGGAGCATAGCTGGATTCAGAGCCACTAAAGTCGCCGTCGTCACTGTCGCATTCCACATCCTCGAACAATATTTCGGCCATTTCTTCTTGCGACAACCTTTTCCTTGCCATCTACAAAAAACACATGTTTGACCTTGAATAGGCATGAAGTTACATATTGGGATAAATAAGTCCCACACAAATAGTTTATTGGGACATTATAAATCATTGTAGGATGGGTTGGATAAAACCTTACCTTTTATAAATATTATACACAAAAAAGGTCACAGCTCGATTTTGTTGGATTTCCAATATCTTAGTTATTATTTGTTTTCTTTTTATTTTCACTAAAACACAAAAATACACTCTACATTCAACAAAATACCATGCGCAACTGGCGAAAAATTCCGGTCTTACGATGTTCAATACGGTTTAACTGTTTAATGGTAGACATGTTTTCACATGTTATCGAATTATACCATAGTTAATGCTTCAAACTCAAATTGGGATTCTTTAGATTTCAATTTGCATTGCAAATAAAAAATATGATGTATTAAAAATTGCTGGGACGTATGGTACCAATAGTCGCGAAAGGGTTAAACTCGGACAAAAATTGGCAAGGGTTGGGCTTAATGTAAGATTAGCAACTGTTAATATTTTTTTTAAACCTAGTTTGATTTGTTAAGCTTTCAATTCTTAGAAATAATATGTAATCAAAAATGTCTGGGCGGATCTACTTTCGGAGATATAGCCATTGGAAGATCGGGATATATCTTTTATAAAAATTGATATAAATTGGGAACCCCTGGATGGATTTTAAAAACATTGATGTCATATGAAAGGTATTTTACCGGGCTATATAATTGCAGTTGTTGCGTGAGAATGATAATGCTAATGCGAAACATGCTTTCATCAAACTGTCCATGGAATGATGAATGGCCCAATTCATTAAAAAAAAATTCATTTTATAAAAATTGATGCTTTTCTGCCAGCTGTTGTTGATGTCTGCAAAGAAGCCATGATTTTTATTTATTCGAAATGTTCCTCTTCAGTAGGCTCCTCTTTGACTATTATATCCCCAGTCGTTGCTATTGAATTTTTTCTAACGACGGGTGAATTGACCTTAGAATTTGATGTAAAGGTAAAAGTATTCGGATCAATCCCTTGCGACTTAAGTGCCTGTTATTTTATTATGAGACAAATTATTACATTGTTCATTTTATATAAAGTTTTTCTTACATTTTGCAATCTTTCTAAAAGCGTGGCCTTGGCTCCTACTGTGCTCAGCTTGCGCTTTTCCAACTCATCCTTCAGATCGCTCACCTTCAATTCGGTCAATTTTTTTCCAGCTTCAGGCATTTTCACAAATTATTTGTATAAAAACTTACACAACTTCTAAATACTTATATCCAAACTAAATTTTATGAGTTGTGAAAATTCTGGCCGACCATTTCCCTTTTTTTTCTCCTTTTTTTTCTCCTTTTTTGTACTTTGACAGAAAAGTTACGGTAAGATTTCTCCTCTTTTGTACTTTGACAGAAAAGTTACGGTAAGATTTCTCCTCTTTTTGTACTTTGACAGAAAAGTTACGGTCAGTTTTCTCCTTTTTTGTACTTTGACAGAAAAGTTACGGTAAGATTTCTCCTCTTTTGTACTTTGACAGAAAAGTTACGGTAAGCTTTCTCCTCTTTTGTACTTTGACAGAAAAGTTACGGTAAGATTTCTCCTTTTTTGTACTTTGACAGAAAAGTTACGGTAAGATTTCTCCTTTTTTGTACTTTGACAGAAAAGTTACGGTAAGATTTCTCCTCTTTTGTACTTTGACAGAAAAGTTACGGTCAGTTTTCTCCTTTTCTGTACTTTGACAGAAAAGTTACGGTAAGATTTCTCCTCTTTTGTACTTTGACAGAAAAGTTACGGTCAGTTTTCTCCTTTTTTGTACGTTGTCAGAAAAGTTACGGTAAGATTTCTCCTCTTTTGTACTTTGACAGAAAAGTTACGGTCAGTTTTCTCCTTTTTTGTACTTTGACAGAAAAGTTACGGTAAGATTTCTCCTTTTTTGTACTTTGACAGAAAAGTTACGGTAAGATTTCTCCTCTTTTGTACTTTGACAGAAAAGTTACGGTCAGTTTTCTCCTTTTTTGTACTTTGACAGAAAAGTTACGGTAAGATTTCTCCTCTTTTGTACTTTGACAGAAAAGTTACGGTCAGTTTTCTCCTCTTTTGTACTTTGACAGAAAAGTTACGGTAAGATTTCTCCTCTTTTGTACTTTGACAGAAAAGTTACGGTCAGTTTTCTCCTTTTTTGTACTTTGACAGAAAAGTTACGGTAAGATTTCTCCTCTTTTGTACTTTGACAGAAAAGTTACGGTCAGTTTTCTCCTTTTTTGTACTTTGACAGAAAAGTTACGGTAAGATTTCTCCTCTTTTGTACTTTGACAGAAAAGTTATGGTCAGTTTTCTCCTTTTTTGTACTTTGACAGTAAAGTTACGGTAAGATTTCTCCTCTTTTGTACTTTGACAGAAAAGTTACGGTAAGATTTCTCCTCTTTTGTACTTTGACAGAAAAGTTACGGTCAGTTTTCTCCTTTTTTGTACTTTGACAGAAAAGTTACGGTAAGATTTCTCCTCTTTTGTACTTTGACAGAAAAGTTACGGTCAGTTTTCTCCTTTTTTGTACTTTGACAGAAAAGTTACGGTAAGATTTCTCCTCTTTTGTACTTTGACAGAGAAGTTACAGTCACTTTTCTCCTTTTTTGTACTTTGACAGAAAAGTTACGGTAAGATTTCTCCTCTTTTGTACTTTGACAGAAAAGTAACGGTAAGATTTCTCCTCTTTTGTACTTTGACAGAAAAGTTACGGTAAGATTTCTCCTCTTTTGTACTTTGACAGAAAAGTTACGGTCAGTTTTCTCCTTTTTTGTACTTTGACAGAAAAGTTACGGTAAGATTTCTCCTCTTTTGTACTTTGACAGAAAAGTTACGGTCAGTTTTCTCCTTTTTTGTACTTTGACAGAAAAGTTACGGTAAGATTTCTCCTCTTTTGTACTTTGACAGAGAAGTTACAGTCAGTTTTCTCCTTTTTTGTACTTTGACAGAAAAGTTACGGTAAGATTTCTCCTCTTTTGTACTTTGACAGAAAATTTACGGTCAGTTTTCTCCTTTTTTGTACTTTGACAGAAAAGTTACGGTAAGATTTCTCCTCTTTTGTACTTTGACAGAAAAGTTACGGTCAGTTTTCTCCTTTTTTGTACTTTGACAGAAAAGTTACGGTAAGATTTCTCCTCTTTTGTACTTTGACAGAAAAGTTACGGTCAGTTTTCTCCTTTTTTGTACTTTGACAGAAAAGTTACGGTAAGATTTCTCCTCTTTTGTACTTTGACAGAAAAGTTACGGTCAGTTTTCTCCTTTTTTGTACTTTGACAGAAAAGTTACGGTAAGATTTCTCCTCTTTTGTACTTTGACAGAAAAGTAACGGTAAGATTTCTCCTCTTTTGTACTTTGACAGAAAAGTTATGGTAAGATTTCTCCTCTTTTGTACTTTGACAGAAAAGTTACGGTCAGTTTTCTCCTTTTTTGTACTTTGACAGAAAAGTTACGGTAAGATTTCTCCTCTTTTGTACTTTGACAGAAAAGTTACGGTCAGTTTTCTCCTTTTTTGTACTTTGACAGAAAAGTTACGGTAAGATTTCTCCTCTCTTGTACTTTGACAGAAAAGTTACGGTCAGTTTTCTCCTTTTTTGTACTTTGACACAAAAGTTACGGTAAGATTTCTCAAAAAAAAATGTCAAAACGGGTTACCAGGAAGAAATTTTGGCAACTCAAAATTTGTTTTAGTACAAGTTTGTTACTGTGCTTCTCAAACAGTGAAAACTTGTACGATACAGTAGTGGACAAGTGGACATGGATGGCTCAAAGGTCATAAGGCGAAAACAGGAAGCGAGATGGATAGAGTTAGGGATTAGTGTAGGATTGTATTAGTATGGTATTGTACGTTTTATCATAGGATTAGTTAAGTATGAGTTAGTTTGTATGGGAGATAGTGGTAATAGATGTGATAGCATTAGGCGTTTTAGAGGACTTCCAGGCTAAATATGTATTGAAATAGAATTTTCGAGGCTTAAAGTTTTATGGTTTGCATAAGAAATTTCAATAGTCAACTATCGGGCAGTGCAAGTGGACGGGCAATTTTAACACGTTAACAAAAGTGACTGATAAATTATTTGTGTTGTGAATCAGTTTTCCTCGGTGGAAAAAAAAAGTTTGGAGGCAGCAGCTCAGATTAAAAGGTAGTTTTTTGTGAATCTAGTTTTTTTTTTAAAGTGCAACAAAGAATGCCCGTTTTAAATTTTTATAGGTACTTTTGTGCATGCGCCTGGTAGCGAATATAGAGAAAAGAAGCCACCAACACAGGGAAAAGTTGAACATTTCTAAGGAAAAACGATGTAAGTTTTTATGGTTATAATAGTTTTCTAGGTTCAAAATTCTAAAACTTTAAATTTCGTTAGTGTGACTGAGGCAATAGGCGATATAAGGCGAGGAGAATCTACAAAGTAAGGAACGCCATAAAAAGATAAGTCCTAGTCGTAATCGTTCATTTTTTTGAAATTTTTGCGCGCAAATTAAATCTGTCTCGGTTATGTGAACGAGCCATTTTGGTCGTACGAAGTTTAGAACATTAGCACAAATCGAATCAAAGTTCGAAATTGATAGCACCTCTTATATTTTCACAAAGGTTTTACTCAATTTTCATATATGTAACTTGGAAATTTTTATTTCTTAATTTTCTCTGGGTTTTTTATGATTATGTGTATTTATTTTTTTCAATTTGATGGATAAAACAGCTTTAAAAAAGCAAAATTAATTGAAAAGTCGTAGCATAATGCCGACTTTTCAAAAAGTTTTGCCTTCCACTTTATACCCACTTTCACGTGAAAGTGGAATTGGGAACAGGGCGGATAAACCTTGTTTACTTATGTGCATTTTTTAACTGACAGCCAAAAAGTTTGCATTTCTACTGTCAAAAGTTAATCGTCTTGAACAGTCGTTGAATAGGCTTCATATCCACATCGAAAATAAAAAGTAATCAACAAGTCTTCGAAATTAAAAGTAATTGAAATTACACGGATTACGGAATAGGCCGGATTGTATTTAATTTTTTTTTGGGGACTAATTTTAGGGACCAGTTTTGTAACTGGTGAAGGGAAAATTCGCGCGCAATATCGCAATAATAATTCGCAATATCGCCCCTTCGTTTCATTGTGGCGGGTTAAGAACCCCGTGAGACCGCTGCTTAGCCGGTGCGGGCCGTATTGAAATCGTTAGCCAAGGGTTTTGTAACACAGTCCAAAATTTTTCAATTTGAGTCATAGTTTTCGAGATATGAAATTTTTCAAAAATTCACCCCATTTGTTTTTCCAAAAAACAGTTATTTTTCCCAATTTATTTCCTTTCATTTGATATGCAACATGTATCTGGCTCGATGGCTATATCTCCGAAAGTAGGTTTGACCAGAACTTTTTGTTGTTGTTGTTGTAATTAATTCCCAGAGCCCTATTTGGACAAAAAAAAAATTAAAAAAACAAGTTTCTAAAGTAAAATTGTTCCATTTTTCAAGGAGAAAAGTTCGAGAAATTGGGACAACCAGGGAGATCTGAAATTCAGGAATTTTTGCGGACGTCTTTTATGAATGACCTCTTTATTATTTATCTATTGTGAATGTTGAAAATTGACAGCTGTTTCACATGTATTTGGTTGATTTTTGTGATGGTCAGTTTTGTATAATACATAGTATGGTTTAATGCAACACAAATTAATATAAAAAAGGGGCTAAATAATTCTTTGAACCTTTTGGAGATTCTAGTTCTTAGATATAACCAAAAAATAAAGGAAATATGGAAGATGATGACTTTGTGGTAGAAGAGGTATGTATTTTTCGTCTAATAAATAGGCATGGAATAAATAAACTGAATATATAAACCTTTAGGTCCCAGTATTTTTGTCAAAGAATCTGCAGGACAATTTGTATCTGTTTCAATATCCCACCAAGACCAACATTAATAACATTGATCATGCGGTTGTGAACTGCTGTGTTAAACCAATTAATCATGAAGTAAAGGTAGATTTTACACTGCAAACAGAATCCCGATATTTCGATCGTTTTAAGGGCGAGCGATTTGCGATAGCCGCTGATGGAAAGGTACAATATATTTCCAAACGAACAAATTTTTGCAATTACATTTTTTCATTTACTATAGACCCAAGCAAAGGGTGAACGTCCTACGTTTAAGCGTGGCATAATGGACAAACAGGCATTTACAAGTCACAAATCTATTCATGATGTTAGCAAATATATTGTGGGCATATATCAGGATAAAGAAATTCACTTGTCACCATTAAGCAGCATTCTGCAGTTGCGTCCAAATTTCTCCTATTTTGACAAAGAAGATAAACGCACAAAAGCTGAAGAAAAAGCCATCAATGAGGAAGATGATGACGAGGAACTACAACAAGTTACTGTTAAATTTGCTCGTTCCGGTGCAAATTCGAAAAAAATAAAAGAAAAAGGATATGACAGCTACTTGAAAAAAAGCGTTGAGGAACCTTGGTGTGAAACATATTGGCATGGACGTACATCGCCAACAGCAGAGTTGGAACGCCAAAAGTTATTTGCTACAAATCATCAAACAAGTCATGCTTTGGCTTTAGATTCACGAAAGTATGTTGAAAAGTTACTGCCTAGTAATGAACAGGAAAATAGCATCGATACTGTTCTGCCATCAAAGGTCATTAGCAAGGCTAAACTGAAGTTGATGTCCTTAACAGATCAATTAAAAATCATTCTTAAAGATGGTATGTACAATATAACTACTATCCCTTCTCTAATGAAAATGTTAAATGTATTTGACTTTCTTTATTTAGCAAAAATGCTTTCTTTTGATCATATGCTAGCTATATTACAAGAAAATGTTGATTCAAAATTAACATCAGAAAAAGTGTTACGAACTTTGCCACTAGTGGGCATACTCATTCATGGAAATTGGGTTCCACAATCGGAGATTCTTTATCCAGCTGAAACACTGTCCAATGCAAATGGCGTCTCTTCTGAACTTATGATAAGAGCTAGAGATTATATTGTAAGTCTTATATTGTAAGATTTTTTTTAAGTAAGCTTGGCAGACTTGGGGGTTTTGCATTAGATTTCATTTTTCACTAAACTTAGTGCTAGTGAAAAAATATTCACTATCAAGGAATTTATTTAGTGTTAGTGCAAAATCTTTCACTATCAAAAAATTCATTAAGTGCTGATGAAATAGATTTTCATTATCACTAAATTTAGTTAAAAGTTATAAATAATATTTCCACTAAATTTAGTGATAGTGAAAATTCATTCACTATCAAAAACTTGATTTAGTGGTAATGGCAAATTTTTCATTATCACTAAATCTATTGAAAGTGAAAATTTGTTCCATTGAATTTAATGAAACTTAAATAAAAATTTTCAATAAATGTTGCAATAAATTTAATGAAACATTTTCACTTTCATTAAATTTAATGAAACTTTAATGGAAATTGTCATTAATGTTTCATTAATTCCAATGGAACAAATTTTCAGTATCACTAATTTTAATGAAACTTTAATGTAAATCTTCATTAATGTTTCATTAAATTTAATGAAATAAATGTTCACTTTCAATAACTTCAGTGATTTTTTTATTGGATATTTCAATTCAATTAAGACAAAATGTGCCGTGCTAGGTCAAAATAAATTTGATATCTTTCAATTTTTCCTTCGAGACGATTGCGTGAACATTAATCCTACTAGTACTTAAAAAAGCTTACGATAGCTGTTTTAAACATTCAGTTGACAAAGGGCAGAAATTATTTGGGTCTGAAGACTGAAGAACTTCAATTCTAGTGAAGGTGTTGTACTGAAAGAATGAAGTACTTGTTTCTATCAAATATAAAATGTTTTACATAATATTTATTTCATGACATTTGGAAAAAGAATTTTAAATTTATTTTTAAATACGAGCAACTTAATAGCTAAAAAATGGATTTTTCAAGCGACGACAGTTTGAAGGATCCTTCCTATTCCCTCCCAAAAAAATCCCGGAAGCAAAGATTTCAAGAAGTATCAATGTAAGACATATATTATTTGATTTTAACACTTTTTTGTAGTGCAGCAAGTTAGACGCAGTGAAAGGTGCAAACCAATTATTATTTGAAAACTTATATAAAATTGTAGAAAAGGTAAACTTAAACGAGAGCTTTACGGGTAAAAACTTGCAAAACCTTGTAGTAAACGAACTGCCTGGATTTTAATGAAAAATTCTATTACAAGTTTCATTAAAAGCTTCATTAAATTTATTGATATTCAAAATTTGTTTCATTGAATTTAATGAAACTTTAATGAAAATTTTCTTTAGAAGTTTCATTAGAAGTTTCATTAAATTTAGTGATAGTAAAATTTTGTTTCATTGAATTTAATAAAACTTTAATGAAAATTTTCTTTAGAAGTTTCATTAAATTTAGTGATAATTTTCATTAAAGTTTCATTAAATTCAATGAAACAAATTTTTATTATCACTAAATTTAGTGCAATTTTTATTGGATATTTTCATTAAATTTTAATGATAGTGAAAAACTTTCCACCATCATTTAATGAATTGTAAGATAGTGAAAAATTTTTCATTACCATCAAATGAATTTTTTCATAGTGAAAAAATTTCCACTATCACTAAATTTAATGGAGAAAATTTTCAATATCTCTAATTAGATATAGTGGTAGTGGAAAAAGTTTCACTATCAAACTATTCATTAAATATTAGTGAAAACCTCATTGAACTAAAAAATTTAGTGCATTACTCCCAAGTCTGAAGCTTAGTAAATATACATTTTTGTCTGAGTGGATCAGAGAGTGTAACTTGTGATGTGAAAAAATGATTTTTACAATAGACAAGGGAAGACTGATATCCATAATGTTATTTTTCCAATTTTTTAAAATAAAATCAAATGTTCTCGTAATAAAATATTTTCTTTGTACAGCTCTTTAGATTTTCTCGCACTGCCTTTCTTTATCGTCGTCAAGTGATATCCGCTACTCAGTTACCACCAGATGAAGCGTTGGAAGTTCTGCAGTCTGTTGCGCGCTTGAATTCGGAAAAAAAATGGGAACTTATACTACCACCTGATAAAGGCTTTGAATCACGATATTCTGATTTAGTACAACGTCAGGAAATGGTATGGCGGGCTACTGAGCAAACTTATAACGATATGGATTTTGAAAAATCACCTAAACGTGTACGAAAACGTTCAGTGCGTGATTCAAAGCAGCAGCAACATTCGACTGTGAGCAGTATAACATAGCATAATAATAAAAAAACGATACGAGTAATTCGAAAGTAAAGAGAAATATCAACTAATTCGTTGCACAAATGATGGCTTTTTATAAGAAAATTTATGCTAAGATTTCAATAAAAATATTTTTTGGGCGTTAGGAAGTAACGCCCTAAAAAAATAACGTTATAACGCCCAAAACAAAAACGAAATAACGCCTAAAAATATGAAATTAAGACCAAAAACAAAAAGATAATTTGGGCGATAATCATTTTTTTTTTTTGGGCGTTATTTCATTTTTTAAAAATAATATGACGCAATAACGCCAAAAAAAAAAAAACGAAATAACGCCCAAAAATATGTAATAACGCCTGAAAACAAAAATGAAATAACGCCCGAAAAATAAAATGACGTAATAACGTCCAAAACAAAAACGAAATAACGCCCAAAAAATATGAAGTAACGCCCAAAAACGAAAACGAAATAACGCCAAAATATTTTCATATAAAGTTGGGCGTTAATTCGCTTTGTTTTTGGGCGTTATTTCATTGGGCGTTTTTTCCTAACGCCGTTAAGGTACCTGACGCCATGGAAATCTCTTCCTCCGTAACTTCAGACACTATTTACATCTCCACATCAAAAAAAAAAAAAAAATTTGTATGGATTTGATGAGTTTTTGATGGCTAGAACGCTCCATCAAAGAAATTGACTAAAACTTTGAAGAAAATCAAAAATGATGAGTTATTTGAAAGTGTGAACACAATTACATTTTTCTGTATGGGCTAGTTTACATAGAGATTCATAATCAAAATAATCATATATTTGGTGATTATTTTAATCATGAAATGAATGAGCAAACGATGCCACTTCACGAAATCAAACAGAGTTGTGTTGTAAAAAGTTTCACAATTTGTTCCTTTTGGGAGTAAAATAATACAGTTTTCGTGAAGAAATCTACGAGACGGATGAAATAAGTGGTTAATAGCAATCTTTGAATTAGTACCAACAAAATTTGAGAGACCAAACAAAATTAACTCACAGTTTGACACAAATTTGTTGCATAAAAAAATTATACAAAAAAGTACCAAAATAAATAGCATTAAAAAGTAGTAAAATAGTACTAGTAATCTAAAATCACATGAATGTGAAGAAAATATAGTTTTAATCATGAAGAAAAAAATTCATGATTATTTTGATTATGAATGTCTATGTAAACTAGCACTATGCGTATTATCATTTGAAAAAATTTCAACGAGTGCACCCGTATAAGTAATGATGCATTATTTAAGTAATGTTGTGGTTGAAAGAAAGCTTAAAGAATTTTATTTTAATTATTAAAGATTCCTCAAAAATTTTTCAAACGGATTCTGAATTCCTCCGATTTTGAGGAATTCCCCACATTTTGGCAACAGCGCAAAGCTTTATTCTGTGTGTGAAGTTTTAAATATGAACAAGTTTTAAACTTAAGTTACAAAAAGTAATGTAGTTACTATCTATAACATATATTATTCTTATATAATTTGCATTTTATGTTGAAAAAGGTGAAGTTTGCACTGAAATGCATACTTTCGATAGTTAGTGACCAAACTATTTCGCTGATTCAAATTTTGTCAACTTCAGCAGTGTTATCTATATAACAATTTTTTTTTTGCGTTTAGAAAATCCTCCTAAGTTGCCCAATCTCATGAACTGTCATAGCACTCAAGCCATTCATTTCGTACCATAAATTTTAGAAATCTAAAAATGCAATGGTGCATAATTATATATATGGATCGATGTGACACATTTTGCTCCTCTGGTCACCTTTTTCAGATATGTCAAATTTTCCACTGGCTACATTGTTGCCAGGTAAGCTCACTTACTTTTCCACAAATATCAGATTTTCCCCAGATACTGCCCTTTTGACGAAATTTCCCCTTGATTAAAAATTTTGATCAAAACAAAAAAAAAGTTTCCAAATTTCAAAACGAAATGAATATTTTCCCTTAAATTCTAAGCTTTGACAAAATTTCCCCTAAATTGCAAATTTTATGTTTGAGTAAACAAAAAAAAAAAAAGTTTTTCCAAATTTCGCGCCAGACAAGTTTTTAAGCAAATTTTTCGAAGATTCAAATGATATCTCGTTCGATAAATTACCTTTAACCCAGAGAATGACTTCCACAGTTTGCCGCTAATTGACTCCTTAGTTTGATTTTTTCAACACTCTCTGAGAAACGTATGAGAAAGCAACAACTAAAGTGTTGACTTCAGCGCAGATAAAAGGAGAGTTCGTTAAGTTTTCTGGGCTCAATTCTATAGAACTGTCAAACGCGTAAAAAAAAAAATCTTATTTCCACTGGTTTCAAGCACAAACATTTTCACATTGCTTATTTTTCAACTTGAAAATAATTTTCATAAACAGTTGATCTGATTTTGACACTTTCTACATTTTTACCCGAAAAAATTCTTCGGGTAAAAACTTCCAATTTAGTACAAAGAGAGAGCTCTTTTACACTCCTATTTCCACGAAGTTTTTTTTTGCGTAATGGAACGCTTTTCGGGTAAAAACATGCTGTTTGGGTAGAAACTTGCTTGCTTGACAACTTACGGTTGTCAAATCACACGACGTACGTCGAAAGTTGGGAGTTGGGCAACTTTTGTACGTTGCGTTGACGGAGACGTACTAATTGGGTCGCATTTGATATAAACTCATATTTTTAACTTAGCTGTCAGTCGAAAAAAACGACGTGACGTACTCGACGTACTGAATGGACCGTTGGCCTAAAACGTTAAATTTGACATATCAGCAGCTGATAAAATTTTGATATCATTTTGATATACATTTCTAATACAAAATTGACATGTTTTTCAATGATATCAAAAATATATCAAAATGATATACAAAAATTGTATGTTAGCAGCTGACAAATTTTTGATATAATTTTGATATACATTTCTGATGCAAAATTGACATGTTTTTCAATGATATCAAAAATATATCAAAATGATATACAAAAATAGTATATCAGCAGCTGATACATTTTTGATATCATTTTGATATACATATCTGATACAATGACAAGAACTTGACAAATTTTCTTGATCGGGCAATGCTTTTTGAAATTCTTTAAATAACGTATCCCCTGGAATGCCCCTTAGGCCTTTTAAAATACACTAAATCTAGGGGAAATCTCTAACCTGGCAACACTGGCTGGTTACACGTCAACAAAATCCACACATGACATTTCTTAACTTTTTTCTCTCAGAATTGACAGTTAGCAAATTTGCAAGTGAAATTCAGTTTCCTGAAATTTAATAAATGATGTTTAAAGAAAATCAGTCAAGATAAAATTGACGAAAATCTAATTAAACACGCCAATTTCTCAAAGAAAGCACTACATTATTGCCTGCATTCCACCTTTTGGAAAAAATTTATGTGAATACGAGAGCTCTGCCGATGTTCTTTGATGCAGCCTGGTAGTGGCCATAATCAAGCACAGGTTCTCTGTTTGACAATTTTAGCTGTCGTGGTTTTTGTGGTCGTTATCAAATTTGTGATTTCTGCATTTTTTCTACATTTGGCAGAGCCAAAGTCACAAACTATTGAATTTTGAGCAGGTGAGAGGTCAATCTAAAAAGGTCATAGTACAATTTGACCATGGCCAGTCCAAGGACACGTCGCGTGCTGCAAGAGTTGAAGCCACAGGATGATAATTCAGTAAGTTACAAAATAAATGCAAATTAATGCTGTCGAATAAAAGAACAGCTAGCGAATATGAATGTTTTGTCTAAGCTGAAACCTATTTTTTGTTAGTCTATTTTATTATACCCTACACCCAGGGTATATTCACTTTGTCCTTCCGTTTGTAACGCAAAGAATTAGGCGTGGCAGGCATAGAAAAGTATATATCTGTGGATTTTTGACAAAACAACCTAATTCGAAATTGGCAACTTTTCAGGAGAGCCTAAAAACTGATTAACTACTTTTCAGTAACGTGGCTCAGTTTCCTTGATGCAGCGTTGAATCTCATCTTTCCATACATTTTTACTAATCTTAAAGTGTCAGCTGTCAAATTATTTTTTTGTTCGGTTCATAACACTTCACCGCACGAATGGCTCTAAGTTCAAATCTTGCGTGAACTATGTTGTGACACCCTTATATCTCTGGAACAAGAAATCATAGAGACATTTGTTAAAAATATTGGATATTCAGAATATGTATTCGTTTATGAATATAAAATTTAATTGTACTCTTTCGAGTAGCTCTAAAATTCATGTACATATATCTTTTTTTCCCCCTTTTTTGTGTGTTATTTTTGCATAGAAATGTTTTGAATGTGGCACTCACAATCCTCAATGGGTGTCTGTGACTTACGGCATTTGGATTTGTCTAGAATGCTCTGGCAAACATCGTGGACTTGGTGTACACATATCCTTTGTTCGTTCTGTCACTATGGACAAGTGGAAGGATATTGAATTAGAAAAAATGAAAGTAGGTGGCAATCGTAATGCACGTGAATTTTTCGAAGATCAAGCAGACTGGCATGAACGTGCACCAATTCAACAACGGTATAGTTCAAAAGCTGCTGCTTTATATCGTGATAAAATCTCTACATTGGCTCAGGGCAAAATGTGGGACTTGTCAGAAGCAGAAAAGCGTTTATCTAACACAAATACATTTAGCAACAGTGGAAATAGTGCCACTTCGATGTCACATTCCAGCAGCAGTCCAGCTATGTCTTCAGCTAATAATAGCTATAATTCTGGTAGTGGTGGTGGTGGCTATCAAAATGGAGGCGGCTATACTGACAATAGTTATCAACAATTTAACACACAAGAGTTTAAGGATCAAAAAGAAGAATTTTTTACTCGGCGTCAAGAGCAAAATGCAACTAGACCAGAGTAAGTGTTTTAATATAAATAAATGACAAAGTCTTACTGTATTTTACTTTTTACTATTTACATTAAGTTTCTTGCCCCCAAGCCAAGGCGGAAAATATGCAGGCTTTGGATTTACACGTGACCCACCACCGAAAACGCAGTCTCAGGAAATAATTGATTCAACATTATCATCTTTAGCTTCAGTATGTGGCTGCATGATGACTTTAATTATTTGTTTTCTTCTAAAAAATAATTTGATTACAGGGGTGGAATATATTGTCAGCAGGAGCTTCCAAAATTGCAGTTACCGCCAAGGAAAAAGCTGTAACCACAGTTAATTTGGCCTCTAACAAGGTATGAATTTGAATGTTACGCTTTTCGTTTGCTTTGTTTGTTTAAATTCTTAATCGTACTGCATTTCCATCAAATGTAGAAAATGCTAACGTTACTCTATATTAATTTGTAACTTTCTTAGCTTGACATACGTGTATTCGTTTCAAGGTCATTAAACGTTGGTGCTTTTTTTTGTGTGAAAGAAAAGCTTTTTTTATTTCAGTTTTAAGCTCAAGCTATTTATTTATATCAGTTTCATTTTTGATGATTTTTTTGCTGCCAAAAGAGTGTGACATAGATTCAAAGATGATGTATTCCACTTTTTACCGTTCGATGTTATTGATGAAAAACAAAACTTAAAATTCCTTTAAGAATAATAATTTTTGAAAAATTAAACTCGATATCGGGTAGAAATCAATAGACATTTGTATTTAAAAGTGGGATACAAACTCGGTTGCTAAATCAATTTTTAATTAAAGTGGAATACATTACATTTGAATCTATGCGACACATGTATTCGTCTTTACAGACAGGCCTGTTCAATTTTAATGAAAAAATTCTAATGTACCTTTTTTCGTAAGCATTGATTCTAAAATATTTATCGCATTTTTATCTATTGTAATAATACATATATATATAAATTTTCAGTAAATATTGACGACTTTTTCGGAACTCCGACTCAGTCGGAACAAAGTCGGAACTCTTTCGAAACTTGTCACACGAAGCGAAAAGACGATAAGTGTATTACTGGATTTTTTTTTAGAATTCGGAATATATTTATTGTGTTTTTTATGAAACTCCAAAAAATTTAAGAGCAGCGACATTTCATTACTTTTTCCGTGACATTATTTGTTCATGGTCCACATTTCGCGAAATGACGAGTAGCTTACTCATTGAAATTTGGCTACCTTGTTCTTAAGATAAACCTTATCTTAACAATTTTTAAACTCCCTTTTTCTTTTTTCCATTTTGTTTAAAAAAATTTGTACGTCAATATTAATAAAATAACAACATTTTGTTATTATTAAATACCGTGAAATACTTTATGTAATGTATGTATGCTAGGAAATTTAGAAGGATAAATGCATTTCTTTAGAAAATACACATGCACACTTATAAATTAAACTGAATTAAAAAAATAAAAAAATATTAAGAACAAGATTTTTGATTTTGTTTCGAAAATTCGTAACGACTTCGTAAAGACACATCGTAACGATTTCGTAGAGACACGGCGTTATGAATAGACAAAGCGTTATGAATAGACAAGGCGTAACGAAATCGTGTCAACCCTCTCATACAAAATTCGTAAAGATTTCGTTACGAATTTGGTACCGAAATCGGAAAAATTTGCCGACTCGTTATAATACCCAGCAAATCTTTCCGATTTCGGTACCGAAATTTACGAATTCGTAACGAATTTCCTATGAGAGGGTTGGCACGAATTGAATTCGTCACAAAGTTTCTTAAAGAATTCGATTTCGTATTCGTTATTATGAAATGTTGACGAGAAAGAAAAAGTTTAGATAATTGTTTAGAAAAATCTTTACGAAATAGTAACGAATTCGTAACGAAAACTCTGCACAGTTTCGAAAATAAAAAAAAAAAAAATTAGAAAATTTCGAGAACTCGAAAGAAAAATTTTAAAAATGGTTTAGAAAAATTTTAACGAAATAGTTACGAAATCGTAACAAAAACTCTAAATAGTTTCGAGCTTGTTCCGAAAAAGTTTGAATTCAGAAAAAGCCGGAACATTTGTTTTGTTGGATATCGACCTTTTCAATACTTCGCTTTTTTTTTCTACGACATTGTAAGGACTGGCCCAGAAAAATTTAATACTTTTGTTTCTTAAGGGGACATTCGCTTTTGTAATTGAAAACAAAAAAACACTTTTTAAAAATTTTATTATGAAAAAACTATTATATTTATTGACAAAATTTCTTTTGGACATTGTTAAATATTGTCTAAAAAATATGAAAAAAACTCTTAAGCAGAATTTCGACACTTCAATGCGAGATATTGCTGTAATTGCAGGTACCTTGAAATCTACTATACAAAGAATGATGACCTACAGATTTAAAAAATTACCAGATTGTACCGATGAAAAGCAGCTGGAGGCTTAACAGCAAGGCCGAAAGGTCGAGTCAGGTTTCCTAACTAAATTTGACTGTATAGAAATTACAAATAGCTTGTTCCACCTGTACGGAAGGGAGACAAATGCAGAGCAAAATAAGAGCAAAGAAAATCACAAAATTTCCCAAGCATGATATGGTCTGCCAGGCCATATCCACCTGCATTCTGAGAAGCAGTTTTTTTTTTTTTTTTTTTGTAACACCGGGTACAAGTAATTCGAAAATTTTTATTGACGAGTGTCTTTAAAAACGTTTTTTGCCATTTATTCGTGGACACGAAGGTACTGTAATGTTCTGGCCTGATTAAGCCACCTCTCATTACTCTTAAGCAAAAATGAACATTTTGTTCCAAAAAGAGCAAATCCACTTAACTGCTCAGAGCTTCGACCTTTTGAGAGATATTGAGATATTGAAATTGGATCTTCGAAGGAGTAATAGTGCTGCAAAAATAGTGCAAAAAAAAAAAAAAAAAAAAATTACTAGATTAATTACAAGATTTCATAAATAAGTGGAGAAGGTCGTACGGTACCTGCCACTAAACAACTGGGCAAATCATAATAAAGAGCCTTTAGCAAAAAGTACAATATTTTACAAAAAAAAATATTTGTTAATAGTTCTTAGGTGTTTATATTGGTTATACTACTCATTAATAAAAAAACAAATATGTAATAAAAATTCATTGGGTAATTTTTTATTGATGAAAAACCAAGTATCCAATTTTTCAGGACCAGTCCTTAGATAATAAAATGGGTTTCAGACTATCACACATTGGGCTTTATCATGATTTTGTTTGGAAACTACCACTATGCAGCCCTGGTATTTTCCATTTGATATGACAGCTTAGTCTTAAAAAAATATAAACTTCTAAATTGCATTAAAATCAATCAAAACAAATTAAATTTCAAAATTGCTGATGGACTACGAGTTTGCCCAAAGAAATCTCTAAACCTTCACACTTTGTAAATAGATGACGGAGTGAGTTACGCGTTTCTTGTGAAGGGTGATAATGCGTCTAACTGAGAATGCGTATCATTTTACAAATCTTGAGCGAGATCTCCTGAACAGATGTATCAACAAATACTACAGATCGATTTGGTATCTCATTTCCACCTAGAATTTTAGTATCAGTGGCAATGCTTTTCTCATTGATATATTACTTACAATCTTATTTCTAAGAAAGAATATGTAATAAAAAAGTGTCTCTCGGTTCTAGTTTCGGGGATAAAGCCATAACAAGATCCGGACATAGCTTTTAGAAAAACCAGTATAAGCTGGGATGGATTTCAAAAATATTGGTTTCAAATCCCCCAATTTCTCTAATTGCCTAACAAAAACCCGTATGAATGACATTTATTTCGTGATCTTGGGAATCTGAGAAGAAATCTTCCAGAATATTTATTCATGATAATGCCTATTGTGTTCATAAGAGTCATTTCGACTGTCTAAAATGTGTGTTTGTTGGTTTTGATATTTTGCTTCCACACAAGAAGTTACCTTTTCTACTTATTTTACAGTATTTTTCAATTTATTTTTTGATTCCCCATATGCAGTTATTTTTTACCTTTTACTCACACATTGGTTTTATAGTCCTTTTTTTACCCAGCCATTGCCTTTCCATTAAAATAATTACATAATAAGGCTGATACACAAAATTTTAAAGTACATAAATTGAAGAGGCTAGAACCGAAGGGGGCAGTTTTGATATAAAAAAGAGTTAAGAATGCGAATATATATAACTTTCAATGTATTTTTCTCAAATCTCACTTTTTGTCACTTGCACCCCTTTGCTTGTAACCCCTAAATTGTTTAAACTGCTTATGAGCATTAAGTTTGTATTATTTTTATTTTTTTAAAATCATTGTTTTACGTAATATTAATATTTCCTTTTGTTAAAATTTTTATTTTAAATATATTTCTTTATTATTTTGGTAGATTAAAGACGGCGGTTTATTAGAAACCGTTCAATGCCAAGTAACGGATGTAGCTAGCAAGGTTTGTTGTTTTTATTTTATTTTTATCGCACTTATGTATGTATTGTTGAAAATTAAAAACTAAAAATTTAATTTAATTAAAAATAAAAAATCTTTAATGTTTGTACTCTTCTTAAACAGGTCAGTGATATTGGCAAGAGAGGTTGGAATAATTTAGCCGGTAGCAATATTTCCTCACCTCAAGGTGGCTATACGGATTTCAATCAGGAAAATTCGTATCATCGTTCCCAGTCGGCGGGTGGAAACTTATCGGCTGGTCTTGGTGAAAATAGCAATTCTGGCGGAGGTGAAAATGAATGGAGTTGGCAGGATACGAAGAAAAATACTACATCGAATATGAATTCTTCAGCTTCGTATCATGATCAATTAGGTGGCAGCGCTGGCACTGCAACTTTTGACAATGATTATGATGATGATTGGACTGGATTTGAGTCCAACACCAATTATCAGAGCTCTACAACCTCTTATCAGAATTCAAGTAACGTTGCAACAACAACACCAACAACAACAGCAAAGAATATGAAACTTCAAAATACGACCAATAAATTAACTGAGGGTTTTGATAATTTGGATGTGAAAAGTGTAAAACCGAAGAACGTTGCAAAATCAAGTGCTGAAGACGATGCATGGAATTTGCTTATGAATTAAGTATGCTATTGGTAATATTCTTGCTGATTAAAGGGTTTGTGAAATTTTTACTTGATTTAATTTCATCGGCATATGAAGAAATTTGCTCTTATGTTTTTTCTTTCATTTATTTATTTTATGTTTTGTAGACGCTCTGTAGACAAATTTTAACTTTTGTATAACCGATATATATATATATTTTTGTTGTCACTATAGTATAAATACGAAAACGATTTGATTACTTTAAAGCAAATTTATCCATTTTTTCATTATTTTAAATTTAGTTATATAGAATTTAAATACAAAAACTTTACTATGGAGTATTTGCAGAAGATTGTAGATTTTTAATGGAGGCAAAGAACCGTTTAGAAAAATTTTATTTTTAAGACGATTTATGTATGCATGCAGTTATCATGAAAAATATTAAGAAATAAATAATCTACTTTAACAATAATTAGTCCATTCTCTGCAACCGCATTCGAATAAACCGTAAATTGTCTAAACAAAGAACTATGAGAGCACTTGATTGAAATTCTTAAGACTTTTATAAACTTTTGAGTTATAAAACAATTATAGATGCTATACATAAGTACTATAGACAAGATAGCCTAAAATCAGGAACGTGAACCGGGTGAAAAATGTGGTCGGTTCGGTTCAGTGGTTTGAACCGTGGTTCGTCAAAACTGTTTTTTGTTTTCTTTGAACTGGGGTTTCGGTTCGGTTCAACAGTTCGGAAATTAAAAAAAAACTATACATATTTGTGCTATTTTTATACAGTATTAATCTAAAAGAATAGAAACAGCTTATATGTACATATATAATTTACATCATACGCTATAAGTATGTACTAAAAAATTCTTATTTGATAAAAAATTTTATTCACAATATTCAGTTAAGATTTGCCGCGGGGAAAATGCCTTCTCTACCATATTTAACAAAGGAAAAACAAAAGTGGGGAAAATTTCTTTATTAAAAACGAAACGAACTTTAACCTTTTATATAAAAAGTGGTTCGGTTTTCAGTTCTGGTCAAACATTTTTAGAAAATTTCGGTTCGGTTAATGGTTTAGGTAATTAGTAGAAAAAGCTGTTTTCGAAAAGTGAAATGAGGAAATGCGCCATATGTCTGAAAATAGCTGTGACTGCGTTTTGAAGCAAATATAATTTGAATCGCAGACCTTATAGAGAAAAACGGTTGCCTGATTCGGAACTAGTTACTGAAAATTTCCAAAAAAGTATAATTATCAATGGCTCACGACAGCAGGGCGATGCATAACAGGGGGAAAACAAAAACACTCAAACTTTTATATGTGCCGTATTTTTCTTTTTGCTTGGATTCTCATCAAATCTAGGCTAAGAGTTAAATATAGTATGATTGAAAAGTTCTATTGTATGTCGGGAAATCCTTCTGAGGATTGACTTATGGTGGGTCGCGAAACTAGTAACGCAAACCAGCCTTCCCACAATTTTTTTGTTTTCCTTTTATGCATTTTGCCTTGTTTTTATAACGTTTTATAAGTGCAAACTAGGGATGCCAATTTTCGGGCATTTTGGCGATCCCGGGATTTCGGGATTATAAAATTGCAATCCCGGGATTTTTCGGGATTAGGTATGATTTTTATTTTGACATTAAAATCACACTTTTTTGTTAGAATATAAGAACGTATTTATTAAAATGTTCAATTCATATTAAACAGTCAATCGTTTTAATCTAAATTTTATTTATAAAAATTAACAAGAAATTTTAAAAAAAAAACAAACATAAAAATTTAGTTTACAAATAATTCATAAACTTAAGCTATATTTATAAATATGTCATATATATTATATATGGGGCATTCCATTGTGACTCATTGGACATTTTGCTACAAATTATGGCAAAACTTTGGTCATTACTCAGTTATTTCTAGCCCTAAGAGTGTGAAAACAGTCTCGAGAAATAACTAAAAAACACTTCTTTAATGTTAATCTTTTCTGTCTTAAATTGTTGTTTTTAAATAATTGTGACTCATTGGACATGAAACGGAACGCTCTTTTTAATTAATTAACTTAAGGAAGAATTTTAGCCAAACTACGACTGTTTCATTATTTTTTTTTTATGTTGCAATTGAAGAAATATGTGACTACAATTGAAAACTTTTAATTAAAAACAAACTATTTTGATGACAAAAATATAACATTTTGAGTTTGTGACTCGACGGGACATTTTGTTCTGACTTCCGGCACAAGAATGAAATCAGTGAAATTTTTGATGTGTATAATCGCATTTTTGATGTTTTGATGATGTCTATTGTAATAGGCAATAACTGCTTATGACAATCTTTGGCCACAAATCAAAACCGCGTAACCCATGTGGTCATAAATCAAATTGGACCAATTTGCTTTTTGACGAAAAATCGGCGCAGGCTGCTACTCCTTATTGTCCCAGGCAATAAAAGAGGATATCATGATGAAAAGTTTTGAAGTTAAAAACCATGTCTTATAAGAAATAAAAATATAAACTGAGAAAAATTGTGATAAATATGCTTGAAAAAGTCCTCTTTTATAAATTTTTAAAACTTCTTTTAGAGATAAGAAAACAATAGACATTTTACATAACGATATTGTTAAAATGGATTAAATTAAATTTTTTTCTCATATTCTGTTTATATGGAATAGCCCATGTATATATACTTACTGAGATTAAAAAAATTTAGGGTTAAAAAAATTTTTTAGTTTGAAATATGAAAGCGCCACCCGATTTGTGTAAAACCTATATTAAAGCGACCGGTAACCTGTTTTGAAACGATAGCTTTATTCCTTATATAGTGCAGGAAAATTATGATCCGACTTGGCTCATTTTTTTTGGTAATTGAATTTAGAAAAAAACCAACACTTTATGCAGTTTTTGAAAAAAAAAAAAAAAAAATTGTTGAAACAATTCTAAACAAAAATAGTAAAAAACACGATTTTTGAGGTTAAATGGAGGATGCACGAAATCATTTTACTATTTTCTATTAAATGTAGCACCTAGTTCTATTTGTTGTCCTCAAAATGATCTATGATATGGTTTTAAATGATTTTATATCTCATTTTGAAGAAACAAAATATTACCATATGAAGCATTCAATAGAAAATAGCAAAATATTTCATATTAATTTTATATTTTTGATAAAAAATTGCTTCTAATTAATCCCGGGATTTGCATGAACTAATCCCGGGATTTTCGGGACTTGAAAAATGGCGGGATCCCGGGATTGGCATCGCTAGTGCAAACCAATAATGTCATCTGATCCATGCTTGTTGATAACAAACGAGATAGAGGGCCCTCATTAAAAATTTCGTGTTGTACAGTTTAATTAGAAACTTTGCATCAAGAAGTGTCGGTCAACTTCTCTTTAGTTTGGGGAAATTAAAATAAAAAAAAATTGTTGGGGCCGTTCAAGTATTGCGAAAGCATGTTTAGGGGGGAGGAGTTCAAGATTTGCTTATACAAGGGTAGGGAGGGGTCGATAAAAATCTTACGTAAGACAAAAAATATACTAATTTGTAAATTTAAGTCAACCCTTAAAATTGATTCGAAGTGTAGAGGATTTACTCAATTTCAATATGACAGGTATTGCTTTAATTATAAAAATTTAGTTCCTGAGTTCTTATTTTTATATTACACTAGCATTTCCCGGTGTGCGTTGCTACACCTTGTCTTGTACAGGGGCAGAGCATCACCAATTTATTCAAAGGATGTAAATTGTACATACAGTGTGACAAACATGTGTTGATACAAAAACAAAGTAAGTTTTTTGTATTAAATGTTATATTAATTAAAATATTTTGTTTATTAAGCAATTACTCGATGGCTTGACCTTTGTTAGCCACAACCCACCGAAGTCTGCAATCAAAATTGTTACACGCAGCACGCACTACTGTTATCGGTATTTTGTCCCATACAAAGTCCTTCAAGCTTCTGTATCTGTATTCCCTGAGTCGCTGTACCATATATCCCCATATGCAGAAATCAAAAGGATTGCAATCTGGAGAGCTAGGAGGCCATTCATCCTTAGGTATAAAATCTGTCAAATTTTGCTTACACCAGTCTTGAACCAGTTTAGCAGTGTGAGCAGGTGCACCATCCTGCTGGAAGCAATAATAGTCTTCTCCATACATGGCCTAAACACTGGGCTTTAAATTTTTCTGTAAGCCTACTTCCAGGTAATACTGAGCATTTATTTTAACACCTTTGTCAATGAAGATTAGCGAAAATTTACCTTTGCTGGATATGGCACCCCAGACCATAATAGATGACGAGTTTTGATATCTTGGTACATGCTTCTTATCGTTTGGGATGTCTTTGTATGATACTGCCCATACTATGCCCAGACTATGGTTGTCATTTTGCGTGTGGTGAGGAGCTTCCAGCACAAAAAGTTTTTCATCGGAAAAAACTATATCATCGCCAGCGTGCCAAGAAAGAAGCAGTTTCGATCTTTGCCATCGCTTTTCCACGGTTGCATTAGTAAGGCCATGCATTTTCTTTTTTTTAAAGGCTTTCATATTGAGGTCGCAACGCAAAAGGAGCCGTAAAGATTCTCGGTTCATTCTTATATTTTTGGCCATCTTTCGTGCTGAACGGTCACAGTTTCTTCGGATTCTTTCATGAACTATTTTGATCGCGTTCGCGGTACGCACGTTCCTTTTTCTCCCACTTTTTTTACGATCTTGTATGGAGCCAGTATCGACAAACCGCTTAACGGTATAATACACATAATTCCTCTTAACTCCTAAATGTGACAACTCGCAGAAGATGGCTCCACAACTTGAACCACTTTTGAATTTATTTACAATTAAAGAGCGTATATCAACCATGCCGAATTACTTTCTACTCTCGCGCCTTATACGATTTGAATTTATTTTTCCATATAACTGAAATATTACATAACATTGTGGAATGAAAATTTTACTAATGCTACTATGTTTCCAAAAGATACAGTCCTTCAAAGTTTTGTATGAAGACATATTTGTCAAACTGTAAGTACCAAATCTCATTTCATCTCTTACTGCCATACCTAAATTGGAGCGTTAGCGTTATTTTAATGTCAAAAATTTCTCATTTACATACAATTTGTATGGCGCATACCGAAATTGCCAACGCTCAACGCTCAGCTATTCGAATTTCCAATTTTGACAAAGAGTTATGGAGTGAAGTTAGCTGCAGAAAAGTAAAAACAGAAACAACAATACGAATTTGACAAACAAATGACTTCAACGCAACGCTCTTTATTTCGGTATGGCGCTTGACGCTTTTGTGTAACGTAAGATAACGCAACGCCTGACGCTCCAATTTAGGTATGGCAGTTATGCGTTAAATAATTTCAGAGATACGATGAAATTTTATTCAGGGCGTGGCACCGCTCATTTTTCTAATGGACATTATTTGCCCCGGTACTAATAATACATATGGCGATTAATTAATTTTTTTGTGGGCGTGACACTGCTTATTTTTTCACTGAAAATTATTTGTCCTAATGCGCTTTACACATATAGTATACCAAATTTCAATTATCTGCGTCAAGTAATTTCAGAGATATTACGAACTAGTTTTAAAGGGGTGTGGCACCGCCCACTTTTTTAACCTCCCAACAGTTCTCAAGGAGACAATTGGCACAATATCACTAGCGAAGTGGCTAGCGAAACACGCACTAGTTCCTTTTCTGACCCCAGGTAATGCAAGAAGTCGAGGTACATTAAGCTAGCAGAGCGAAGATGGCAGAACTGAAAAAAAAATATGGCAGAATTATAGGCTAATTATAGGCTAATTTTGGGCCCAAACGCCGAATTTTAGGCTCTTCATTTTTAAAAAAAAAAAAAATATGCTAGCTTAAGTGTAAGCCAGCAGAGCTGTTTCGAGAAAACATATACGGGACGTATATTGAACTAAAGTAAGTAGTCAATAATTATAGGCTAATTATAGGCTATTTAAATGCCCAATCGCCAAATAGAAAGCTTTCCATTAAAAAAAAAAAAGATTCTGCTAGGTTAAGTTTAATCTAGCAGAGCGATTTCGAAAAAAAAATATTTTGTACTAAAGAAAGTATTCAATAATTATAGGCTAATTATAGGCTATTTAAATGCCCCATCGCCAAAAGAAAACCTTTTCATTTAAAAAAAACCAAATCAATTTTCTTGAAATAAGGAACTTCGAATAACAACAATTCCGCAAAAAAAAAAAAAAACAACAACAATAACAAAACTACTACAACAACAAAAAATTTACTACTACTACAACAACAGTAATTTTACATAAAAGTAGGGGTAAGTGGGCAGCCTGCGGCCGCTGCTCAGGATTTAAACCCGTCAGACATCCAACACCGGCTTCGCGGCGGCCTTCGGCCGCGGATCAGTCTTAAGCAAGCGCAGTAGCTACTTATTATTTAAAAAAATTTTTATTAAAAATTGCGCTCGCAATTTGACTAGCAAAACTATTTGTTGGATATATTATAGACTGATCCGCGGCCAAAGGCCGCCGCGAAGCCGGTGTTGGATATCTGACGGGTTTAAATCCTGAGCAGCGGCCGCAGGCCGCCCACCTACTCCTACTTTTATGTAAAATTACTGTTGTTGTAGTAGTAGTAAATTTGTTGTTGTTGTAGTAGTTTTGTTGTTGTTTTTTTCTCTGGAATTGTTGTTATTCGAAGTTCCTTATTTCAAGAAAATTGATTTGGTCCATTTTTTTTTAAAATGAAAAGGTTTTCTTTTGGCGATGGGGCATTTAAATAGCCTATAATTAGCCTATAATTATTGAATACTTTCTTTAGTACAAAATATTTTTTTTTTCGAAATCGCTCTGCTAGCTTAAACTTAACCTAGCAGAATCTTTTTTTTTTTTTTTTAAATGGAAAGCTTTTTATTTGGCGATTGGGCATTTAAATAGCCTATAATTAGCCTATAATTATTGACTACTTACTTTAGTTCAATAAACGTCCCGTATGTGTTTTCTCGAAACAGCTCTGCTGGCTTATGGCGGAATTAGCCAAGAAGTAGCGTTTCGTAACGTGACTTCTGTCAAAATCTATCAAATGGCAGAAGCGTGTAAGCGATTAGTGAAATCGTAAAGTAGCGGTACGCAACGTTGAGACCTGTTGAAATTAGATTTTCAAACGTCGCACTACGTTGTTAGATAAAATAAATTAAATTTGGATGTTATAAATTAAATTTTTTGAACAAATTAATTAAAATAAGTATGACAATGGATGCTTGTTTACAAAAACTAGAATTTTTCAAGTAATTTTGTAGTTGTGAGGTGACATTTCGAACGTTGCCTACCGTTTTCACTAATCGATACTACGTTGACAAGCAACCGTGACGTTACGTTACGAAACGCTACTTCTTGGCTAATTCCAGCATTACACTTAAGCTAGCAGAGCTATTTTTTTTTTTTTTTTAAATGAAGAGCCTAAAATTCGGCGTTAGGGCCCATAATTAGCCTATAATTCTGACATATTTTTTTTTCAGTTCTGCCATTTTCGCTCTGCTAGCTTAATGTACCTAAGAAGTCGTCAGTTCAAAAACAAAATATAAAACGTGAGCGATAAAAACGTTTGAATTTCAAATTTTCTTTGGAGAGACTGTTAGTTTCAAAATTTGAGTAATTTTATTTATCAAAAAAGCAAAAAAAAAGAAAGAGAGCAAAATTTAAAAAATAAAAATTTTTTCATTGATTTAAATTCGAATTTCACACAAATACGTCAATAAGCTTTATATGAGCTAAAGACTTCGGAATTTTTCTAAGTGAGTAAAAAACTTTGTACCCTTGGTTCGAATCCCAGTATGGATAGTTTGATTTTTATTTTTTTTTCACTAAGAGAACGCCTTGGAAGCAAGCTCCTTCTCACTAGTGAAGTATCTAGTGAACGGTAGAACAAAAGGTGGTAGTTGACACCGGCAATGACAAGCTAATATAAAATTCGCCAGTTCGAGCTACATAAAGTAGGCTATCTCCTAGCTTTTTCAAATACTTAGAGTGCAAAATTTCATTCAAATCGGTCACTTAGTTTCCGAGTCTATAAGCAACAAATATACAAACAAAATTTAATTTTTATATACATAAGGACTGCGATCGATAAAATTGTCCGATACAAAATTCAAAAAAGCTCTGGAACTAGTAGTCCGATTTTAAAAGTTAGACTCATTCTTGAACCGAAATTTTATTACCATTTTTATAACGTATCTAGAATTTTAATAATATTTTTTTTACAAATTTTTTTGTAACTTTTCGTCTAAATTCCCCCGCGAGTCTACAGTGTAAAATTTTTGGCCTGGAAGCTTCGTAAAATCGGCTAAAACATACGTTTCGTCGTCCATGATGCAGCATTCGAATTTTTGGAAAAAAATAATTTTTAATTTTATGGCGTGCTGTTTTGCTTTCGTGTTCTTCATAGCATTTTTGTCAGAAACTTGTTGTACCTTAACCGTCTTCAAACCAACCTCCTTTTAAGCCTTGCGAACTAAAAACTCGGAACACTTTACATTCTCTGCCAGTTTTCTGCATGAAATGTTGGGGTTCTCTTTAAAATTGTGACGAAGTTTTTCTTTTTGTTTTGGTCACGGATTTCTTTTTCTTTCGCAGAACCTGGCTTTCGAAAGATATCCAAGTCATCCTTAAATTTTTCAGAACACTTGATACCAATTTCACGTTAACTTTGCTATTCCGAGCAATTCTATTGGTAGACCACCGCGGGTGGTCTTAAAAAATTTTTATTATAGACTTTCGAACTTATAGCTCGTTTTCCCTTTTTAACTAAATATGACTGACTAGGGACAAAATTTTAAGACCATAGTTTTGGTACATTCAATTCAAAGCCTGCTGCGAAAAAAATTTTTAAATTGAGTAATTTGAAAACAAGTTATTGGATAAAATTTGTCGTACAATTTTATCGATCGCAGTCCTTAGTAGATGAAAGATTTGAAAAACTGTTTTCGTCTAATCATAGCAGGGCTTTGCTCATGATTTGCTTTTTTTTGTTAAAAGCGGCGCGGTGAGGTCTAAAATTATTGAAAATTTGCTTACGTAACACTTGAACGGCTCCCTTGGCAATATTTTTTTTTTCGTTGTAATTTTACAATAATGTTTCCACACATTTTTCCATTGTTTAAAAAATTGTTGACTAAAAAAATTTTTGATTTTTAGACGTTTTTCAATTCTTGTTCTTCCATGAAACTACGGAGATTCAAGTGCACGCTAAAAACTTATAAAACCAGACTTATCCTCACACCAAGATACAAGAGCTATAGATAACTGTTTTTCACAGCAAGGTCATAAATTCAGAGAAATTGGAATGCAGTGCAGTTCGAATGTTTATAAATCACTTGGTTTCTGGAACACTAAAAAAAATAGTACATTAAAAATGTCCTAAAATGTACGAAATGTGCGCACTGCAATTTTTTTTGCTTAATGCTTTTAGGAACACTGTAGAGACCTAAAACAAAAAAGGTGACCTCGCCCCCCTGCGCTTCAGCCGCCATCTTGAAATATTTTTGATTTTGATTTGGGCGCGCAGAAAAAAATATTGAACAAAAATAAAATAAAATTCTACGTATGTTTTGATCTCGGACTCGGTATCCATAAGTTGATATTTCGAGCAGCAGAAGCCGCCAAAGTTACAAAAAATGAGTTTTTTTGGGTTTTGAGAACCAATTGGGATTGTAAAATCTCAATTGGTTCTCGAGTTATGACAAGTTAAGACTTTTTAAAAATAAAATTGCGTGTGAAAAATTTATTGTCTATATTTTTTATCTGAACATTGATCACATAATACTAATTAATTACTCGAGAACCAATTGAGATGGTCACTTCATTTAAAAGCTATTTTGCTTATTTTTACAAGCGTTATAAATTTTATAATCCCAACATTTTGAAAAATCAACACTCAGTGGGTCAAAATGGGAAAAAACTGATTTTTGGTAACTGTGGCAGCCTCTACTGCTCGAAATATCAACTTATGGATATCGCGTCCCAGATCAAAAATACGTAGACCATAGGAAACGAGATAAATCGAAACAAAAATATTTCAAGATGGTGGCTGAAGCGCAGTGGGGGTAAGGCCACCTTTTTGGTTTTAGGCCACTTCAGTGGTCCTAAAATTAATTGTATGTATTTCAAATTAATTTTTTTATTTTCATGAAAAGTGAACTAAAATCCGTTATAAGGCGTCGAAGTACTCGCCGAAACAAGTAATTCTGCCAGAGCGTTTTGCAAAGTTGACTCATATAAGGATTTTATGGTCATTTTTGCGATTTTAAGGCACTAGATGAATTTTTTTCGGTTAAGTTTGTTCGGCATTTTTTTCTTCTATACAATAGCTACAACATTGCTGAAGTCATCAGAACAATATCTCGGCTCGTTACCGAGATATAGCCATATGAAAAAATCGAAAAATCGCTCAAAATCGCTCAAAGTTGCAACGACGCCTTATAACGGATTTTAGTTCACCGTCAATGACTTGAAAAAAGTTGCACTGTGTTCTGCTTGTTTTGTGGAACATGCATTAGAAAAAACATTTAGCTTTCGAGTCGTTTATGACCATTATAGTTGTTTCATTATTTAAACGAACACTTCTTCCAAATGAGCGAGTGTGTGGAGACGTCGCGAGAGTTTACAAGGACCTCTGTTTAGAAATTAAATAAATTTTTTTGAGCAAAAAAAAAAAAAAAAACAAAAAAAAAGTACGTCCTACACTTTCTGCCGTGTCAGCTCGAAATCGAAGTGCCAATCGTGTCTCTTGCGACTTTTCTGGGTATGGTAAAGTTAATTTTTTGCACCATAATAATCACGAAGTTGTCTTAAGTGACACGAATCAACTACTGATTTTCAAAGAAAATTTGGTTATTTTGGTGGCCCGATAGAACTTGAAATTGTAAAAATTGAATTGTAATCAAAATTTTGTTTTTATTCGGAAGATCAAGTCGTCTTCAGTTGCACGAATCGACGACTAATTTTCAAAGTAAATTTCGTAGCTTTGTTCAAACGTGCGTCTATCCACGATGATTTGCTAGAGTATACTGAAACAAATAACAAAAAATGTTCATCAAAATTTAATTTTTTGTGTTATTTTTTACAATTTAAAATTCTATCAGGCTGAAAAAAAACATCCTATATTAAATTAAATTGTTTAATTCAGATAACGAGTTTTAAAATTAACAAGAAAAACATAAAAAATATGAATTCAAAAAATTAAAGTTAAACTGTTATAAGCTTATAAAGCTGAAAGCATTGAAACATTTTGAAGTAAATTCTTGGTGAAACAATTAACGTAGTTTGTCCACTCCTTTTTGCGCATTTCGTTGCCATGATCTTGAATGGTCGATACGTTTTGTGTAAACTCTTTGTTGATTTCTTCTTCCATATTAATGCTAGTAACAGTATCTAGCAATTGCTCCATATTCTCTTTAAAGCTGCAAATGTTAAATATTATAATTTTTCATACTGTTAATTTAATTTAATTTAATTAAAATTACTAATTAAAACGTTCCGCTTGCGCTTGCAGTACATCCCAATGCCAATTTAACTGGCACAATATTTTAGCAATTTCCTTTTGTGAATTTTCCATTTCTATGCGCACCTTATCCTTTTCAATTATAATACGTTCGCTTAAGTCAATAGTTTTCTGAATAAGCAAATCCAGTGTGTCCTTTTGAGAATTTGACTTGTTAACGTCTTGAAATTTCAATATAAAATTTTCTTGAAATGTCCGAAGAAGTGAAGACGTATCTAAAAGAAAAGAAAGAACATTTTTATCTTAATTTTAATATGATTATGTAGATTATGTAGTAGGATGAATAAAATGTAAGGAATCGTCCATAGAAAATGTTTGCAGCCAGGGAATGGAGGTCGTAAGATCGGACAAATGTGGGCGAGAAGGCGTCCTTACAGACATTGATTTAAAAAAAAAATCAAATGGTGGGTGGCTATTCCTTGATAGAAGTCCTTTATGGGGTCTAAAATTCCTGCATTTTTATTTGAACATTACTTATAGAAAATTAAAGTAAAATAACCAATTCCTATTTTTGATCGAATTAGAAAAAAACACTTAGTTCTAAGTATACCTTTAGTAACTTGTTGCTGCGTTAAGTCTAGATCATTCAAATAGTGTGTAACACAATTGTTAGCGGTTGCATCTACGTTTGGAAAATTTGATATTACGCTTGTGCCATTAACCAATTCATTATTTTTCATTATTTCGTCATCGTTGAGGTTACTTTCATCAACTTTGGTCGTATTTTGTATAAAAACATCTCGACTGATGACTTTATGTGTTGTTATAGATGTAGTTATATTACATGTTGGTCCTGTAGATGCTAATGAATTTCTAGTTGATCGACTCATTGATTTTTCTGTTATGTGCCCAACAGTAAAATTGGTTGGTATCTTTAATTGTTTAAAATATGTTGTTTCATGACCTACAGAATTAGACTCTTGTTCCGATTCATTGCTAGACTCAGTATCAGAACGTGAACGATAAAGTATGCAATCATTGAACTTTTCTTGGCTGGGTCTAATGGATTTGCGATGATTTAAGCCATTGGTTTTTTTACTTGTAGTACTTTTTATTGAAGAAGATTTTGGAAATTTATTTTTAAAAAAATCATTTTTATCAATTTCAATTTGATTATAGTTTATATCAGCGGTAGCGGTGAGCACAGTGTTTGTATTTTGTGAAGATTTATCCAAATTATCTAATAATGCTGGAGAATAACTTCTATTGGTTATAATATGGATTGGAGATGAAAAAGCATCATTTATTGATGTTACATCTACTGCATTGTTGTTACGACACTCTTGAATTTCATTAAATTCTTCTATATTATCAACAGACGTTGCTTGTCCAACTTTGCTTTGTTTGTCATTGTTATAGTCATCTGCCACCGAGGAAGACGGTGATGACGATATTTCAGCATTTGATTGTTGAAAAATACGCTTAATAAATGTTCCTGTATTGGAGTTCACTTCAAGAGCTTTTGATATTTCTCTGCCATTGCTCGAATTAATTTCTATTCCGTTGTCAGCGTCTAAGGTCAAATCAATTGAAATATCAGCGGAATATATTGTTTTATCTTGAAGCTTTTTTGATTCTAATTTTGGCACTTTGGAAGGATGCCTCTCCATTGCGTTTGTATTCTAAAAATTTGGATTTGATTAATTTTAATACATAATATGGCTCAAAATCAACAAGGTGAAAAATTTTGCTTTGGCAGCATAATTTCATTGAGTAAATGAATGTAAGAAAACATCAAAATTGATTTGTTTTAATCGTACATTGCATTCTATGAAGAGTTATTTTCCAAAAGGGCCTGATATTTTGTAAGAAATTATTATAACTGGTCTGTGGTTTCACGAGAAGTTTACTTAATGGTGTAAAATTTATAGCATTAAGATAACAAAATGATATCGCTCAAATAACCTATTACTATATTATGCCACGTAATGTGTATGACATTACTTTTTTTCGTTTTGGAAATAAGCCTTTTGAAAAATAACTCCTCATATATGTTAAAAGTAAAATATATTCGATATTATATGAAAATAAATTCAAGAAAAATCATTTTGGGAACGTGTCCAATTGTGAAATTCAAAATCAAACTTATAAAAATCATATGTGACTTGGTCTATGAAAAGAGTGCTTACGTGCGAAGAAAAAATTTTTGTGAAAACAACTGGAAAACAACTTTTAAGGGTCAATTTATGCGAAACGGCAAAAAATTTAAATTTTTTTTTTTTTGACACGTAAGCCCCCTTTTCATAGACCAAGTCACATATAAATTTACTAATTTTGAACGGATCCCATGACCTATTAAGAGCATTTTTTTAACAAAGAATTACATTTTGGGGACTTTATTTAAAAAAATCTTTGTGTTCGAATAGAAATATGCTAAAATGCTTTGTCCGACAGTTTGTGCGAAAATTCAGGGAACGAAATTGTAAGTGGCCAAAAACTATTTAAAGTAAACGCATCCGTTATGCGCTATTGCTCAGTAGAAAGAATAGTGCCAGAGTGCTTTTCGACAAATAATTTAATTTCATTGGAAAGTACTATTTTAATTCATAATTTATAGAGCGTACATCAATAGGGCGTCATTCCGGGAACGCGTATATTTTTTGAAATGATGGAAAAATACCTTTAAGGACCGTGCCATTATTTATGAGTACAGTTAAAATGCATTATATTTTAATAGTAATTATTTATAATTTTTATTTACTCGAATACTCTGATACATCAGATTCTTATGTCAACTTTCATTAAGATATTTAATTAAATTTGCTCCCCTGAACCCATTTTTCTAACCTTTTTCTTTACATCCTTCATTAAATTTTTTGCCAACCTTTCTCAACGCTTCTTGACCACACGGTTCCAGTTGTATTTGGACTTTTTTACTGAATCTGCGGGCTTACATGTTTGCTTTAAATCTCTTTTTATAATTGCCCAAAATCTTTCTATTGGACGAAGTTCTGGGCAGTTTGGTGGGTTAAGCTCTTTCTTTACATAATCAAGATTTTCACTATCGTACCAATTTACCACGGAAGATGCATAGTGACAGGAAGCAATGTCAGGCCAAAAAAGTGGCTTATTAGAGTGCTCTTTAATAAGCGGAAGAAGTCTCTTCTTAAGACACTCCTTGAGGTATATTTCTTGGTTCACTGTTTTGTTTGTGACGAAAGGAGAAGAAACCTTACCGCACTGACAAATTGATTGCCAAACCATGAGTTATTTTCCAAATTTTTCGCATTGAATTGACTTATCGGCTGTAGTTACCTTCTCTTCTTTATTAAATGTAAAAAATTGGGGATCTGGTAGGGTTTTGTAGTCCAATTTGACGTAAGTTTCATCATCCATTACAATGCATTCAAATTTTTTGTTTAAAATATGGCGATACAACTTACGGGCTCGTTGTTTTGCTCTTGCACTTTGAACTTTGCTTCTTTTTGGGCATTTCTGCTTTTTATAGGTTCTAAAGTTGTTCCTCACCTTAACACGTTGGACAGTTGAAGACGAGGTACCAAATTTTTTAGCGCAATCACGAACAGATATTTCTTTTTCTTTTGAAAAAACACTTATTATTCTTTGGTCAATTTTTGATAATATTTTAGCTTTTTTTCGGCCTCTTCCAGGTAAATCATCAAGAGTATAATGCTCTGTAAACCGCTTTATAGTTTTTTGAACCGCCCATACGCTAACGCCTTCTTCTTTGGCAATTTTTCTGTAAGACATTATTTTCTTACACCATTAGCAAAGAATTGCCTCGCGTTGTTTTGGATTAAGTCCCTTCATTGCTAACGCCTTTGAAAAATTTTCCAAACTAAATTAATTTTTCGGAACAACATAAATGCCATATTTTATTGACGTAAGTTGCTAAGACATTGCACAATCAACGCCTGCTTTATAAGGTGTTTAAAATGTACTCATAAATAATGGCACGGTCCTTAATTGCACCTTAAGCAGGGGTGATACAAAAAAACAGAATTTTCAAGCTTAGGAGCTATAATTTCAACAATTTAAATAAAATTAATGGTTTTATTGCTCTAAATTTTTTGTGAAGATTTCAGCTTTAATGTCATGTGATAAAATTTTTGCGAAGTAATTACAAATATTTTAAAATAATATTTTTGTAAGTGGGTTAAAGTCACCTCAAGGCTGGGGTGACTTTAACCGAAAAATTTCATTCATTGATTTTACATGCTATACCTTTAACGATGCAAAATCAGGGTATCAGGTTTTGTAAACTTAAGTTCTCTCAACATTTTGGCATATTTATATAGGCAATCGGCCTAGGTAATGGATTGTTTTCAAGGACGAGATTAAAAAAAAATATAAAATTTTTGATAAATGCGGTTTTAGCCTTGTTATGTTTTTCTTATTGGTATATATGTTACATCAAATAATAATTCTGATATTAAAGGCTAATTAAAACTTAAAAAATCCACAAAAACAAGTTAAAAATCGATTGAAAATTAGAAAACAAAAAATACTTCATTCAAAACATTAAAAAAACGAAAGGAATCCTTAGTAGGTAACTTTAAAAATGCCTCATTTGATAAAGAGCTTAGGTGGCTTAAATTTTTGCAAAATTTCGCTAAATAAATAAAAGCAATTATCCTTTATGGGTGGCCATTTGCTTTACAAAGACAAAAAGGAAAAAATAATTTCAGTATGGCGAAAGACTTGAGTTTATTTTCACTACAGTTTACAATACCCAGTGTTTTGGGCGTCAATTTGGCTTGAGTTTGGGTTTCTTTCGAGCCTGCCTAGCAACACAAAGTTTTTTGGGGGTGACTGGACCGGTCGAAAGTCACCCCAAAAACCTTATTTTCTAATATACTCCCATATAAAAATGCATTAAAAATACTTAGAGACAAATATATCCATCAAAGTCGATTGATTAGGGAAGAAAATTAAATAATAGTTCTAGTGATATCAATCACCTAACGCCAAACAACCTAAACAACTTTTAGAAAATGCAACAATATATCTGAAAGTTCACGCTCGAATCAAATATTGAAAACAGACGCTAAAACCCAATACTTCAAGAATACTGATTGACCCAATACAAATCAATAACTAGTCTTTGAGATGAAAATATTACAATTTTAATCTTTCCTTGCCGGTTAAAGTCACCCTGCTTACGGTACAAAGTTAATGTACTACCATAAAATATTTTACATTTACCACATCAAACCACGACTCAAATTATAACTGTAAGAATAAAGCGCGCTTTAAGTTGAAATCATCATTTCTGGTCATTCCAGGAACGTTTAGAAATATGATGATATGATGGTACGGCCACTCCTCAATTATTTTCACAAAATTTTGTAAATGATTTAAGCTTGCCTTTAAAGACTTTTTTGTGTACTATAACCAATAGTTAAAGTTAGCTTTTATTTCCATCCTTTAATTCAACCTAATTGATAAAGCATCTATTCCCACCAAATTAATTGAGTTGCATCAAATTGAACTACACTGTGTAAGAGTGCGCGGAATGTAGATGAAGCAGTTAAAACTCAAATCTAAAAAAGTGTTTTAAGTTGTACCGAAATTTAAGAAAACGTCAGGAGGCACTCGTATAGCGTTCTTATTTTTGAAGCTTCGTTTTCGACCAAATTCAATGGAGTTTCATGGAATTAAACTTAACTGTGGAAAAGCACAGGAAATGAAGTTAAAAACACGGTTTGAAAATATATTGTTCGTTCACTTTCTAATAACTGACATGAATTAAAAAGGAAGCATTCAATTTTTTTTATAAAATTTTCAATAAAAAAATTAAATATGTTAGGGCAATGGATAAAGGTAAACAATAGCACCTTAAACAATTTCTTCAACAAAATTCAAAATAATTTAAAGTTTAATTTTTTTAAAAATCTCTCACTGTGGCATGCGCAGGACAACTACCTATATGTACATTAGAGGTGTTTTAAGGATGTATGGAGATCCTTAGTATCAACATTTTGATACTTGAAGTTGGAAAAAAAAAAATGAGCTTGCAAAAAAAATTTTGGAAGTGGGGCGAGGGTAAAGGTTGGCGCATCGAGGTCAAAGGTGAGAGAAAAAGAGAAAAAATTTACATACAGCCCTACAAATGTTTGGGAGTCACCTATAGAGTGGTCAAATGTATGACCGACCCACATTATTTTTCCCCCTCCAACATTTTTACCAAGCATACTTACCCCCTATCTCTAACCCCTAAGGAGGCTCCAATACAAAATTGACATTTTTAAGAAATCGACCCCCACCACTCCCTGGGTGCCCCTAGAAGGGTCAAATGTATGACTGGTCCCTAATATTTTTTCCTCTCAAACATACTTACCCTGTATCTCTGACTCTTTAGGAGACTCCCATACAAAAAAGATGTCATTTACATGAAAAATATGGAAAGGAAATCGTCAAATAGGCCCATAACTGTCCAGAAGTCACCCCTAGAGGAGTCAAATATATGACCGACCCTCATTAGGCCCCCTCCAAAGTTTTTTCTTGGCATACCTACCCCCTATTTCTAATCCTTAAGGGGGCTTCCATACAAAGTTACTGTTTTTAGTTAAAATGTCCCCACTGCCCTAACTGGCCCACGGGTACTCCTAGAGGTGTTAAATGTATGACCGACCCCCATTATTTTTTTGCGACCTATATTTTGCCTCCACATACTTACCCCCTATTTTCAACCCTGAAAGGGGCTGCCATACAATTTTTTTTTTTATAAATTTTCCTAGAAATAATGTGGGTCGGTCATACATTTGACCCTTTTAGGGGTACCTATGGTCCAGTTAGGACAGTGGGTGTAGTTTTTAAAAAAATCGTAACTTTGTATGGGAGCCCCCTTAAGGATTGGAAATAGGGGTAGGCAAGCTGTGAAACTTTGGAGAGGGGATATTAGGGGTCGGTCATTTATTTGAGTCCTCTAGGAGATACTCCTGGGCAGTTATGGGCCTATTTGCCGATTTCCTTTCCATATTTTTTATGTCTATGACGTCAGTTTTGTATGGGAGCCCCCTAAAGAGCTAGAGGTAGAGGGTAAGTATGGTGGGAAAAAATGTTGCTGAGGAAAAAATATTAGGGGCCGGTCATACATTTGACCCTTCTAGGGGCTCCCTGGAAGTGGTGGGGTCGATTTCCTAAAAATGTCAATTTTGTATGGAAGCCCCCTTAGGGGTTAGAGACAAAAGGTAGGTATGCTTGGTAAAAATGTTGGGGGAGAAAAAATAATGTGGGTCGGTCATACATTTGAACCCTCTAGAGGTGGCCCCTCTTGTAGTGCTGTAAGTAAATTGTTTCTCCTTTTCTCTCATCTTTGACCTCGATGCGCCAACCCTTACCCTCACCCCACCCCCAAAATTTTTTTTGCAAACTCATTTTTTTTTCCAACCTCATAAAATTGAGGGGTGTCAAGTATCAAAATCCGAAATTCGTGCACTAAAACACCGCTAATGTACATTAGGCATGCGCTTATTTTACGATTTTCTGATTTTCGTTGATGCCGCCCCCTGAAATCCTTCTAATGGTTATAAAAACAAATACTATGAAGTTTCACGGCGATCGGATAACGATAACCCGGCCCTCAAGAGAGGTCAAGGTCAAGTTGAGGTTTTAGGCAAAAAATAATGAACATTTTTTTTAACTGAATTAAATAAGTCAGAGCATAATACTACTACATATGGTACTTTGCGACAATTTTGCTAATGTCGACAAAAGAAAAATTCATAGAATTCGTATTTATTACCCGATTTTAAACAATTATAGCTTGTTGGAAAGGTATTTCAATTTGCTATAAGACAAAATTATGCTCTCACTTATTTAATTCAGTTAAAAAAAATGTTCATTATTTTTTGCCTAAAACCTCAACTTGACCTTGACCTCTCTTGAGGGCTGAGTTATCGTTATCCGATCGCCGTGAAACTTCATAGTATTTGTTTTTATGACCATTAGAAGGATTTCAGGGGGCGGCATCAACGAAAATTAGAAAATCGTAAAATAAGCGCATGGCTAATGTACATATGTATGTATGTGCTCTTACCACAACTGCTGAGCTTACAGCGGGTCTTTTGCGTTTATTTTGTGCAGCACGCTCTGCTGCGGCTCTTGAAGTACTCGGTTCATTTTCATCATTCTGCGCTATTTGTGGATGGGTTTGCTCTGTAGTGGGCTTTATTGTATTGTCATTTTTACGCAACCTTTTTCGTTTTGGCTTTTCCTGTTTTGGACGATGTGTATTAAAATTACGATATGATCTACCGGGCTCTGCTTCACTATCGTATTCTTCATATTCGTTACCATTGACAGTTGGATTTGGCATTTGGCCCACCGTGGCGCTTTTATTTTTTGGAAAAAACCTTTTTGCTGAAGCCTCAAGTCCGTCGCTTATGCGACTGACATTGTGCAAAATTGTGCGCCTTTGCTCTTCATTGAAAACTGCTGCGCTTTCATTTCCATTATTTAGGAAATTCGTTATGTTGATGATACCCCCATTTTCAACGTACTCCTGAATTGCTTCGTCTGGATCACCATCACTTTTGGATAAGTGATTCATTGGTTTGACCTTATTGACTTGTTTGCGTTTGGTCGGAGAAGTTAAGACTTTCGTGCGGCGGTTTCTATTTACGCTGCAAAATACACTTTAATTATAAAAAAATAATCACCTCATCAGGCTTACCTTTTTTTCATTGTTTTGCATTTTTTAGCACTCGGCTGATTTGTGTCATCGGATGAATCGTTTTTATTTTTAAAAAAACGTCGTCCATTGTTTTGGATGCAGGAAAGTTCAGCTATTGGATGCTTAACTTTTTCTGTTATTGCTGTCAGTTTATCGTTCGAAGTGCGTGATGTTTTTGGAGAGTCATTCATAACAACAGCTCTATTTTTTCGGAACTCATAATGTGGCAGCGATGGTTTTTTAAATTCTATATTTGCAGTTTCTTGCTCAGCAGCAGCCTCTAATGTTTCTGCATTGTTTTTGTTTCTTTCTAAATTACCGGAATGCGCTATCAATAGGTCATAACTTCTTTGAAAGTTATCACACGTTCCTTTACTGGGATTGCTTTGTGATTTTGGTGGGGTTAATGTGAAAGCTACAAATAAAATCGTAACGATATATTCTTAAGGTAAATATTTCTATATAATATATATTATATGTGACTTGGTCTATGAAAAGGAGGCTTAGGTGTAAAAAAAAAAAATTTTCCAATTTTTGCCGATTCGCATAAATTGACCTTTAAAAGTTGTTTTTACAAAATTTTTTTTTTTCGCACGTAATCCCTTTTTTCATAGACCAGGTCACATATCGTCGGGTTAAAACTACAACTAGACATCTACATGTACTGACATTTTGAGTTAAGTATACAAAAACATGAAGAAAAAACGGATCTATGCCCCAGTCTAGTCGGTTTTTCGATATGTAGTCCTCATCCAATTTTACATAAAGAATAAAAAGTAGAAAACTGCAAAATTCCATACAAAAAACGAAATTCAAAAAACTTAAAACGCTTTTTTCTCAAAACATGAAAAATGTAGATGTCTAGTTGTAGTTTTAACCCGACGATATTATAAAGTTCTTACATTTATTTGGCGAAGCTACTCCATTGCTGTTATCAGTTGTTAATTTCAAACGATGTTCATCACTTGTTGTGGTATTTGAAGGTGTATATACTTGTGGCTCAAACATTTGATTTGAGCTGATTGCTTCATTGAAATAATCAATGACGCATTGATTTTCTTGCAGACGTAAGACTTCCTCATCAGGAAGTTCAAATCGAACTCTGCAAACAGTTTTCAAGCTGTCCAATTGTTCTGTGGTTTTTGTAAATTGTGGAGGCGCTTTTATTACTGAACTCAATATATTTTCATTTCTAGACGTAGGAAATACAATTTGTAATCAAAATTATTATTTACATATCGGGCGTTACATATGTAACCGAATAGCATTTGGTTTTTGCATCTCCGATTTTCTTGAAACTTTTTTCTCTTACAGTACTACTAGTTGAGACTAGAATCCATGATTTTTAAAATATTCTTTTTATCAAGCCGTTCAGGAGATATTATTTTTTAAAAAACTGAAAAAGCTGAAAAAACTACATTAATTAATTTCTCGAAATGCTCATAACTTTGCCAATAGTCAACCAAGTTATGTATTCTTTTTTTAAGTTTTGTTTTTTTAAAATCTAACATAAATTCTCGTTGCCGGGAGATGGAAAAAATGTTTACCGACTCCCACTAATTTTTACTACCCAAAATCTCTCTCGAACATATTACGCCCTTTTTCCACCCCTTACGAAGGTGCAAAAGCCAAATGCATCCGGTTATGTATGTAGTGCCGAAGAGATTTTATGAACCTACAATGAAAACTTGGCAATACGTAGCGTTACTCCAACATCAATATAATTACTTTTATTGCTTGGCCTATAGCGCGACTCAAAAGTTAGTGTACGTGGACCGTAGTTTAGGTCTAACCATAACTGATCCTCGTGCTAAAATTGTGGAAACATTATTTAATTGACGGCTTTATATATTCGATATTTAGAAGTTTACCAATTTTTTGTAAAATGTATTATTGCCAATAGTAACTGACTTGCAGCGCATTGAATAAATGAGTACATTGTTGTTGGCCAAATTTATGTTATAATGATTGAGCGCATGTCTAGCAATCTGTAATAATTAGAATTGCTTATTAGTACTATATACACAGAACGTAAAAAAAAACATAACTTGAGTTGCTAAATGAGTTTCTACCACGTTCGTGAGTATTTCAACTACGTTTCGTTGCTGATTTGGATTTAACAACGCTCCAAGATCATATTTGTATGGAGCATTGCTAAATCACTCACGAACGTGGTTGAAACTTATTTAGCAACGCTGGTTGCCGGGGCTTGGTACGGCCCTTAAAGATTTCATATCTCTGAAACTAATAAACGCACATAGATGAGATCTGGTACATATATAAATTGCATCGGGGCAATTTACATCCTTTGAAAAAATTGGTGATAGCCTGTACAAGACAAGGTGTAGCAACGTGCACCAGAAAATGCTATATATGTATCGCTCATTTACTTTAAGAACGGCACCAGTCAAAAAACTCGATTTTGCAGAAAATATATTTAAAGTTTTCAATTGACAAAGTCATTTCGTTCTCAAACGGTGACCGTGAAAGATATTGTTATGAAATTTTCACAATATATGAAGCATGATATAACAAATAAATCTGCATCATGAACTCAAAAGTCGCGTTTTTTGAGTTGTGTCGTTCTTGAAGTAAATGAGCAATATTTAATATCATAAATTCAGTAAGTACTTATATTACTTGGTTAGGATACCATTTTCCAAATATTTGCATTAAAATGTATTTAAAGTGAAAAAATGCCCATATTTGCGATCTTTGTTATTTTTGAAGTTTTGGAAATTTATTTCACAAAATTTCCCTTCAGAAAACCTTTTCTAGTGGCAGAAAATCAAAAAAAGCAGAAAAAATCAAAAAGCTTTTCACATGTGAAGTTGATATCGTCAAAATATTTATATTAAAACTAAAGGGTGAATGCCTAACAACCAATCAAAAATCAGGACGGCTTCCGACGTTCGATGTCAAGTCTTTTTAGTTTCGAAATCTTTTTTGATGAAAAGGATGAGTTGCATGGTAAAAAGCATAGGGATCGCTTGTGCTCTACAAATAATATGGATTTGTGTATACGAAAAAGTTACTGCTTAGCAAAGACATAAAATTTATAACAAAAAAAAAAAACACGAATACTTTTTATCGTACGACTCACCGTTTTCATCAAAAAGCCTTTGAAACAAAAAGTAAATGATATCGCATGGATTCTAGAAAAGACTTGAATTTGACGATGGGTACTCCTTATCCAATACTAAATTATGCCGGGTGCACCTTCAAGTACTTAATGCAAAATAATTTTGTAAATTTAATTCAGAAGACCACTCGATTTTTAATTCTAGCAAACTTTTAGTTATTCTGAAGGTATACTCGTAAAAATCGGTCTAAACAAAAAAATACTCAAGCGTATAACATTTTATTTTGAAAAAGTATCAAGAAAACTTCCTAAAAATAGTATTAAAAATAAATATTAATAAATAAAAATAAATATTAATAAATAAAAATAAATATTAATGAATTAAAATAAAAATTTATAAACATAAATAAATATTAATAGTATAGAACTTAACAATTTCCCCTTAATTAAACCATCTATGATTATTTTTTGCATGTGTATAATACTCACTTTTTCAAATTTTCCAGCTGGAAAGTTATATACCCTAACAGCTCTATAAATAAATTCTTGTAAATGGCTTTCCTGCAAACTTTTAAGATTCTCGTGCTGTTTACTTTCATTCAAACATTTAAGCAATTTGACTATTACACGGAATGCCATCATCTGAGTATTAAAGTCTCCAACAGTGTTAATTATTTGCCAAAGTATTACGCTATTTAAAAAAGATTAAAAACACAAGTTAGCTAGCTGTAAAACCTATATTATCAACAAAAGGTTAGGATTTGAGGCAGTCTAACTTTGTCCGAATTTCCATACGTAAATATTTCTTTCAAAATTTAAAATTTTTTAATTTGTCTTCTCTCATTCTGCGAACTAAAATATCAATAAATTTTTGGTGCTGAAGACCGGCATAGAGTTTCGGAGTCGATTTCAAGTAATCATAACCTACTAAATACGAAAATAATATTGTTTTTGCTGAATTGAATCTACTTAGTTCTCCAGATATCCTTGTTTGAAAGTGCAAAAAAGAAACTGTTTTGAGTCATATTTGAAGTAGTATAACACTTACAGTAGACAATGTAATAAATTTTTGTTAATGAAATCAAAAAGGTATGACCTTTCTCGTTATACCTTACTTTTCCGATTTGGGCCTTGTTTTCCGAATAATCAACCATTGAAGTAATGGAATTTCAACTACATACAAAGGACTAATTTTTTTTGCGGCCTTAGTTGTTTGAGATTATCCAAATTCACTTAGGGCATGGTTTGTTTGTCTGAATTGAACCAAGTTTTCCAGAAATCCTTGCTCCAAACAGCAAAAATAGCTGTTTCGTTTGTATGTAATTAAAATGGGTGATAACTCGGAAAGTAAGGATTTAATTGGAAAAGTTCAAAGATAAGGTTTAATGAAGAAAGTTACGACTTTTTAAGGATACTGGAGAACTAGGGTTAATCCTGACGAATAAGTAATACCATAGGTATCGGATGACATTGGTGAATCTCAACATACTCACAAAACTAAGGCCGCAGAAATAAAATTTTTTTTGTCGCCCTGTGTTATTAATAAAACTTTGCAACACGAAAACATTTAGTACAAACATTCACGATTACTAATTAGTATTATTTTTATGTTTAGTTTTAATTATTCCGATCCAAGAGCAGGTAAGTCAAATTAGAATATGCTCATAACTGTGGGACAAACAGTTTTTAAATTCAATAATTTAGTTTAATAATAGTATTTTAAGAAAGTTTTTTGAACCTTTATTTTAAATTTATGTTTGACAAATCTTATTATATAAAATCGTTGGAGAGATTGTTTGTCATGGTTTTACCCTAAACCATAAACCATGTAAGACCATATTTCCACCTTATGTCTTTAAGTGCTCCGATTGGCTTTAAAACAAAATGAGGGTTATCAGGCAAGGTATTGTACCCCTCGATAGGAAAAAACTTAAAAGAGTTAGTGTTTTTTTGTCATCGCATCACGCCTAAGCTGCTCAATATATCGAAACCATCACCATATCTGCGCCTAATATTCCGCCGTAGCTTTCCGCATATAAAATAAACATAAAAAAATCGCTAAGAACGCTATATCTCCAAACTTTGGAGAAACAGGGCCATTTGGAAAAATGCCACGCGAAGCGACAAGACGGTAAGAGTATATTTTTATTTTTTTGGAATTCAGAATATTTTTATTCAGCCGTATTTATTAGATTTTTTTAAACCGTCTCTATTTTCCGGTTTAGTTGAATCAGGTATAAAATTTTAAATCGAAGTTAAGCTACTGCTGACTTATAAACAATTTTCACTAAACCAGCCTTATGTCAAATTAAATGCTACTACAATTTTCAAACGTTAGTTTTTGACAATGTAAAATCAAAACAATTAATTTAAAAAACAAAAACTTAAGGAAATTATAGACGCAAACTTGGACACCACAATGGTTGGTTCCAATAATTTTTTCATATGAATTCTGCAGTCAGCGTGCATAATAGGAAATTTAATTAGAAGATTCATAAGATCGTAAAAAGAAAACAAAGTTAGCAATCACGGAGCAAGCATTACAATAATCGCGAAGGAACAAGTCAACAAGCACATATAATAAGTCCCAGTATCAGCTTACCGGCTATTCATCCGAAAACAGTGGAATTAAGTGCAAGATACTAAATCTTGCAAAGCAATTAGGAAAACATTAGTATTATTTTTTCTGCCAATGAAAAGAACGTTGGCTGCATTATTTGTCGGCAATAATGCAGCTTGAGGGTTATGTGATTGGAGATCAGGCACATATCATGCAGGAGTCCTAAGGATAATTGTGAAAAAAACTAAAAGAAAGTAATTTCAGAAGACTTTCCGATTAACTTGCAAATTGATGATATTAGAAATTATTTTAATGGCTTTTTTCAATATCTTAAACAAATAATAAAGTAGGGTAAGGTAACCGGCTGTGGGCCGTCACCGGTTTTAGGCCACCCCTTGTATTTTTTGACGTTTATAAAATATGACAGATCTGAGTATGAGGTTATGTGTACATTGACAATAGACAGTATTAGTGCAAACACTGAAGTGAAAGGATGCATCTGACCCGCAGCTACAACAAAAAAAAAAAAAATTGAAGAAATTTTCAATAAAGTAATATTGCAAAGAGGTGAGTGTTATGCATTTTTATGCAGTATTTACGTTAAATTTTCCGATTTTATATCGACTTTGCTCAAAATTTTTCGCCACGAGAATTTTTCCAGTCACTTAAGGGATGGCTGCAGTTATCGGTTGTGGGCCACCTTATGTAATCGTTTGTGGGTTACCATAAAATAAATAAATCGACTTCTGTTAGCTGTCTTTTGGATGAACTTGGCCCCTTGCAAGCCGCTTCACCCAAAAAATTATCAAATCGGGGCCGAAAGTCAAATTGCGAGTCCGATGAGGATGATTAATAATTTGAAAAAGTCACATTTTCTTGATGTTTTTTCGCCACTAGAGGCTTCATTGATAAATAAATTTTGATAATACATATTTCTTTACTGGTTTTTTTTTTCATAATTTTGCATTTGAAGTGGATTTTTCAGGGTGGCCCACAACCGGTTATAAATTTTTTTTTGTCCAAAAACAAGCTCTTTACAAAATTTGTTAAAAAAATTTTTTTCTTGAAAAATTATAGAAAAATTGTTTCTTTTTGGTAATCTACTGCCTCTAGCTTTCCATTGGTACCCACAAGTCCGAAAAATGTATACTTGAATGCAAGTTACGGGCAAAAAACGAAACCCGGCCCACAACCGGTTACCTTCCCCTAAATAAAAAAACAAACGATAGGTTTGTATTCAAATATCCTCCAGCATAACTTTTTTAATACCAATGTTATTAATAGGTAACAACTAATCTATTTTAAACTCCACTTCGAAAACCATTTTTGTCGAGCAGTAGTGTTTTTCAAGTAAATCACTGTGGCTCTGTCGATTGCTTGCGATGCATTCTTCGATTGACTTGCTTGAGACTTTTGCCGGCAAACCATCGCCAAATTAAGTATTCTGGATGTAGCACCATCATTGGCAATTATTGCTTTTCCGTTCAAAATTCGAAAAGCTATGGCTTACTCTGTAAAGTATCGGTATAATTTGTGGTTGCATCTTTATGGAAGTTATGAAAAATTTTTCGGAACTACGAAGAGTTTTTAATTTATTAATAAAAATTGACAAATAAATCGTTTTAATTTATTTGACAATCACGTCAAATGATTTAAACCGACGCTTAACTAGCTTTAAACCTGCTCGAAGGCAGTTTAAAATTTAAACTGGGAATAAAATTGTTTATAAATCAGAATTTCATGTTAAACTTCGGAATAGCCTAATTCCATGGATTAACTTTTATTATAAATACGGCTGATTGTGTTTATTGTGAAACTTCAAAAAATTTAAGCGCAGCTACTTTTTATTACGTTTTCTGCGACATTATTTACAGCTGGCGCTCGTTTCGCAAAAAGACGAGTATATTACTCGTTGAAATTTGGCTATCTTACTATTGTATATTTTTGGCATTAATTTCCTTCAAGAAGGGATAAAAAAATAAGATTTCAAAAACAATTAGGTATCGGTAGTTGAAAATACCCAGCCGGTTTTCGATCAAAGTTTGAAAAAAGGCAAGGTATTAAATGTTTGTTAATAAAGAAAAAAAAGAAAATATCTTAAATATAATTTTTTAAGGTATTGAGCTGGTCTCAAATTTGGAAGAAAATCATATCGCTCAAGAACTCAATTTCAAGAACGGCACAAGTCAAAAAACTCGATTTTTCTGCAAAACGTTTAGTTTTCAATCGAAAAAGTTATTCTGTTCCCAATGTTCTCAAACGGTGACCGTAAAAGATATTAATATGAAATTTTACAGATTATGAAGCACGATATGTGGATTCTCTATAGCAATTGTTGTATACATATTGCCATATCTTCAATAATGTTATTTTATAACTGTCATAACTTTTTAAAGAAAAATCATACATATGTCTCCTACATAGCTTATTTTCTTAAAGAAGAAAAAGCGTTCTAAATTATACATTTAATAGAAAAGAACAAAACAATTTTGTGCGTCTTCTATATAACCTCAGAAGTCGTGTTTTTTGAACATTAGGGGTGGGATATCTCGGAAACCTTAAGTGATGAAGCAATTTTGCGTCCAAATTCGGATTCAGCAACGATAATTACATCGAAAGTAAAAGTTTTATTTTGGTTTGTTGTGTTTTTTTTTAAATACCGTTTTTCGGCCTCATTTTGAAAACAGTCGATGAACCGATTTCCAAATTTTTTTTTTATTCAGTAAGCACTCACGAGTAATTTAAAACCTTTTTGGAGTTCACAACTTGATTTAAATTTTTCCCTGGGTGGCGTGCTCGAAAATCGAACTTTTCGATTACGAGTATCTCTGCTGGAAGGACAAAAAAAAAAAAAAACAAAACAAAAATTAATGCAATTTTCGTGTTCCAAATCGGTTTAGAAAATATGACAACCAAAATGCTTTCTTAACAGATAAAGAATTAAGAAAAAAAAATTACAAAAAATCAATTTTTTCTTAGCTTTCATGACCGGTCCCTTAAAAATTAATATTTTTAATACTTTTTGTTTAAAACTAATATATGTACATTTAATGTTGTTTAATGTTGTTTAATGTTGTTTAATGTTCTTTACAAAACTTGACTGAAAAACATCACGAAAATATCAATAGCTTCGAAGTTACAGACAGCGGTTTGCCTATTTTTAGTTCATTTTTTAACCTTTGATCGAAAACCGGCTGGGTTTTTTCCACTATTTTCCCAATTTTTTTTTGAAATCTTATTTTTTTGACTTCTTCTTTCAGGAAATGGACGAGGAACAACCAAAATCACAATTTCGCACATCTAGATGCTCTAATGTATATGATATCTGTCAAGAACCATACAAAAAATTTAGTCCGGGGGTGATGTACCCGCCTTACACAAAAATTCAGAACATTCAAAAATTCTGCGACTCTAGCAGTTATGAAACTTGAAGCTTATTTTACGATTTTCTGATTTTCGTTGATGACGCCCCCTGAAATCCTTCTAATGGTTATAAAAACAAATACTATGAAGTTTCACGGCGATCGGATAACAATAACCCGGCCCTCAAGAGAGGTCAAGGTCAAGTTGAGGTTTTAGGCAAAAAATAATGAAAATTTTTTTAACTGAATTAAATAAGTCAGGACATAATTTTATCTTATAGCAAATTGAAATACCTTTCCAACAAGCTATAATTGTTTAAAATCGGGTAATAAAATTCTATGAATTTTTCTTTTATCGACATTAGTAAAATTGCCGCAAAATACCATATGTAGTAGTAGAATTCGTATTAATTACCCTATATTAAACAATAATAGCTTGTTAGAAAGGTATTTCAATTTGCTATAAGATAAAATTATGCTTTGATTTATTCAATTAAGTTAAAAAAAATTTTCATTATTTTTTGCCTGAAACCTCAACTTGACCTTGACCTCTCTTCATAGTATTTGTTTTTATGACCATTAGAAGGATTTCAGGGGGCGCCATCAACGAAAATCAGAAAATCGTAAAATAAGCGCATGCCTAATGTATGTTACATGGTACCTAACAAATGCGGTGCAAACAATGGAAGAATTGCACCAAGGGCGTTGTAAGCCCACACAAAAACCCTAAATATGCTATATTTCCACATCAATAGAAGCTATAGTTTTTTTTTTGATAAAAAAGTGTACGTACGTTTTAAAATCCAATCCACAAAAATTGTGCCACGGGTCAGAATCTCTTGATTTTTGAAAAAATTGCCATTTCGGTTAAAAATGTTACTCGCATCGAACACAGGACAAGTAACTAAGGCGAAATCAATTCAAAGTGAAAATGAGCGCTGCCACGCCCCCAAAAACAAAATTCATCATATCTTTGAAACTGTTGAACACAGATAAATAAAAAAAGTATTGTAGTTCGGCGTTATGAAATGCAAGAATGATGCAGTTAAAAAATATGCTCTTAAAATTATGCGAAATTTTTTTATGAAGTGGGGCTTTGAATACAAAGCAACTGATGTTTAGAAAGAAACCCTATGTTGCCAAAATTCTGTTCAGACATAAAACATGGACTTTATCCAAATCAAAGTCATCGCGCTACCGACATGAACTACAACGATTGCTGTATCAGCTAGTTTTTTTTTTATAAAAATAAAACAAGGAACAAAATTAGTTTCAAATATTAAAAAAAAATCAATTTTTTATAAATTTGCATTTTTTAGAAATGTATCACCTATCATCGATCTCCGCCAAGCAAATTCAGAGTTACACATCGAGCCTTAACCGCGAAAAAAACTTCACCGACAAAAACAAACTTTATAGTAGCTTTTTCAGGAATTTTCTGTGCATACATTTTAGAGCAAAAGTCAAAATTGCTTTCGCTATATCTTCGTAACTGTACTTTTTACAGTTATGAAATTTGAAGGGAAGTTGCGTATGGACGCGAGTTATCGATTTCTATCAAAAAATGCAAATCTGAAATCGTTTCGGTTAAGTCTTTTTGGCAGTTAGGGCTTGATATAAAAGTGATATTATGCACTGTACTAGTATGCAAAAGTTTTAAATGCGTTAAGTGCCTTCAAGTGTTACGTGAACAGACTTTCAATGATTTTGCACGTCCCCTAATATAAGCAAAAAAAAAAAAAAAAAAAAATGGAAACTGTGAGAAAATATTGAAGCCTGCGTACATAATGCATACTTGAACAACCCCCTACATAACTTTTTACCTCATATAATGAATGTTTTCTGATAATAAGGTATTAAGCTACAAATTAAATGTAAGTTTCTTACACAAATCCAATTTCTAAGTTAGCCACGTTTTTCAAGGTTGATTCTGTAACGTTTTCTAGCAGCTTCATTACAACGTCCAATATTTGAAAGTGATACTGCGCAACATCTTTAGGTGTGCATTGCAAAGCAGCGATGATGTACGAAATTGCAGCCGGAATAAATTTTTCAAATTGTTCTTGAAGTTTAACATTTTCAGCAGGCAACGCATTTTGTGCACGCTAAAATTGTTATAAAAAAAAGTGTAAAATAAAATTAATATTAAAAATAAGAATTCTTATGTGTCCTATACTTAGTATAGAATGATTCAGTTTAGATTAGATTTTAATAGAATTCTATATATTTCGGAATAGATAAATATCAAATTGTGTAGAAAAACGAAAAAAAAAAACAACAGTTTAAGTTTGAATAAATGTGATTAGGTGCTTAAAAGAAAATTATACACATTATCAGCCGTGTTCCGGAATCCGTGTGGTTTCAATTACTTTTCATTTGGAAGGCTTTTTGATGATAATTATGAGTCACATGATGAAAAGGGAACCTTTCTTGTGGAGAATTACACAATTTACAAATAATATTGATTAGTATTTACGAAAAAGTAACTGTTTCGGAAATATTCGATAAGTCGAACTTTTCGACATTTTGCAGTTTTTAAAGAATATTTCCTAAAAGATTACTTTGTCGTTATTGCAAATCAATATTATTTATAGAAACTGTAATTCTCCGCAAAAAAGATCCTAACACTTTTGTATGACTTACCATTTTCATCAAAAATCATCCTCAATGAAAAGTAATTGAAGCCACAGTATTTTAACTATTACATAGATCTTTTTTAAATATTAGATGTGTTTTCTATAGCATCCAAGGAAATGAATTTCGACATCGACCGCTGTTCAAAAATATTTCGGTGTAGTTTTTTTACAACTTATAAATTATAAGTATATAGAATACTTCTGTGCAAAGATGGCAAAAGCAACTATGAAGCAGTTTTTGTAAAAATGAGTTATGTAGTCCAGGGTATTGTTCTCGGTGAGATCTACAAGCTGGTAAAATCAGATTTGCTCTAGGACTTGTAGCTCCTTAGAAAAACAATTCGAAAAACCGGATTTTGTGATTTTTTCATATCAATTAAAAATTTAAATTTGCCCTCCTGAAAAATTATGAAAACATGCGATAGCAGCTTTTGCCATCTTTGCACAGACTTTGTAAAAGAAATATTTTTTAATTTTCGTTTTATAAATGTAGACTAAAGGATTTTAAAAAATATTATTCCTCCGTATTTTCACGAATACTGCATTTCTTATACTGTATACTACACAATCAAACAATATACATAGGATTATGATACAAATAAAGAATTTTACCAAACATAATTTGAGCCATTCCAACAGTATATTGCAAATTGGAGTCTCTTCGTTTTCCTTTTTTTGGTGTAGTCGTTTGATTAAAAATTTGAAACCTGAGAGTATATCACGAAAGACAGATTTATCCTGTGTAGAAAATAAAAATTGATTAGTTAAACAAAAACAATGTATGAAAGCATATGCATGCATCAGGATGACACTTAAAACACTCTTTCCGGAATTTTTGATATGCCGCCCATACAAGAAACCCGAAATGTATAAAAAATACTACCTGAAAAAATTGTATTAATTTTTCCCCCTAGTATACGTATATAACTAAACAATTAATAGTTTTTCATTATTTAGTAAAACTAAACTACTTTTCAAGGATTGTATATAAAAATTTATATAAAAACAAGTGGGCCCGGCATACTTTTTTCTGCCCTTTTTCTGTAGGTTACGCGATGAGTTCGATTTGAATGAAAGCTGCTATAAGTGCAAATTTAAAAATTAATTTGTTTGTATGTAACACCCCCATTTTCGATCCCCGCAACTGTTGCAAGGGTTTTGGTTGACACTGTTTATATCTATGCACCAGAAGCTGCTATACGTACAGAAATATAGGATTTAAAGCCATTTTTTGCACGTTTGGTAATTGGTAATCAAAACATCTATCCGCATTCCAAATTTTATAACAAAAGCTGCTACACCTGCAGATACATAGTATTTAAAGTGTTTTTTCTTTGTATGGGGGGCTTAATACCCCTCACCCAATCCCTGTTTATCATAGCTATAAATTACCTGGAGCACAAAAAAATTACCTACATAGTGCGAAAATGGTTATGATCGTTTAAGCGGTTTAGAAGTTACTCGGTATCAAATACTATTTTATATGTTTTCTTATTAAAATGAGATAGAGACCTGAAATTTTCAAGCAATTTTTTTTTTCATTTAAAGGGTCTTTTGAAGGGGCGGCACCGAACTAGTTTTTTAAGTGTCACCTGAATGTTCATGAGTACGTATTTTAGTATAGTACAATAAAGCTAAACATCTACTATATCGAAAAAATTGCTGCGATCTTGAAACTTGGCATAGTTCTTTATTGGGCTTAAAAGTGGGTCTAGTATTTTTTGCCTTTGTCATTTATGTATTGTTATATTTGTATTATATATTATTAGATTTTACCCATGTAAGGTATTAACCGATTCTATGTAAGTTGTGCAATAACAATATGTTTTATTATAATTTTTTATACTTAAAAACATATAAATAACTAACTAACTAAAAGTGGGTCTAACCCCTTTTTTGGGGTTAAAAGAAAAATTCATAACACGCAGACGGATAAAATTTTATATCTGAAGAGACCAAAGTTTTATTTAAGGAGCAATTAAATAGAAAATCTACAATTTTTTCTTCATTTCAGAATGATACCGAAAAAGATCAGTTTTTGCAGAACTACCATAAAGTCGAAAAGTGGAACTTTACACAAGAACAACGGTCCGAATAAGTCATGGAATAAATTCAACAGGCTAACACCAACTTTATAGGTCAAATTTGAGTGTTTATGCCATTAGATAAATAATTAAATTCTGAAGAAAACGCTGAAAAAATCCTCTTCTTGGTGAAGTTATGGCGTTTAGAACTAGTTATAGTTCAAAATTTATAGTTTTAAGATAATTGAGGTTAAAGTCCTTTTTGTTTCTTGCTTAGAGGTTTGAAAAAATATATTTTGATGCTACCAAGCGGCTAAAATTTAAAATTATTTTACTTCATCTTGAGATATGTACGAAGCCCTTGGTGTCAGAAACCCAAAACATGAAATTTTGACCTAAATTCATGTCTTGTCCTGTATTAAAAATATTACTCCGCCAAGATAAGGTCCGTTTTGTCACGACACGTTTACATATTCTTTATACATATGTATGTTATGTTATTTTAGTATAACAAACTGTATTTTGCACTTACAAACTTCTGAACTAAAATTGCATCAATCGATGTGATTGCCTCCTTAACATCGTTGTAAGTATAATCGTCTTCACGCGCCTTAAAAACACCCTGTCGAGACTCCATTGGCGCTGCTTTGTCTGCTCCCTATCTCACTGTCTCATTCACACAATTATGGGGCATATGAAAAAACATCAAAAATTATTATTTTTGTACAATTTTTTCACAAAAATCATTTTTGAAATAAAAGAATATAATTTTTTATATTCCCAACTTGGGACTTTTATCACAAAGTAATTTTAAAAATTTTTCACTTACAACTTCCGCCGAATATTTGCAACTTCCGTCGTGAATTCGTTTTTCGCTTCTTATAAAATATTGTAAAAGATTGAAAAAGAGATAGGTGCGAAGTCACACCGGAAATAACACATTTTCAAATAGACAGCCCAGTAAACACATTGGTGGGAATACAATATTGTAATTGAGAATTTTTCTAATGATTCTGTTAGGGCTAGTTTACATAGAAATTCATAATCAAAATAATTATTTTAATCGTAAAATGAATGAGCAAACGATGCCACTTTACGAAATCTAACAGAGTTGTGTTGTAAAATGTTTCACAATTTATTCCTTTTGGAAGTAAAATAATACAGTTTTCGTGAAGAAATCTACGAGATGGATAAAATAAGTGGTAAATAGCACTCTTTGAATCAGTACCAACAAAATTTGAGAGACCAAACAAAATTAACTCACAGTTTGACACAAATTTGTCGCATGAAAAAATAATACAAAAAAGTATTAAAATAAATAGCATTAAAAAAGTAGTAAAATAGTACTAGTAATCTAAAATCACATGAAGGTGAACAAAATATAGTTTTAGTCATGAAGCAAAAAAATTTATGTTTTTTTGATTATTAATGTTTATGTAAACTATCCTTTAATGTGCATGCTTCTTGCGTATGAACGCTAAAAAATATTTATTTTGGAAACTTGAATTAAAGATTATTTTTTAATGGTTATATGCTTAATTTTAAAACTTTTAATCAAGATGTGTGCATATTTCAAAAAATCGTTCTGTATCTAATAGCCTGTTTCCACCGCAGATTTAAAAGGTAATTTAAGGCAGTTTTTGGACTTAGCGCTAAATCTGGGCGTTGATTCCATGATTAACTATACAATAATAAATCTATTTCTGTTGAGATTCAACTTAAATCAGTGCATTAATCACAGCAAGATTTTGGGAATTTTCGACCTAGTGACACCCCTGAGCTTTGACAATTGGCATTAAACACAAATCAAATTGAAGATAAATATTAAGAAGGAAACGAAAGACAAGTTTAATTTTGTGCCTTTACAATTACTGACAAAAATAAATCAATTTCGGCCGGTGGAAACGAGTCGGATTTAACGATGTGATTTACCAATCTCAGCAGAGCTAAATCTTCGGTGGAAACAGGCTATAACGCCGTTCTTTTACGCAGCTCTTCAGCTTTTATTATTTAATTCTGTGGCAAATTCAAAAACAGTCATAACTCAGAATCGTGCAAAAATACGATGAATGTAAGCAAATCTTTTGTCGTTTTCCATAAGAAAAGAAAGATTTTTCTCTCAGATCAAAAATGTTTCTTGTACATTTTTGAAATAGTGTGAATTAAGATTCGAAAAAATTTAACTGAAATCAAAAAGACGTATAAGATATATAAATTTTATTCATTTTACTTACTCGCCAGTCTCTGCGATTTGATTAAACACAAATAAAAATGCTAAAAGTGGAATAAAATGTTGCTATACCAACGCTGCGTTTGATTTCTTCAAAGTTTGTTACTAAATAGAGGCAGAATTCGAAAAACAAACGTATTTAGACATATCGTTTGTTAATGAGCCACATTGTATCAATTTTAATTACATTTTGAATTGAACTGAATTCTTTAATGAGTCTTAAAGCCTGTTTCCACCGAAGATTCAAAATGGGATTTACGGCTGTTTTTAGATTTAGTTGACGTTTAATACATGATAAATGAGGTGAGTTACGGCTTAAACACTTCATAAATCTTGGGGGTGGAAACATGCTATTATATGAATATGTATACAAAATTGAATTGAATGGATGGTGTAAGTTTGATTTGATTAAAATACATAAACACTTATTTTCTGCCGGTAGAGTTTGGCAGAGTGGTTGAGCATGTCGTCACGACCAGTATATAATTCCTCAACTGAGTTATAGCTTGAACACAATTGGAGTGTAACACGAATTTCGCCCGACGAATATTCGTTGCGATAGAACTATTTAGTTTAAATTTTGCGATTTTTGAAATGTCAAACCTGAAAAATACGTTCTAAATGTAAAATTTTTAGATTTCTTAGAAAATATTTACCCAGTGACACAACTAAAAAAAAAAAATTATCATCAGAAAACATAAACAACAATCCAAAATAAAAACAACGAATTTTTATTGACAGCGAATATTCATCGGGCGCAATTCATCATACGCTCCAATTGTACGCAAATTGTAAAAGATTTTGATCAAGATCAAAAAAAGTTACCTTTTTTTCTGTTTTCTCTTTTGTTGCTAATGTAAAAGAAAATTCGTTAAAAAATTTCTGTGTGGAACCGTAAGAAACGTCAAAAATTTCAATGTTATTAACGAAGAAAATGGTGTGAAGCGAAAATGTCAGATAGAAGTGTCACAGAGTTTTTCGTGCGTGGTGATTTTGATTCATTTCGGAGCAGATTATTAATTATATTTTGTAGAAAGTAAGCAAGCAAATTGTGAGCAGACGAGTGACAAAAAAATAGTTTATAGAAAGTGACAGAAATAATTCGGAAAAAACTTAATTTGCGACAAGCAAAGAAAAATTTTCAAAAAACATAAATCAGACTCCCATTGAATTTTTGCCAAATTTGGCAAAATAAAGGAAAGCAAAAAGATATTAGTGTTTTTTTTTTATTGTAACATACCGCAGAAATATTCCAGTTTAAAAATTCAAGGATTTTGTTATTTCAAAAACAACAATAAAATTTACTGGCGACTCATAGTTGGCGCTGGCTGCTGAAGGCGAAATTTATGCAGGTGATTAGAAATTTCTAGGAGGAAAATTTGTTTATTTTATTTGCTGCAACACAGAGTTGCAGTCACCATCGAAAACGCGAGTGAGGGATTGGTAAAATTTCAAGGTTTTCCGGAAGCGTCGTGTAACCTTCGACTGTGTAGTAAAAATGAAATGAAAAAATCAATTTCCGTTTTGAAGTTGTGGCTAGAGAGTGTTTTTTTATTTTAATATGTTTTATGTAATTAACTTACAACAAAATTTGAAGAATTGATACATACAATCAAGGAAACTATCAACCGAAGCGGAACAAGTTTACTTTATTGGCATTAACCAGATTTTTTTTTGATAAGACAAAAAATTACCAAAAAGTGTAGCTTCGAAGGTATAGCTAACAGAATTTATGGATATATCGTTTATAAAAATAAGTGGGGAACCCCTTAGATCATTTAAAAAAAATATTGATGTGAAAGGTATTTTTCAAACTATAAATTGGTATGCAAAAGTCATAAATCTGAGATACGGCTTAAATGGTATGACGATTTTTAAAAAAAATTTGACCTATTTAAGAAACAAAACCTTTATACCAAAAAAATATGCTACAAAACGATAGTTATCTTAACATAAAATAGACTAATTTATTGTTTGTAGCCATGATTTCGGAATTTGTTTCATATGTAATCAATTTTATAAACCAATTATAGAGCTATTTATAAGGCCTTTAATTTGCCACTTATATTTTACAGCTGCTTTAATTTACTTTTTAGTTTCATGTCCAAAAAACCTACCTGAATTAGAGAATAGAGATTTTTGAAAACACAACAATTTATTTAGCAAGTGAAAAAAATATCGGAAATGGGATAGATTGTGCTTCCACACAGTAAGGGTCACTGACTCAAGTCCATTTGAAGATACTGATCAAATCAGAATTCCATCATGGTGAATAAACCCAAAATATAGATACATGTTTGTATTCTGGAAGTATGGATATTGAAACGACGAAGAGAACTTACAATGTCGAATACAACTAACGAAGATGATTGTGATTGCTTTGTTTTTCTAACACCTCAATAAACCCTCTTCGTTGTTTCAATATACTTCCAGAATCCAAATATCTACCCATATATTTACGGTTATTCAACATGAGGTACATATCAACATGAGGTACATATCTTCAAATTGGTTTGATTCGATTATATGAAACAGGCCTGATACTTCCAACATCCAAATTTAGATACGAGACGCCGCACAGTGGACGGTTTTGTATGGAACGGCGGTCATATATAGTAATAATAGAGCTAGGCTCTTGAAATTTGATACAGATGGTTTTACATTAAAATAATAAAAATCTGTGAACATGAACAAAATCCGCCGACGGACAAGCCTACTTCCCATACAAAGTTAGGACCTGAATTAGAGAATAGAGATTTTTGAAAACACAACAATTTATTTAGCAAGTGAAAAAAATATCGGAAATGGGATAGATTTTGCTTCCACACAGTAAGGGTCACTGAATCAAGTCCATTTGAAGATACTGATCAAATCAGAATTCCATCATGGTGAATAAACCCAAAATATAGATACATGTTTGTATTCTGGAAGTATGGATATTGAAACGACGAAGAGAACTTACAATGTCGAATACAACTAACGAAGATGATTGTGATTGCTTTGTTTTTCTAACACCTCAATAAACCCTCTTCGTTGTTTCAATATACTTCCAGAATCCAAATATCTACCCATATATTTACGGTTATTCAACATGAGGTACATATCAACATGAGGTACATATCTTCAAATTGGTTTGATTCGATTATATGAAACAGGCCTGATACTTCCAACATCCAAATTTAGATACGAGACGCCGCACAGTGGACGGTTTTGTATGGAACGGCGGTCATATATAGTAATAATAGAGCTAGGCTCTTGAAATTTGATACAGATGGTTTTTACATTAAAATAATAAAAATCTGTGAACATGAACAAAATCCGCCGACGGACAAGCCTACTTCCCATACAAAGTTAGGGCGTGGTCGATTTCAATTTCCATTAACTTAACGACGCTGATTTCAAAAATGTTACAAATTTTGAGCTGTCTTCTATAGTTTTCAAGTTATGAGAAAATAACTTTGTAAAAACTAGATTTTGTTAGTGTATTTGTTCTTTTTGACTCGGAAATTAACGAACCCTTTTTAAAGAAGTTTTTACATTGTGTTAGTACAGTGATTCTTAACCTTTTTTCGTCACGGCGCATTTTTAATAATATCAAAATTTGGCGGCACACTAACAACAACAAAAACTTGAAGAAAATTTGTGGGATGACCATGTTGTCACCATTAACTTAGGCCCCATTGTGAACCCGAAACAGAGAGCTTTAACAAAGTTATTCTGGTGAACCATATGCATGTTCATACATACACCTATATGGATTTAAGACACAATTCAGATAGTGAGCCCAGCGGTTCGAAATTGAAATGACCAAAGAAATGACTTCTACAAATGTATGGTTTTCTATGCCACAGTTTTTAGTAATAGCACCAATTAAGTTACGCACATTGTTTTTTTCCATTGCTATAAAAATTTTAGTTCGATTCATACTCAATGATGGCAAAATAAATTGATCTAATATGCTTTCAAGTTTGTAGATTTGACCGTCTGCAATTAGCAAGCTGAATACATTTACTTTCGATTGTTCCCTTGATTACGCTAATGTGTTTTCTTATTGAAAGGTCAGAGCCAAAAGAGTATTCTGATTTGAGCCTTTCCTAGCTAGTTCATCAGCAATTACTATGACCGGGAACCCAGCAAAGTGTCATACTGTAGTTCTCACAAATATCGCAAAAGAACCTTCTTAACAGCTTAATACAAGTTTTGAAGTACATAATGTGATTTGATGAAATTGCTTTGATGGCCACCTGGCTATCAAGGTAAATAAATAACAACGCTTCCTGAGAATTGAGACTTTGAGAATAGCATAAACCTCTGCCTGAAACACAGTACAGTTGTTTGGCTGACTGTACGATTTTGTTAGTTCTATATACTCGTAAAAATTTCCTGATCCAGTACTTGTGTCCAATTTTGACCCATCTGTGCATATTTTAAAGAACGTATGTAAAATAGCCCAACTATTCCTTTTAGGTACTTCCACCTGAAAGTTTGTTAGGAAAGGAAGGTGTGGTAGGAGGTAGTGTGTTCATCATTGCATCACAATTAATAAATTGGTGTAAAATGCTATTATGACCAAAAGGTTTTAATTTCCAGGAACCTAAAAAAATCATGTCGGCAAAGTTGCTTTCTGGCAGTGGCGGCACATTTTAAAAATCTCACGGCACACTAAAGTTCCGCGGCACATAGGTTGAGAATCACTGTGTTAGTATAAAAAAAGGCTAAGCCCTCCAAAAAATTAACTATTGTAATATCTCCGAAACTCTTTGACGCAGATATATGATATTTGGTAAATATGTAAAAATCATCAGGGCAAATAATGCTCACTGGAAAAATGGGCGGGGCCACGCCCTCAAAAAAATAAATTCAAAATTTCTCTGACAATATTTGACGCAGATAGATATGATTTGCTAAGACAATTAGAACAAATAATTCTCACTAGAAAAGTGGGCGGTGACTCGCCCCTCTGAATGCTGATTCATCATATCTCAGAAACTGCTTGACGCATATAGATAAAATCTAGTATGTATGAAAAGGTCATGTAGAGAAATATTTTTTTCAATTCCGTTGCTTCCTCACTCACCCTATTCTCTCGAATAGGCTCCCATCGACTTTTACTTGTTCGCTGAAAACGCCTCTTTTGAAAACAAATATAAATTGTTCTGCAAGAAAATTATCGAAATGTTAGACAAGCGCTGAAATGAGTGTATCACTCTGGAATAAAACTAATATGTGTTTATTTGACTAAAAAAGTGGTTTTTTTTTTTTTCACTAGACCGGAAACTAATCCGCCGATGTGTTACCAAACGGTTCAAAAAATACATAAACTGCTTGAATTGGATGGGTCCCGATTGCGAGGCGGTTTTTTGATTGCAAATATCATTATTGGTTGATTAGCTACGAATTTGGTTGTGAAGTATTTTTTTTTTTTCGTTTGGCGGATTTAGGAATGAGTGACTTGAACAAGCAAAGAGTTGCTGTGAGTTGCCCAGGCTCGTCCAGGCTAATCAGGAATTGCTTGAACGTTCAGAGGAAGATGAAAATTTAGTGTCGGGAATCAACAGTTGTTGAATCTTTGGTACGGTTATGACATCGAAACAAAGGTTCAATCGTCTCGTTCAGGTGACTTACTTTCTATAAGCACTGTTCCAGAAAAAATTTGATACTTTTGTTTCTTAAGGTTATGATTTACCTGATGATCATGCTGGTCGAAAAATGGGGGCTGTGATTTTTATATAACATGACGATTAAAAAAATATATAACACTTTGTGAACACACTTAAAACGATAAAGATGTCTTATCAATCAAAAAAAAAAAAATGGTAGTTTTGTCCACTTACCTGAAAAAACAGAATTAAAATATTCAGCTATAGCTAAAAAACAGGTGCATCAAAAAGCACTGTCCAAAGGATTATTTTGAATTATAGAAAGGGTCATCTTATTGTGCGAACAAAGGGTTCAGATAGAAAAGCCGGTATAGACCCACAGTTTGTGAAAAAAGTGAAGCACTTTTTTAAGCAGAATCCACTCTAGGTACCTCAAAAATCTTCTATACAATGACTTTAAAAAAGTAAGTTGAAAACAAAAAGTTCTACACCTTTCCGATGAAGCTCAAAAGCGAGCTCGATAGTTATATGAAGGTTACCTGACGTTAAGGCAGATTTCAAACAGCTACCAGGATACGAATTTTATACCTGTTCGAAGCAGGGTCAGGTACAGAGCAAATTTAAAGGGAAGAAAATCACAAAATTTCGCAAGTACATACGTACGGTACTGTCGACGAAACAACTGTACAAAACTTAATGAAAGTTGTTAATCAGGCATAAGATGAACTCCGAATAGTTTTAAAGTTATTTCTATTCGTTATACTACTCCTTTATAAAATAAAAATAAAAAAAAAAAAAATTTTTTATTGATAAAAAACAAAGTATCAAATTTTTCTGGGACAGTCCTTAGTAGAAAAAGTAGGAAATTCCTATTTTTTAAAGTCTTATCTTTTACCTTGCCAATTATTTGGTTGGCAGCACTGCCTACCATCTTCAAAAGAGACGAAATTAAAACTTTAATTTGTTGGGAAAAAGCATACATAGACATAGTACATATTCCGTAATTTCTGCTGTCTCAGGAAACAGAAAGCGTAGAGATATACGATTACGCCAACTTCTAGATTTCACTGATAGAACGGACATACCATGTTTTTACGTCTGAGTGCAGATTTTATAATTTTTTATAATGCAGTGTATTATGCGTTAAATTTAAACTGCTTTGCTTTCTAATCAAAATTCGACTTAAGCAGTTTTTCCTTTTTACCACAGATATATGGTACGTATGCATGTATGTTGTATGAATTCCATACAAATTTAAAAGGTTAGAGTTTGAACTAGTATAATGAGCTTTTTTGAAATTAAGAGCTAAAAAAAACAAATTTATTTATAATCATAATATTTTGTTTTAAATCTAATTTTTTTTTGTGTTTTTTACTCTAAATCCTTCTAAGAAGATTGGGCAGTAGTTCCATGGATTTGGAGTTATTGACACAAATACATGCATACGTATACATCTCTTGGTCATGATTGTCTTTTTTCTTTAATACTCGTGTGTTGTAACCTACATTAATAGAGTTTGAAAAATTTCTTTTCAATCTTCTTCTTTATTTGTTTGTTTCTACTCTGACTAATAATTTCACTACAAAAGCAGCGACAATGCGTGTGCATATCTCTTTTTATTTTTTAGCAAATTAAATAAATTCCACTGTTGCTACTTATAGCTGCTTTATTGCGCATCTAGCTGACTTATGTTAGCCGCGAAAACGTTATAGCTCATCATTGTATGTAGCGCTCGTCGTATATTAAAAGAAAATGTCTGAATGAAAGCAACATTGGTTTTAACTCGTAAGTTGTATTTTGTATTGTATTGTATTGTACTCGTACATGCATATTTTGCTAAGGTGTGCTACGTTGTATGGTAGGTAATTTATAAAATTCGTTAATTTGCCAGCTGGTTAGCTCTACACGTAGCAACTTTTGCTTCGGTATATAAAAAGAGATATCTAATTAACTTTGAGCTCTTTTGTTTTCACTAGATCACACTTAAAAAATTTTTGATTAGAAGAACTATTATAAAAACTCAAAAATTTAAATTCACCGAAATTCTTCTAAAGAATAGTTTAAGAAAACTGTTATTTATATTAAATTAACAAAACCTTATTAACCCTTTATAACCCGCCAGGAACCAACCGACTTAAATCAATATTTCATTAAACAAATTTCTTTTATATTTACTTCCCGCTGTAACTAAAAAAATGTTTGTTGAGCAAAGAGCTACCGTTTGCACCGTTATCCGCTTGAAACCAAGTTCATTTGGCAGCTGTATGTAGAGAGATCCAATCTCGAGAAAAAACACTTGTAAAATTGTGTACTTCGAAAAATCTTTTTTTGTGCTAAATTCGCTCATACCAAAAATGGGAAAACCGTTTAAGGGCATAAATAACACTATGCAACAGCCAAATCTTCCAGTGAATGCCACTATCCATTTCATATGTAAAATGGGCTGCTGATTCCGAAAATCGCATTATTTTTTTTTTTTCGTGTCGTTTTCGAGATATCGGTCATTTTCGGTTTTCGGACCAAAAAAAAAAAGATAGTTCCATTTAAATACAAATATCTCAAGAACTAATGTTTGTATTCAAATATGTTATATGTCATATTAAAGGTAATTAAATTACCTACAAATAATATTCACATCACTTTTTGGTTGGTTTGTTAGTTTCGGCGAAATAAATTGATTTCTAAAAAAAACATTTTTTTTTCGAAAAAATTAACAAAAAATCAAAATTAACTGCAGATTTATACAAGAAGAAATAACTTTTTTATAATTTTTTTTTGTTTTTGTATCATAGACTATATATTTGTGAAGAAAATAAGATACCACTTAAAAAAATCGATGGAAAAATGCAAAAGTTGTATAGAATTCATTGATAAATTACTAAAATGCGTTTTTGCCTATTTTTTTCGGTTTTTTTTAGTAAACTGTCGATAATTTGAAACTTTTTGTAAAACACATGAGAAAATCCAAAAAAATCTTAAAGTAAGCGTTAAAACAAAATACCCGTGTCTCGTCGTTTTTCTCCAGTACGCCAGATCTTTTTTTAATCGATTTTTGAAGTTTTTTAATCCACTGTACATGAAAAAAACAAAAATAACGCATTCTTGTGTTAAATCGATGCAAATAACTATATGATCCTTACATTTGAGGTGTATCATGTGTTCAGTAAACTTATGCAGGATATTACGAGGAATATTTTTGTAGAAATTTTTAACCCTCTAAGACCCTTACATGTGGGTCATTTTGACCCCCCACATTTAGGTTAAAAGACCTACATGTGGGGGTTTTAGAGGGTTAAAATTGTACAGTGGATTAAAAAACTTCAAAAATCGATTATAAAACAAATCTGACGTGCTGGAGAAAAACGACGAGACACGGGTATTTTGTTTTAACGCTAACTTTAAGAATTTTTTGGATTTTCTCATGCGTTTTACAAAAAGTTTCAAATTATCGACAGTTTACTAAAAAAAAAAAACCGAAAAAAATAGGCAAAAACGCATTTTAGTAGTTTATCAATGAATTGTATACAACTTTTGCATCTTCCCATCGATTTTTTTAAGTAGTATCTTATTTTCTTCACAAATATATAGTCTATGATACAAAAACAAAAAAAATTATGAAAAAGTTATTCCTTCATGTATAAATCTGCAGTTGATTTTGATTTTTTGTTAATTTTTTCAAAAAAAAAAATGTTTTTTTTAGAAATCAATTTATTTCGCCGAAACTAACAAACCAACCAAAAAGTGAAGTAAATGTCATTTGTAGGTAATTTAATTACCTTTAATATGAGATATAAAACGTTTGAATATAAATATTGTTTCTTGAGATATTTGTATTTAAATGGAACTATCTTTTTTTTTTGGTCCGAAAACCGAAAATGACCGATATCTCGAAAACGACACGAAATAAAAAAAAAATAATGCGATTTTCGGAATCAGCAGCCCATTTTACATATAAAATGGATAATGGCATTCCATGGGGTAAAAGTTTTTACTCATTTGTTGCATAGTGTAATTTGTTTGTGGATTTTTTCGAATTTGCGGAACCTTTAGGCATCGGATAATTCATATGGCAAATATCACTCATACGTCATGTGATGCTATGCAAAACATAACAAAAATATGTGTATTTTGGTTTAGAAAGGTATTGTACTCCTACTAATTCAATTCTAAGCCTGGATAACGTTGTATATGTCGGATACATTTGTGTTTTTGCTTAATAAATCCTGTTTCAGTAAGCTTTGCTTAGACTTAATGCTATTGCTGATACATTTCTGCTCATTTCCCTTTATTTTCATGAAGTTTTATTTAATACTAGCATTTCCCGGTGTGCGTTGCTTCGCCTTGTCTTGTACAGGGGGCGGGGCAAAAGATGGTCCCGATGCATTTTATATATATTTACGTTGCGTTAAATAGTTTCAGAGATATACATATACCAAATCTCATTCATGTCCGCTTAAGATCTTCAGAGATATGATGAATTAGTTTTTTTGGGGGAGTGGCACCGCCTACTTTTTCCGTGAAAATTATTTGTCTTAATGCACAGCGCACATGCATCAAATTTCAATTATTTGCGTTAAGTAGTTCCAGAGCTATTACGAATTAGTTTTTAGGGGGGCGTGGCACCGCCCATTTTTCAGGCTATGACCTAGCTTTTTTAATACTAATATACTGTGATAATTTTGTTCAAATCGGTGAGTTAGTTTGCGAGTCCATAAGTAGCAAACATATAAACAAACAAAATCTAATTTTTGTATGAGTCGTTCAGAAGCCAATGCGGTTAGGTCCAAAAAAGTTGTGATTTTAATTTTGCTTATTTTTAAAATTTTTTCTGAAATTATATTACAAAATATTCTGAAGCTATAAGAAAAAGGGCTTTTTAACTTAAAAAATATGAAGAATTGAGCAGATCCTTTATTAACCAAGAAGAATATTGTTTATTCTACTGAAATTTGCAAAAATCAGAATATGAAAAAATGGACTTGTTCGCATTGGCTTCTAGGTGACTCATATATTAGTACATTTCTCGATAAAAATTTCTTTGTAACAAAATCCATATTTTCAAATTTTTTTTTTTACCGCCAGGAACCTACCAGGTATTTTTTACCTAGTTCTTCCATGCGCAAAGTTGTGGCTCAAAAGTTGTTAAGAATTCCAAATTTAATATAATAAATTTTGTTCAGCTCAGGCCTTTAAAGGTTAAGTTATGAACATTAGCATTTTCATTGTTGTTTCAAATCGACGTTAGCCTAAAGAACTAGTTCTGAAATACAGCCAATTGTGGCGTGTTAATTCAGCAAAAACTAAAAATTCCTTCTCGCCAAATAAGTTTGTAAACGAACGCGCTATTCATAACAAGGGAAAAGCAATAAAATTAGAACTTTTGCATGTAATGCATCTAATTTTTTGCTGTGATTCTCGACAAGTCTATGCATATAGTATGCTTGTCAAGTTCTTTTGGATGTTGGCAAATTCGTTTGATGATATGATTGTGGTAAACATTAAAACTAGTAACGAAAACCAGCCTTACCTTAAATATTTTTTGTTTTTTCTGTCTGCATTTTTTTACTAAAAAACATGGAACAGAAAGATCAAACCAACAATGACATTTGACACATGCTTGTTTGGTAGCTAATAATGTAAATCAGAGGTTCTCAACTGGTGGGGCGCGCCCCTCTAGAGTGGCGTGAAGACAATTCTTGGGGGCGCGAAACATTTTAAAAGTCCTATGAAAGAGAAGAAAATTTTAATCAAGGCAAAATTTTTCTTATCTTATTTTATCCCGATCTTCTTAAATTGATGATTTTGAACTTTTGAATCGTTTTTAAAACGATGAATTCAGCCTCGTTTTGGAATCCAATTCTTTTTGATATCGGAATTGAAAAAAACTTAAGGTGTTCCGCGTTTCGATAAATAAGTTGAAATCGGATTTGTATTCCAATAAACCAAATTGGACATAAACTCCAATCTGTTTTACTAAAAAGTAATTTCGATTTGATGTTAATTATACAGAGCAACAAATTGAGAAAAAAAAAATTGATTGAAATTTCGACAATTTTTTTTATACCCTACACGCTTATATATATTCACTTTGTCCTTTCGTTTGTAACGCAGAGAAGGAGGGAAAACTGAGCAAGATAATTCAATGAAATATGGTACACTGCCTCCGTCGTCTAAGTTATCTCGTGGAATTGAAAATGAGCAAAATCAGTCAACGGACACGCCTACCGCCCATACAAAAAATAAATTCAAAATGCAACTTTAGGAATATATTTTCACGACAATGCAACCAAAATACACATAATGGCACCTCTCATATAAGCAAAAGCTTCAAAACGCTATACTAAAAGCGTTTTTTACAATAATCGAACCAAATTTGACTCAGACACTAAGAACTATAAATGCAAGCTCTAAACAAAAATTGGGTGAAATCGGACAAGAGGGCGTGGCACCTCCCATATAAGCAAAAGTTTCAAAATGCTACACTGAAAGAGCTTTTTAAGATAATCCAAATAAATCTCACTCAAATACTAAGGACTATAAATGCACGCTCTAAGCTAAAACTAGATGAACTTGAATAAAAAGTCGTGGCACCTCCTATATAAGCAAAAGTTTTAAAACGCTATACTGAAAAGGTTTTTTGTGATAATTCAACCAAATTTCACGCAGGCACTAAGAACTATAAATGCAAGCTCTGAGCGAAAACTGTGTGAACTCGGACAAGAGGGCGTGGCACATCCCATATAAGCAAAATTTGCAAAATACTGCAGTGTAGGGTATTTATTTTTTGGCCAGGCCAAAGGTTACACCCTAACTAGCTTTTTGTTGCGATAGTTGATTCCAAATCTGGCAACCGTTGTTTTCTCTCAGGTCTATGATTCTAATAATCCTTAATTTAAAGTTCAGAAAACGTTATTTTCAGACATTTTGCGCATATACTCAATAAACCTTACCTTTTAACTTTTCAAATTGGCTCATTACTTTTTATTGGTAAGGTAACTGAATTCCAAACAAATTTAATTTAGTCATTATTAAAGAGTTGCGATACATTTATTTTAATGGAAGATATCGTTAAGTCAATTGCACACTATCCTATCTTTTTTTATAATTTTTAGGAGTGTTAAAAAACAGTTTAGAATCCATTACTGCTGAAGTTTGTATAAATGTTTTTCTTCTATTAAATAGATCGCCATTTTGTTTATTTAATAGAAGACAAAAATTTCTGCAAACCTTAATAGAAATGGAGTTCTGAGCTGTTTTTTACCTCTCCAAAAAATTATAAAAAAAATATTGGAAAGTTTACAATTGACTCCACGATATCTCGGAAAGTTATGATCCAATTGGAAAAGTTTTACAGGTACTCTACACTACTGCCTGGTGAGCACCATAGTTATGTCTGAAAAAAGCGTGTTCTTCACTTTTGTGCAAGAGTAACACGGATCCCAGGCCTGATAGAGAATAGTTGTTGCAATTTTTGTAGAAGAGAATAATGGTTGCAATTTTTGTAATATTACTTACTTCTTAAACATTTTTGAATAAGAAGTAAATTTTTATGTAAAAATAGTATTATTTGTACTTTCGTTTGTGCATTTTTAAAGGGGGGGGGGAGTGCAAGCTTGTAAGAACTTGAAAGGGGGGTCGCGACCACAAACGGTTGAGAACCACTGATGTAAATCATTATCTGTGAAAAAAACATCTAAAAATTAAAACTTTCCAATTTTGATGGTGTAAAACATTTTTCGCTTCCTACAAGAATTTGCTATTGAAAATACTACCCATTTTTACTTATTGCATTAAATATCGTAGACTGTTTCAGAGTTATAGGGCGTCAAATTGTCGTATGTCGTTATATTTTTTCCAAATTTTGTATTTTGTCGTATGACGTCCGTTTTGCTTTATTATGTTAGGATTTTGTTTTATCCCTTTGGCGGCCACAAGATTTTTCGAAAAGATTCGCAAAAAGTCACTAATAGTTTCTTGAGTTCTAGACTAGATACTTGAATTCGGGTTGAAATTGTGGTTTATTATATATTAAATTTTTACTGAAATTACAAACATTAAACCAATGCGATAAGAGTTGTGCGTCGGTATATGCCGACCAAGTTTAAGCCAGTTGATTTGTCGGATATATCCGACGTGTCCTCCGAAGGGTTATTGTTGAAATTTTTAACAGAAGTGAAACGGAACAAACAGCCAAGCTGGAAACCATAGTTTTGTTCCAAAACAATAACAAAAATTGATTTCAGGGTTTCAAAACTTGGGAAAAGTAATTTTTGATTTATCGTGATCATCCAAGTTTTGTAGAAATGTTTTGTTTTTGTTTTTGTCCTCCTCAAACCTGATCATAAAATGAATACATTTCAAGAAATTTTCAAATATTTTTTGTAGAAGTAAATTTAATAAATAAAAAAACATTTTTATTTTTAGATATCTCAACAAGGCACGAGCGTGGTGGCACAGTATTAAAAACAATCATCAAAAATTTGTGTTGGAACATTGAAAACATTTGCAGCTTTCATACGCTGCCGAACATCCAACGAAGCGCATACGGCTAAGTAGCAACGTGAAAGTAATAATAATAAAAAAAATAAAGATTCGCATAAACAAAATAGCAGACAATATCCACAAAATTTAATAAATTAAAAAATTATACATTAAGCCAAAATGTGGCCGTGAATCTACAATATCTCAACTAATATTGATGAAAAATTGACAGTCACAAATATAAACATTGAAAAGAATAAAATACTGTAAATACCATAATTAAAGAAGTTCACCAAAGAAATAATATAAATTCAGGTATAAACGAATTGTTATAATTAAAATAAATAAAAAGTAGAATGGTTAACACTAAAGACGAACGCAACAAACAAAGTCCTATTGTTAATTCAAATCCGTTGAAGAACTCTAACGACAACAAAAACAATAGCGACACAACAACTGGCAGCACATTACCACCACCATCAATAATATCGTCAAAGCCGACTACAGCAAACTATGCTCAAAATGCAGCAGCAGCACAACCAAAATTGATCCCTATCCAAAGTCTTTTAAAAACTGAAAGCAGCCAACAGTCAAATCAACGACAACATCAAAATTTAAAAGATAATCAACATCAACAACCAGCATCAATATTGCAGCCAACACAACTCAGTACATCATCATTGCTGCATTCAACAGCGGTACCACCAATACAACAATTCATCACTAACGCTGCATCTTTGCCCACAGAGTTGCCGCAGGAAGACGAAGAACGATTGGGTAAACTTTTCAAACAGCTTGATCGTGATGGCAATGGAAGAATTGATATACACGATTTGTCAGAAGCATTGCGGGAATTTGGACTATCGAGCGTTTATGCTGAGGTATAAAATTAAAATTTTTAAAACCTGAAAATATTTTTTGTTTATTTCATTTCATTGGTCATGCGCTGTCGTGGTGTCAAAAAAACATTAAAATGTTTTCATTGTTTTGATTCTGAAATAGAGACCACAGCTGATGCGGCTGTGATTTTTTGTGTTTGCTTTTGATTAGCACAAATGCTAAAAACATGTATTGAATTCGCAAAAACACCCATACGCTTTTCCTTTAGGCTTACATAGCTCCCAGCGGCAGCACCTAAATAACAATAAACTCAATAAACAAAATGCGCAGAAAAAAATTTGTTTGTCACATTCTATACTACTCGTACACTAGTTCATCGTGTCAAATTATTTTGAAATTTATTTTTTAAGTTTTATTTTTGTTGTGTGCCAGCCAGTTGCGTATGTATTATGCATTAAAAATCTTTAACATATTTAACATAAAAAATCGCTAGGGTTCTTAAACAGAAAAACAGCAACATTCATATTTTTGGCGTAAATAATGGCAGCAGTAATGTATTGTTCGGTTTATTAAACTCAGATCTTTGTCTATGCTAAACTTTTTTTTTTTTAATTATAATAGGTAGCACTTATATTCAGTTTTTAATTTATGTTAATGTAAAAAAATTTAGATTCTAGCGCTAATTGCTTCATTATAACATAAATTACATTAGTAGTGTCCTCTTAATTTTACTTTAAATTGATAATTTTGCATCAATATTGCTTTTAATTAAGTTTTTAAAAGTTAATCTTAATAAAAGTAAAATAAAATGTTGGTCTATGTGTGGCTATTTTGCCGCCACTTAAACCTAATCTTAAAATAAAATGCACCTCTAGGAGTTACATGACAACAGTCCAGGCAAATTAGCATATGAATTTGCAATAATTAGGGAAAAGCGAAAATTTGGTACAGACCTTAGATACACCATTAAAAATAAAATTTCAAAAGTCGGTATTGATCCTATGTGAGCTAAAAGTTATTCAAGGTCACAAAAATTAGTTTTTTGCAAATACCTCACTAACGGTCACTCCCAGAGGAAAATATTGGTCCACAATTTTGAAGCGTTGAATTGGAACGTATTGAACACTTTTTTTCGTCCGACTTACCGTTCATAAGATATCACGATATGGAAATCAACGTATTTTTATGAACACTCATACGCCGCTTTTTTCTTCGTTTTTCCTTTTTCTGACCAAACGACGTAGTCGGCGTTGCAAATGATTACAATAGCAAAAAGTTATAGAAAAAAAAAAAATAAAGAGACATTCGGCGTATGAGTGTTCATAAAAATATGTTGATTTTCAAATCGCGATATCTCATAAATGTTAAGTCGGGCAAAAAAGTGTTCATAAGGACTTTCATAGGGAATTGCATGTTCTACAAAATGAATGCAACAAATTTTTATTTAGGTCAGTCATATCGTTTCGTTGTTTTTTTTTCAAAATTTTAGGATTGTCAAAAATATCTCCTAAACTATAATTCACACGAAAAAATAATAATATGTAGTTTGTAGAGCAAGCAATTTTTTATAAATGGCTATTTTTACTTTTAAAGTGTGACCCACCAATCATGGGTTATCGAAGTTTAATAATCAACGCATTGCTATGCGCACTCATACGCGGCATACTTTACTAATTTTTGCCGAAAACAATTAGTACACAATTTTATAGGAAATTTTATAAACTACAAAATTGTGGACTAACATTTTTCTCTAGTTGTAAAACTTATTTTTGTGGCCTTTGACCTTGAAGAACTTTTTTAGCTCACTAGGGATCAATGGGTATTTTTGACATTTTATTTATAATGGTGTATATAGGGCTATACCGCTTTTTAGTTTTTCCCTAATTATTGCAATTTAGCTTCAATTGGTATGCTAATTTGCCTGGGCTACAATACCGTGTACATATTCATAACGTTTAAAATTGGCATTCCCTGACGACAATGTGTCTGTTGCAGATATGATACTTGCCAAACTTTGTAAATCATTTTTGCTTTTATTGGTATTATGTTTAAGGTCATGTCTGTGTAAAATGCAAATGTAGCAAAATTCATTCATAATTGTTGTACCATGCTATTAAATAAAATTTATAAGTTTCATGCTTTTATGCAGTACTTGAGATAAGATAATGAATATGTATGTATAAAAAAATATATTTTTATTTTGCCATGTTTGATTGTCTCTAGCCGAAGAGACTAATCAATAAGTTTTGTTTTAGTGTCACTTTAATAAACCTTTTATAAACGATATACATAGATAACAAGGTGAAATTTTAACATGTGGCTAAAATTATTTTCCTTTTTTTTTCTACTATGCAGAAATTTCTGGAACATTCGGATAAGAATCAAAGTGGAGATGTTGGATTGGCTGAATTTGTGCATTATGTGCGTGAGCATGAAAAAAATTTACGATTACAATTTTCGCATTTGGATAAAAATAAAGATGGTAATTAAATTAATTAATACTTTGGTTGAATTTTTGAATAAAATCTTCATCTTGTCGATCGAAATCCTCGGCGAAAGATTTTAATCTACCCATAATGCAACAGAAGAGCAATATAGCTATGTCTACGATAAAGTTATGTCCATAAATTTTATCCAGAACTAGTGGAAAATTGATTTTGCCTTAGTCGACTTCAATAGTTTTTCTTTTTTGCCACAGAACGTTGTTTTTATTGTTAACTTTTTATTTCTATCTTAGAGAAAACAATCGAAAGTTTTAAAAATAGTCAATGCGTAAGACGCATGAAAGGATCTCTTCCTCATAAAAGGATCTCATGCTCACTGTAGTTGAATGTTTTTTTGGTAAAGTTGTAACTGAAATATTAAGCACAAATGCTGATTTGAATATAATTTTTTTTCTAAATTATAATGTGATCGGGTAAGAGGTGGTTTGGACATAAATAGTTAACATAAAAAGCAATTTTTTTTTTGTTTACTTGAACCAAAAAAGTATTCCGGATAAGGAGTGAGATCGAAAAAATCTTAACATATATAAAATTCAATTATTTTTAAACGGTTGACCTTAGAGTTTTGATTTTTTTTAAATTTAATTGGTAATATTTTACAAATTACAAAAAATATAACTTATAGTTCTAACCACTATTTATGAACTCGTGAACTTTTTTGGTAAGGCTTCCATTAGAAATTTGATAGTTGTGTTAAGACACCTTTTTGGAACAGTTTGCCCATCTCCTTTTAAAATCTTCGATATTTTGGCACACCTTTTTTATGCTCTTTAAATTTCTTTTCAAAAGAGCCCAATATCTCTCAACTGGTCTTAGCTCCGGATAATTTGGAGGATTGGCCTCTCTTGGTACAAAAACTATGTTATTACTTTGGTACAACTCCAGAGCTTTCTTGCCGTAGTGACATGATGCCAAATCGGGCCAAAATTATGTGGACACATTGTGCTCTCTTATGAAAGGATGAAGTATTTTTTTCAAACATTCTTTGATGTATATTTCGGTATTTATAGAGCCCACTGTAACAAATGACTTGCTTTTTTTGCCTCAACTGCATATAGCTTGCCATACCAGGAATTTTTTAGGAAATTTTGTCTGCTTTTGGATTCTAAATTGTTCTTCGACATTTCCTCGAGCATCAGCAACATAAAAAATTTGACCCGAAAGCTGCGTAAAATATGCCAGTACATACGTTTCGTAATCCATTATACATGAATATTTTTGTATGAAATTCGATTTTAATTTCCGAGCCCTACTTTTGGTCAAATTTTTTTGCAGGATTCCTGTCTGGATCTTTTTGAACTTTGTATGTTTTCAAACCTGCATTGGCTTTAACTTTTCGCACCAAATAGTCAGAGCACTGAGTTAACCGGGCAGCTTTTCTAGCAGATGTGTTTGGAGATTTTTGCAATATGCTTTCAATTTTCTTGGCTTTCCCAATATTATGTGGTCCTTGTTTTCTTCCCGAACCAGGTTTCCTATCGATGGTCAAATTCTCCTGAAACTGTTTAATAACATTGAAAACAGTTAACGGCAGACCTTTAATCCTTTGGCCAATTTTTTGTAGGACCAATTTGGATTTTTTTGAAAATTTTTAATAATTTTAATACGTACTTCTTTTTCTTCATTCATTTTGATCAAACTCACAGCAATGGTGTACAATTCAAACAAGAACGGCGTTAGGAAATAACGCCCAATGAAATTAATCCCAAAAAACAAAAACAAAATAACGCCCAAATTTTTTTCATATAAATTTGTACGATAATCATCATGAAAATAACGCCAAAAAATTGGGCTTTATTATGTTTTTTGTAGGCGTTATTTCGTTTAAAAAAAAAAAAATAACGTAATAACGCTCAAAATATTAAAAAAAAAACAATATAACACCCAAAATAAAAATGAAATAACGTCCAAAAAATATGAAATAAGCCCCAAAAGCCAAAACGAAGTAGCGCTCAATTAATTAATATAAATTTGGGCAATATCTTTTTAGGGAATAACGCCCAAAATATGAGCTTTATTTGGTTTTGTTTTTCTTTGTTATTTCGTTTTTATTTTGGGCGTTATTTCATTTAAAAAGAAAAACGATATAACTCCCATAAACAAAAAACGAAATAACGCCCTAAATTCACATGAAATAACGCCGTTTTCTATATAATAAGCAACCTGTAATATGTATATACAATTTGCAATAAATATTTTCAACAATTTAAACTCTAGGCAAAGTTGACTTGGAGGAGTTGATATCCGCATTTAAAGATCTGGGCATTGAAGTAGATTTGGACGAAGCTAAAAATTTATTAACGAGGTAATTTTAATTGTTTTCTCTTGATGAACTATATTAATTTGAAATATTTCTTAAAAAGGATGGATCAGGACGGCAGCTTAAATATTAGTTTTAATGAATGGCGTGATTTCTTGTTGCTTGCACCTTCGACAGACATTCATGATTTAATAAAATTTTGGCGGCACTCTACTGTAAGTGAAATTTTCTATACATATTTTTTTTTGAAGTTAAAAATTTCGCATACTATCTTTTTATAAAATAATTGGAAAATAATTCATTAATAGCTTACAAACTAAATATTTTGTTTGCTAAAGCTTTTGATTGTTTTTTAAATTCAAAATTGCATTCTGTTTCATATACCTTGTAACTATATGTTATTGCCCTTTTTTAAGGGAATAATTTGCCAGTTTTTTTTGCTTATCTCCTAGATATAATTGTTTGAAATCCGTTTAATTATTTATTAAGTTTATTCCCATTATTTTTTTTTATTACTACAAAAAAGTTTTCAAATATACACAAATCATGATTGTCCGAGGAAGACTTAAAGGTATTTTAAAATAGTTTTAGATAACATTGTAAATAAGAGTCACAATTAAATCCTTCTGTTCAGTATGCTAGTATGTAAGTTTAACGCCAAGAATGATCAATTGATTTCATATAAATGATAACATTGCATTGCATATTCCATTGTCCATTATAGTTGAGAGATATCAGAACTACAAGTAGTATTGTTTATCATCATCATGTCAATTATTGTCGTTTCTTTATTGTGATGTGTTTTTTTGTTTGCACTTCTCAATTGCTATTTATTAATGACAGTTGCTGCCACTGTTTAACTCTGTTCTATGATGTTGATATTTATCAGCATTTGAACCCCTCGTATTGACGATACATACTTACTATGTATAAGTTCAAATGTTGCTGTATTTAACTAAACAATATCTGACAATTTATTCTCACCCCACATAGCAGTGGTGGTGTATTTGCTGTTTTATCTCTGCTTCAATTTATTAGTTTCAACGTGACACTAGATTCCTGAAGTTCATCATTGTTTTATTTTTTGCTAAAGAATCCTTTGAAATGGTTTTACCCGAAAAAATAATTGAAACGGTAAAAAAAAAAAAATCTAACGAAACATATGTGTGAGTTGTAATTTCAAAGCGTGATTAGTCCTTTTCGGTTTCATGACAAGTGAAGTTATAAATATACTTACAATATTTTTATTGTGTTTCAATGGAATGGAAAATAATCTTAATTTATTTAAATTCATTGTGTTAACTGTTTGTAAGTTGTATTGAAACACCAGAAAAGTTGCAAAAAACAAAGGCAATAAAACAAGAATTTTAAAAATTGTATGTGCTACTTTCAATTGTCACTAAAAAAGTTATTCAATATGATTTGGAGAAAAATTTCCAATTTTTGTACTCTTGCTAAGAATTTTTAAGTACCCAAGAAACGGGCCGGATATAGAATTTTTTTAAAACAAAACTATAAATTCTAAATTAGTTGAAATATGTAAATCAAATCTTTTTAATCTAAAACATACATATACCGCCGGCTGAGCATTATCTTGCCTATACGCAAATTTAATATTTTTGGGAAATCTAATTTTTAAGTTCACGTTAATACAATGCAGGAGCTTATTTACCACCATCCATCGTTGGAATTCGAAAAAAGTCATGAACACATTTTGGGCCTTATCATGAATAAACATTCTCGAGAATTTTTTCTCCGACTCCCTTCAAGTGCCGCTAAAATAAACTTGAGTCTAATTCGTTAATGAGAAAAGCATTGTTACTATTCACTTCATCGAGTTTTTGATTAACGTGCCTCCGCCAGCTTTTCACAAAGTGTGAAGGTGGCGATTTATTTAAACGAACTCGTAGACCATCGACAACGTTGTAATTTTACCTTATTTTGGTGGTTTTTAATGATTTTTAGATGTTTAAATTCTGTGTATGGGTCGTTCCACGGTGGATTTTCATTCAAACATTTTTTTGACCCGAATTATTTTTTTTTCGCATTCTTTGACTCAAAATAAAGGACACGTATTTTTTTCTTTTCGTCAGGATATGCACATTTCTCAAGTTATGAATTTTTAAATTTTTCAAGTTCAAAAAAAGTTCCTCTTTATACTTGCTAATATGCAAAAGAAATATTTAATTAACAATGTATCAAAACATGATGAAATGTATGCTTTTTTCTCAGCTTTCGAATGAAGGATATTACAAATCGATCCAAGTAATTGTTTATAAAAAAAAAAAATGACATTTTCCTAAACAAATTAATTTTTTTCAAATTTGGCACTTTTTTTTTCGATTTTTTTGCGGGAAAATGTTTTCTTAACACTTGCAGATACCCTCAAAATTTCAGAATGGATCGTCAAGAACTGTGGCTGCAATGAATTTTTAAACTTGTGCGTTCGCCCTGGGAAATGCACGCGCTCGCTCAGGTTCGGGTCAAGCGTGCTATTTCTGTCGCGTTTGTCGATTTATGATTGCCAAAGCAAGAAAACTGAAAAATGAAGGTGGGATTTTATCGCGCGCGCATTTCCCAGCGCGAACGCACAAGTTTAAAAATTCATTGCAGCCACAATTCTTGACGATCCATTCTGAAATTTTGAGGGTATCTGCAAAAGTGTTAGGAAAACATTTTCCCGCAAAAAAATCGAAAAAAACAGTGCCAAATTTGAAAAAAATTAATTTGTTTAGGAAAATGTCATGTTTTTTTATAAACAATTACTTGGATCGATTTGTAATATCCTTCATTCGAAAGCTGAGAAAAAAGCATACATTTCATCATGTTTTGATACATTGGGTGGTATTAATAAAAAATAGCAATTGCTTCAAGATAACTTTCGTAGTAAAGTAAATGCAAATAGCATTTGCTTAAAATTGGTATGAATAAAATTTACGTTTGCTACAGCAAGTTCGAAAATTCGGAACTAGTATTTGCTTTGTCATATTTGACATTGTTTATTTAAAATACAAATGTTTGAAATAAATTGAAATAAAAAATAATTTTTTTTTTGGAATTTGTCAAAATGTGCAGGCAAAATATAATTTATCATTTGTGCACAATGAAAAAAACCCGCTCTCTGGAAGCGCATGCAGTGCTGCCAATAAATCATCAATCAAGCCAAACTGATCATATTTGTAGCCGTCAAATGTTCAAGTTGCCTGAAAAGATTATGCTGCAGCCAAGGGTTACGATAAAGGTATGCAACTCTTGAAAAAGTCAACTTGACTTAATTTGTTGGACAGAAAAAATTCACATAGCTGTCATCGCTCAGGATGTTTATCCATTGGAGTAAGAGCAATTCCAAAATGCTTTGCATTACTTCCGCCGAATGACCTAAACTATTTTCGCCTTAACAAATGTATTCTCCAAAGTCTTGATGACAGCAAGGGATGCTACAATGCATGCCAAGATAAGCTTTATATATGTTTGTAAACTGCGGTGGTTGCATTTTAGAATAAGAGTTTGGAACGGATGAGGGCGCTTGAATTGGTTTAGAAGCAGGATTACGTAAAAGAAGCGGGACAAAGTTTACATGTTTCATAAATAAATATTAAAAAAAATTGTTAGTTTCTTCATATGGAATTAAAATTGAAGCTGATTAAACATGCATTTTTTTATTTATTTTTGGATTTGTTTTTCAATTATTTCGATTCTGTTATTATTTATTTGAAATGAAGCTGACAGCACCAGCAGTCAAGTGGGAACACTATTTTTTGCATCTCCTTTTAAAAATAAATGATGTGAAAAACGAGCCGTTTTTGATGCCATTGTAGAAGGATATATAAAAATTATCAACTTTCAATCAAAATTTTTGTGTCTGTTCATAAACTTCGTGACGCTTAAATCCCCCAAAAACTTAAAACCCTATTCTCTCCGTATTTGAAGGTAATGTGATGCAAAAATACATAAGCTGTTACGCTTCCACAGACCCATGGTTGAATTACCCTGGTTGCAACGATAACAAATGCTGCTTCTTAAACTACGAAAATGTCAAAATTTGCTAGTCTTTTGACAGATAGCAAGGCAAGATCAGGGTTCCATTTTTTTATTTTGACAACTTGCCATAACCATTGTTATTGAATCATGCACAGACCTTTGTTTCCCTTGGAAATCCTAGCTTGGCAAGATTGCTAAAACGGCAACTGTCAAAGTTGCCATTCAGACAACGTAACTTAAATGCGTTGCCTTATAAATGTGTATATATGCCTATAGTTTAAACTACCTGCTCTTGGCTTTTTACTAATTTTACAACGAAAGCTGTTTGCCTCCACAATCGACACAGTTTATATTTACAATTTAATTAATTTCTTTCCCTATTAAGATTTACGGCAATCAATATAGAACAAGATTTATGTGTAAAAAGTACCTAGCAAACTCTCGTAGTCAGCTAGAAAGCAGACTCAGAATATTCAAGTAAATACTACGAGTTACGTATTTTAATTCATACCAATTTAAGCAAAAGCTTTTTTCGAACATAGCAAATGCTAAAAAATATTTTTTCACATACGAATTGAAGTAAATGCTACAAATTGAAGCAATTGCTTCGAGTTTTAGCAAAGTAAAGTTTTATTAATATGACCCATTGTTAATTAGATATTTCTTTTGCATATTAGCAAGTATAAAAAGGAACTTACTTTGAACCTGAAAAATTGAAAAATTCTTAACTTGAGAAATACGCATATCCTGACGAAAAGAAAAAATACGTGTCCTTTATTTTGAGTCAAAGAATGCGAAAAAAAATTATTCGAGTCAAAAAAATTTTTGAATGAAATTCCAATGACTCGTATATATTTTTTAATCTTAGTGATGCCGTCTTCTCATTTTCAAAATCCACTAAAATGAATAAAAAACTAGTAAGGGTGTTACCGTTGGCCTGACCAAAAATTTAATACCCCTACACTGTATGTTGAAAATTATGTTTGTACGGGAGGTGCCAGGCCCTCTTGGCCAAATTCATTTAGTTTTTGCTCAGATCTTGCACTTGTGCGAAATTTGGTTTCATTACCTCAAATAACGCTTGCATGCACTGCAGAATTGTGTAAATGTTGCTTGTATGGGATATGTCATGCCGTATAGTTCGAGTTCGCCTGGTTTTTGCTCAGAGCTTGCATTTACTGCAAGTATCTGAGTGAAATTTGGTTGCATTACCGCGAGAAACACTTTCAGTGTAGCATTTTGAAACTTTTGCTTATATGCGAGGTGCCACGCCCTCTTGTATTTCGCCTCGTTTTTCCTGGGAGCCTGATTTTACTGTTCATATTGTCTGAATGAAATTTGGTTGGATTACCTCAAGAAACACTTTTCAGTATAGCATTTTGAAACTTTCTTACACGGGATATCCCACGCCCTCTCGTTCGAATTCATCCTATTTTTGCTTAATAATGCTCTAAATAAAGCGTTTTGAAGTTATGGGTGGTCAGCATGGCCGTTTACGGTGCCGTGACATAATCCCCACGGACATAATCCCCAGGAAAAAACGGACATAGTCCCCATAACGATATTTTGTTATTGACAACAGAAGCAGCTCAGGATTTACAACTCCCTATAATTCCAATACCGTTTCCGCCGCGGCTTTCAGCCGCTGATTAGTCTATAATATATCCAACACCTAGTTTGCTAGCCACAGTAATTTTACATAAGGGTAGGGGTAAGTGGGCGGCCTGCGGCCGCAGCTCAGGATTTAAAACTCCCAAAAATCCAACACCGGCTTCGCGGTGGCCTTCGGCAAAAATTTTGTTCAGTCTTAATTAAATTTTTCGGACATAACCCCCATGGCCGAAAAATTTGCGGACATAACCCCCATGGCCAAAATGGGGATTATGACCGAAAAATTTTCGGACTTAATCCCCATTTCTGCTGTTGGGATTATGTCCGGTAACCGCCGTTTACCGATTTCACTCATTTTCAATCCGACGATCTAACTTTGACGAAGGAGACAGTGTACCAAATTTCATCAAATTATCTTGCTCCCAAAAAATATTAAAATGATTCCAACGGACAGGCAGACAGGCAGACAGGCAGACATCCAGACAGACATACAGACGGACATGGCTATATCGACTCAGGAGGTAACGCTGATCAAGAATATATGCACTTTTCCATACACTCAACACCTCCTCTGCGTTACAAACGGAAAGACAAAGTGAATATACCCTTGGTGTAGGGTACAAAAATCAAACCATATCAAAAAAGCACTAAAAATATACCAGTACAAAAAATTTGCTTTTTTAAATAATGGCTGATTTTTACAGGTACATAGGTAATATATTTAATAAATTCCATAAATTTTTGTTTCTTCTATAGATTTTCTAAAGTAAACTTTCATATCCAATGTTTAAGACGCCTTTGAAGTTTAAATGTCTTATAGCGATTAGAACAACTTTATGCGCTTTTAAATTTTCAAAAAGCTCTAAATTTGGTAGGAAAGCAAGAAGTTGGTATCACTGTCAAAGTCAATGGAAAATACCAGGGCTGCATAGTGTTTCTTTGGTGAAAATTGAAAGAAAATTGGAAAAAAATTTAAAAAAAAATCGCCTAAAATGCAATATCAGTAAAAGGGACCCTAACTACATATAAACCGCATTTAACTAGTGTTAGAAACATAAAAGGTAAATTGGGGCCTATACACTTCAGCGTTATTATTATTTCTTCTTTTCTTTTTGACCATTTCATGATTACTTTCTTCTTGTCTTAAGTAGAAGCATTTTTACGGCTTATAAGTTTTCTGAATGGATTTGAATTCCTTACACTTAAAATGTATAGGGATATCTTTTCTGGGGTCGAATCGACGCATCCGTTAATTTATAACTCGTGCCTAAAATCATGTGTTTTACATGTATTTCGAATTACTAAATGCATGATTTTAAAAAAAATCAATTGGTTATAAAAAGTTGATTGATCGATCGCGTAATGCCATATACAGGGTGCTCCATCTTTTATGTCGGTATGTAAACGCTGAATAACTTTCACATTTACCAACCGATTGATTGCATCAGATATGTTTTGGAAACGTCAATTCAGTACAATTTTTGCCATGGATCGCTTCACACCGAATCGACGCTATAACTCCCGAGATGCTCGGAAAGGTAATGGCAAACGTAGAAAAAAGGAGTCATTTTGTAATGCTAATAAAGGTGGCCACTTAATTGATATTGTTTTCAAAAACTAGTCCAAAAAAATTGTAAAGAACCAAACTGAATAAAAATACATCACTTATAGAAATCGGTTGTTTTTTCTCAAAGTTATTCAATGTTTACATACCGACATAAAAGATGGAGCACCCTGTACATACTTGCTTTTATTATGAAACAGAATCCTTAACCTTACAATATTATATTTTGAAAAATAAATTAAATTGAACTAATAAAAGTAAGATGATTAAGGGCCCATTTCACAATGTTCAGTTAAGCATTAACTGGAACTTTAACTGGCACTTTGACATAAAATTTCATACAAAATTTTTATTTATCTGAAAGTTAAATTTTAACTGAACATTGTGAAAACGGCCCTTAATCATATTTATTTACGACACAATTAACGACACAATTGTCGACAATTAAAAACGACGTGTCGTGAAACAACACTGCTTCCACATAAAATGTTTTAATTTTTGTCATGTGCTTTCATTGATTTAAATTTTTTTTTGTTTTACATTCATGTAGGTATGTGATTCACTTTTGTCTATCAATGTTCTATGTACAATACCATAAAGTTCACACACCTTTTGGTGAAATGACCTTCAGTTATGGTTAGCGACCGATTATTACTCTGGTAATGATCTTTGCTCGTGACTTCAATTGCTGACTGTGTGCTATCATTACAGTAACAAGAACATAAACAAAAACATTAATAACAATGATGAGGTTGAAACCAATCTTTTTTTTTTTTTGTAAGTTGAGTAAAACACGTGCTCACGGTAACACATGGTCATCAACAATAATAAATTTTATTACGTATTTCTCTTCTACACATATTATCTCTATATTTCAATTAAGTTTGTAATAAAAACATGCTACTCTCTCATCACATTACAGAATTATGGTTAATACGTTATGTGTTCGAGTATATCTGTGATATTATTTACTGAAATTCAACGATATTTTTTTGCTTGTTTATTACTATGTCTGCTTATTTCTTAAAAAAAAAAAACAACTGATTTCAAGACTGTCTGTGGTGTGTTGCCCTTCTAATGTTAATAAATTTTGACAGGTAAAATTTCGATGAAAGATAAGGCTTATAAGTGCGTAAATAGTTTTTAATAATTGAGTGGGTTAGAAACAATGTGACTAAAAGTAAATTTTGAGTAAAATAGAGTTAAAGTTAACGTTGTTTCATATACTCCAGAGTTAGTATGTTACTGAAAGTCTACCGCACTCGTAATTTTTATACCCTACACCCAGGGTATATTCACTTTGTCCTTCCGTTTGTAACGCAGAGAAGGAGGCGTGGCAGATATGGAAAAGTATATATATTCTTGATCAGCGTCACCTCCTGAGTCGATATAGCCATGTCCGTCTGTCTGGCTGGCTGGCTGGCTGGCTGGCTGGCTGGCTGGCTGGCTGGCTGGCTGGCTGGCTGGCTGGCTGGCTGGCTGGCTGGCTGGCTGGCTGGCTGGCTGGCTGGCTGGCTGGCTGGCTGGCTGGCTGGGTGGCTGGCTGGGTAACGGCTGTGAGTGGAAATACATTTTTTGGGAAAACTAAGCAAGATAATTCAATGAAATTTGGTACACAGCCTCCGTCGTCAAAGTTAGCTCGGGGGATTGAAAATGAGCGAAATCGGTCAACGGACACTCCTACCGCCCATACAAAAATATCTTCAAAATGCAAATTTTGGAGTATATTTCACAACAATGCAACCAAAATACACATAAATACTACGAATTTTCAGCGAAAGCTCTGAGAAAAAGCTGGTCGAATTCAGACAAGAGGGCGTGGCACCTCTCATATAAGCAAAAGCTTCAAGACGCTGTACTGAAAGTGTTTTTTGAGATAATCAAAGTAGATTTGACTCGGACACTAAAAACTATAAATGCAAGCTTTAAGCAAAAACTGGATAAAATCGGACAAGAGGGCGTGGCTCCTTCCTTGTAAGCAAAAGCTTCAAAACGCTATTCTGAAAATATTTTTTCAGATAATCCAACCAAATTTCACTTAAATACTTAGAACTATAAATGCAAACTCTGAGAAAAAACTGGGTGAATTTGGAAGGCGTGGCACCTCCTACATTAGCAAAATTTTCAAAATACTGCTGTGTAGGGTATTTAATGTTTGGCCAGGCCAAAGGTAACACCCTTACTAGTTTATTTTAAAACAGAAATATTTTATTCCATATTTTGAAGCATAGGGGTACAAGTGCGGTAGACTTTCAGTAAAATACTAATAACTTTTAACAGCGGGCCTCTAGAAAATTTTTAAAATATACCTTTAACAGAGAATTTTTCAACGATTCTTAAAATTGTGGTATTTAAGTTTTTCTAAAGCTATATTGGTTGTTACGGTGTGTTAACTTTACTTCTAATTTGCTACAAAAAAAAACAAAAAAAAAAAAATTTTAAATTTTGGTTTTAAGAAAATCAAAAATTTTGTGAACTGGCTTACCTTAATGGTGGTCTATAGAAGGGTAAGACCTCAAAAGTGAAGTTATTTTTTTTTTTTTGTTTTTTTAAATAGAGTAATTTTCTCTCACTTAGTCGTATACTTAACTCTATTTTTCGTAATTTTTCACTTGTACTCCTTTGCTTCTAACCCCCTCAATTTAAAGAATTAATATAGGAATTTTTTTTTGTGAAATGCTTGCAGTATTGCTTTTTAGTTTGAAGACTTTACCTATACAAGTTTTTGGACTCTTATGTAAATTTAAAGATGGTTCAACACCGATTTCTTCAATTTTCGTTCAGAAATAAATGAAAAATAGGTACAAGATTTCGCACAAAGCGACCAAAAATCTATAAACAAAAAAAAAAAGAAAGGATTTTTTTTAACTCAAATAGCACTGTGCAACACAAAATTCTGAATCAGATTTCAATAACTTTTTTCTCTAATTTAGGGTCGCTGATTCCGAATCTGGTAACCATTTTTCTCTATTAGGTCTGTGATCGGATAGCAGATAGCAATATTTTCTGACATATGGCGTATATTCATTTCTTTCCGAGATATCTATCATCCAATGAAATAAAGGTATCGCAAATCCATGTAAAAGACAAACTTGAATACCTTTACTTCAATAGATAATATCTAGGAAATCGTGTACTGCACTTTTAAGCAAGTATAACTCGGATCACAGATCTGATATAAAAAACGGTTGCCAGATTCGGAATCAGCGACCCTAAATGAGTCAAAAAAAGTTATCCAGATCTTATTCAGATTTTTTTCCCTTCAATTTCTTGCACTGTGTGATTAAACGTTTTTTCTTTTTTGATTGCTTATTCCATTGCAACCGAAATTGGTGACTAACACGTCAGGATTTTAAAAAATGTTAACCTTTAAGTGGAAAAAACATGGTTTTGTGTTAGTTTTAAATTTATATAACAAGACAAGGTGTTTTTAGCCATAAACTCTTTATGGTAGATGAATGTATTAGTCTGGCCTTCAAAATGAACTTAAAATTATGTTGATATAATTTTTGTTTTCTAAAATACTACGGTAAAAAAAACGCTCAAAAAATAAATAATAATCATTTTGCAAATGGCGCCCAATGTTTGGGTTTTATCTCGTTAAATATTTGGACATTATTTCCTTTATTTTTCGGCGTTATTTCATTAACAAGAAAAAAAATGAAATAACGCCCAAAAACCAAAAATGAAAAAAGGTGCAAACTATTTTCATACAAATTCATTTCAATAATTGGGCGTAATTTTGTTTTTTTAACTTTGTTGGCGGTATTTCATTTAAAAACAAAAAACGAAATAACGCCCAAAATATAAACGAAATAACGCCCAAATATTTAACAAAACAAAGCCCAAATTTTGGGTCGTATTTCCTAAATGAATATCGCTCAAGTTTATATGAAAATATTCTTCGAATTGTTTTGGTCAATTTTTGATTTAATACTTTTGGTTTTTGGAGGTTTTTGACCAGTTATTTTTAATTGCACTAAAAAATCATTTATAGTCAATTTTGTGCCGACGTTTCGTCACTTTTTTGGCGACTTCTTCAGGGGTTTTTATTTAAATAATAAATAAAGGGTGTTTTTTTTAGAGGTATAGAACTTCGAATTGAAATAAAACACAAGAAAATCGTTTTAATGTCCATCAATTTGGCTTTATTGGAAGGATAATTTTATGCCATTAATGTTTAAATATGATTTCGGGCATGTGGCCGCCGCGGCTGGCTCGAATAAAGCCAATTCTACAGGTCCAATTTTCAACAACTTTTTCGAGCATATGGGGCCGTATGTCAGCAATAACGCCACGAATGTTGGCTTCCAAGTCCCCTAACGTTTCTGGTTTGTTGGCGTAGACGAGCGACTTCACATATCCCCAAAGAAAATAATCCAATGGTGTCAAATCACACGATCTTGGTGGCCAATTGACAGGTCCATTCCGCGAAATTATGCGCTCATCGAATGTTTCCTTCAATAAATCGATTGTGACGTGCGCTGTGTGGCATGTAGCGCCGTCTTGTTGGAACCACAACTCATCCACATTCATGCCATCCAATTCGGGAACAAAATAGTCGGTTATCATGGCTCTATACCGGTCTCCATTAACGGTAACTGACTCTCCAGCATTATTTCGGAAGAAGTATGGCCCAATGACTCCACCAGCCCATAGAGCACACCAAACAGTCAGTTTTTGTGGATGTAATGGCGTCTCAAGGGTCTCATGTGGATTCTCTTCACTCCAAATGCGGCAATTTTGCTTGTTGACGTAGCCATTCAACCAAAAATGAGCCTCATCACTGAACAAAATTTTGCGATGAAATCAGCATCGAGATCAATCTCATTTTCGGCCCATACACCAAAATCACGACGCATTGCATGGTCTCGCGGCTTTAATTCTTGCACAAGCTGGATCTTGTAAGGTCGCAAGCCAAGATCTTTGCGCAAAATCTTCCATAAAGTTGATGGACAAAGCTCCAATTGCTGTGCACGGTGGCGAATCGATTCATTCGGGTCCTCTTCAACATTTTGCTCTACAGCGGCAATTGTTTCTTCGGTGCGCACTGTTCGACGTCTCTGCGGATGCGTATTATCACATAGAGTAAACGTAGTGCGAAAACGACCCATGGTTAACCGAATTAATTGCTCTGATGGACGATTATGTCGACCATAAAATGGACGGAGCTTGCGGTAAACTTCGCGAACTGAACCATTATTTTCGAAATAAATTTGCACGATTTGCAAGCGTTGTTCTTTTGTCAACCTGTTCATGATGAAATGGCAAACCAAACTGAACATAAATGACATTAGAGTTGCCAGATTTGACCACAAAATGCCAGTTTCATCTCTATTCGAAAAACAAACCTCTAAAAAAAAACACCCTTTAATTTACTGCATTTACTTTAACTTTTATTGTGTTACGTTAATTAAAACATTAAAAACATTAAACAAATAAAAAACATTCAAAAACATCGAACATGAAAAACACGGTTTTCTACACTGGCTCAATAATTTAAGGATAGGCAACTGTGGCCTTAAAGTATGTTTTTATTTGTTTAATGTTTTAAATAACGTAACACAATAAAAATTAAAGTAAATGCAGTAAATTATTTATTATTTAAATAAAAACCCCTAAAGAAGTCGCCAAAAAAGTGACGAAACTAAAACTAAAACTGTGCATAGCTACACAACGTTTTCACTTCATAAAGGGCTCTTTGACAATTAACAAATGAAATGGCAAAATCATCTGTACAGCCGTTTTTATACCCTACACCCAGGATATATTCACTTTGTCCTTCCGTTTGTAACGCAGAGGAGGCGTGGCTGGCTGCTTGTGCGTGGAAATACGTTTTCTGGGAAAACTGGTACAATGCCTCCGTCGCCAAAGTAAGCTCGTGGGATTGAAAATGAGCGAAATCGGTAAGTGGCCCATACAAAAAATATATTTAAAATGCAACTTTAGGAGAATTTTTCACGAAAACGCAACCGAAATACACATAAGTACCACGAATTGTAAGCGCAAGCTCTAAAAAAAACTGGGCGAATTCGGACAAGAGGGCGTGGCACCTCTCATACAAGCAAAAGCTTCAAAACGCTATACTGAAAGCGTTTTTTGAGATAATCCAACTAAATTTCACTCAAACACTAAGAACTATAAATTCAAACTCTGAGAAAAAACTGGGTGAATTCGGACAAGGGGGCGTGGCACCTCCCATACAAGCAAAATTTTCAAAATACTGCTGTGTAGGGTATTTAATGTTTGGCCAGGCCAAAGGTAACACCCTTACTAGTTTTAATTCCTGTAGTTCGCTTAAAATCTCATTTGTTTTAACGTTTTCAAGGTGTCGTGCATTTTGCTCGAAGAATCTGATCACATCATGAATAGAGTCTTTAAACTTTCTTTAGTGTGTCAACATTTAACAATTTTTTATTGTTTTGTTGGTTAGAACATAACATGTTGCTGACTCATGTCTCTAATCAACTGCACAGCAACATTCAACATCCAGTAATGCAGAGAATTTTCGAGGTTTCTTTCAATTAATGGAAAAAGAAAAAAAAAAAATAAAAGATAATGTTGAATAAATAACAGCAACATAACGTAAAAAGTCATTTACCAATCAGCGTAAAGCATTGCGAACGAGCCCCCTTTTTTATATGGTAGTGTGAGTGTGAGTTTGTTTTGTATTAGAATGAGTAAAGCTCCAATATAAAAGTCAATTGTTCCCATTGTGATGATGAAGAGATTGTACGATTACACACATACATAAGAAATAAGAATAATCTTGTTTGATATAACACGCTTTTTGAATTGCTCAACAAGTAGAAAAGTTAAACATTTTATTTATTTTAAAAAAATCGCTGATGATATAAAACCCGACCTTTTTTAAAATTTTATTTATTGCAATAAAAAATCGTCCATACCGACTAAATTGCCTAGAGCGAGGCTACCGATTGACATACGCCCGCGCTCCTCGGATTTGTTGCGTTCACGGAGGAAGATAAACAATTATAAACTTTTTTTTAGGACACCCTGTACTTACCCATTGTTTTCCTTACTAAGAGCTCGAAAAGAAAAATATTTTGGAGGAAATTAAATTAAACTATTGAAATCGAAAATAGCTTTGAAGATTTTGTGCCATTAACGAGCTTATTTTTTGAATAAAAGAAAAAAAACTCGGGACAACTGGATTATAAGCTTAGTACACAATTCAATATCCATAATAGTTACAAGGCGGAAAACCTACATTGCAAAAGATAGAGACTGTGACTCCTCATCGGTGAAATTGTTTGGTGCCCACCACTAGACAAATGTTATTTCGTTAGTAAAGTCAGAGGTCACTGAAGTGATTGTGTTAGCATCACTATGGATCTTAATACATGTCCTAACAAGGAATTAAAGTGGACTCGGTTTCCAACTCCACATAATTCTAAGATAACGTTAGATAAGATAATAACTGACGGTTCAAAAAAGACTACTGGGTAGGTGCACAGATATTCTCGCTACATACAATTATAAACTACCCGATTTTCACGATGAAGCTGCGGAAGTGAGAGAATCATGTCGACTAATAGTAAAATTCAGAACAGATCGATGGTAACAGCCGGCTCTCAAATCCACCACCATTTAGCCAAAACTGGTCAGACTGCAACAACATAATCCTGGCACTCTTGTTATGTAACATTTCTCGGATGAACTTTCCTTTGTATTGCAAGTGTAGGGATTGTATTGAAACTATCAGTCTTTACAGGCAACTGTTGCATAGTAACTCACGCAGCGTATGTCTTTTAAAAGCCACTGTAGAAGTTGCGGAAACTTCTCTCGTCCAGCATTTGCAAGCAATCTTTCTAGGGAAGTACTTTCTCAACAACTTGTCTAATTGTTCGACGTTTAGCCCAAGAACATATATATTTAAGTACGTTTGTTAACTCTGAAATGAATTAAGTGCATATTAGTTCAGGCAAAATAGAAAACCTCTTGCGATTTTTGGAAAGGTGCTTGAATCGTCTTGGTTATTGTTAAGCGTGTAAAGGTGAAGTTAAAACTCGATTTCGGGACACAGGGGGATGTGCAATCGCCGCCATCTTGAAAGAAGGGTGAAATTGTTCTTTCTTCATTTACATGGAAACCGATAATTTTTTCGGAAAAATGCATTGACACTTTTGTGCTGACAAAAAATAGATCTTCATTTTTTATGATTAACTTTTTACTCTAACTTTATTATTTTCCAAGTTATTAACGAAAAACTGAAAAATTTAAGGGGTTGTTTTTGTTCAACCTTGAATTGCCATCAAAGTGTTGATTTTACGGAAAATATGCTTTTATGCTTTTTTGTAGAGCGGTTTCAGACAAACAAATTGACATATGTATATTTGGGTAAGGATAGAGCGTTCATATCCATTTTTGAGTGAAGTCTTTCTTTGCTTAACCGACCAAGACTCGACTTAACATCTCCGATTTGTATGGAAATAGGTGGAATGTTAGTATTTGACACACATATAACTGTGGTAAAATGATTTTCCGAAATTCCGAAAATTTCCAAAATGGCGGCCACACGAAGTTCGATACAACCTTTTGATACTCACACATATGAAAATTCATAGAAATTCATTCATTTCTGTAGAAAAGTATGTGCTTTTGAAAAAAAAAATTACACTGAAAAAAAAAAAAAAATTATTTTTGGTGGATAAAACCCTTTTTTCTTTTTCATAGCCATTTTTAGGGCTTGGTGCACCCTTTTTATTTTTTTAAAATGTTTTTATTTAAAAGTAAATTTTATAACAATTATTTTCCGGCCCTCAAAATTGTGGTATGTTTTACGGTTATCAAGTTATGAGTTTTTGAAGTTGTATAATGTTGTGCTTATCATCAGTTGTTGGTGCGCGTGTGCTACCATACAGGGCTGCCATCTGCTGCCACCTTTCTGTTTGGATATGTATATGTTAGAATAAAATTGGACCATTGAAAATTGTTGTCTTCTCAAAAATGTAATTTAAAATTTCCATTTTTTTATGGTGATGCTGATCTGTAATAGATGTCCGACAGTCGATGTGTCGATAATATAAAATAACAAGCCTTACTTAATTAAGGCTTAACACATTGACTGCCATGGCTCTTGATTTCAATAGCCACTACAGTTTCATTCAGGCTTGTGGCTATGGATTTCCATAGCCAGTAGTTTTTTGTTGTTTTGCCTCGTCATGAAAACTGCATAGCCTCTAGAAACAAAATTCAATACAAAATGGAAAGACTAGTACCACTCTTAGTGCTAAGTGAACTTGGTTTGAGGAGTTTGTGGCTTGCTTGGATTTTATAGACATTTATTTTGAGAAATAATAAAACTATTTCAGTGTGAGAAAATTCTAATAGCTAGAAGTCGAAAAAATAACGCTAGGGTTCTCAAACAATGCATATCTTAACATTTCTAAGCTATATGTGTAAGTTTGGACGAATTTGGACAACTCTAGCTTTATTTTTTCGACTTGGTCAAAATTAGGATTTTCCCACAATGTGTGCCATCTTGGATTCAAGAATTCTCAAATTCTGGCTTCAGATTCGGGTGATGAAATTTACGTCGAAATATTAAAAAAAATTTATTTTACGCCCCATTTCGGCGCGTTTTACAACGTCGCCATATTGAAATTTTTAAAAGCGCCTCTGGGCTTTCGAAAGCTTTTAAAAAAGCGAAAATTTTGGGATCCAAACCTTTATTTTCCGTCCCCACAAATTCTCGCGACGAAGGTGGCCGGTTGACGTGAAACGTCCCATATATATTAATGTACAGTACTGTTAATTTTATAACACTTCTTTCTTCTTTCTGGCTATTGAAAATAATAGCCATGGATATTCAATAGCCAGGACTAAATCTTTTCTAGGACTTCCAAAAGTTGTAGAAACGCAACTAAACACCTAACAATGCTTGTTATTTCATGTAAAACATGAAAATAAAAAAAAAATTTGGCACCCTGGGAAAAAGTACAAAAATTGGTCTGGCAGTCAATGTGTTAATATAAATAACTATAAATGTACACCTTCGTTTTTATTTTTAATTTTTTTTTTGGAGGATGTCAACATTTTAAACCAAATTAACCTGTTGGGTTGGACTTTTATTGATTAACTGTAAACTAGTTTCCTTCAAACTTACATCATTTTTTTAAATAATTAAGTTAAAATATCTGCCATGTCGCAGTCTTATATTAAATATGAAAATTATTTTTTAACTCTGCCATTTTCTACAACCTTATCACTCTTAATACAAGTTTTGACTTGATATGGCCTTATCATATCATCAGCCATGAGTATTGTTATAGTTCTCTTTATTGAACAAGTTCTAAAAGAAATAATATTGCGGCGCGATCGATGTCTGGTTGTGTTATTTAACATAATTAAATTTGGACTTGAATTTTGGTCAATTAATTGAAATGTATTTATTATTTTTTATTATCATTTTCGTAAACTGGTCTGATATTTAAATTATTTGATGGTGGAAATAAAAATATATTCTCTATTCTTCTTTTACTTAAAAATGTTGATGGGTAAGAAGCATATGGGTACAAATAAAAAAAAAGATATTTGCAGTACTTCTCACGTGCGAAAGTCAAGTCAGTCAGAAAAAAAGTTGCATCGTAAATTATCTATAGATAATATATGAGCCGTAACTCCGTCTTTCACTCAAGTATTGTCCAAATATTCCCAAATAATTTCAAGCAACCCTTATTTATTAAGTAAACGATTTTTAAATCTTGACCTTGAATATTATACAAACGAATGATCAAAACCATTTGTGGAGAACTTTCTTTTCGGTAACTTTTGCTTGCATGTAACGTTTCGTTATACCTAAAGCAGCCAATGTATTATGAGTGAAAATCAGGACATTAATCAATACAAATAAAAATACACCAAAATTTCCAGTTTTTTTTTATGTTCATACCTAAAGACACCGTGTAAAGAAATAACCAACTTTATTAATAGTCCTCAATCGACATTGCTCCCAGGCTTTTTTGCACCAACATTGATCCTTTAAAGTCTTATCTTTCCTGAAATTCGGTCATCGGCCGAAAATCAGGAGTATTCAGTAGTATGTTCAACCAGGATTAAAAATCAGGAGTCTCCTGAAAAAATCAGTAGAGTTGGCTGCCTTGTTATACCCATGTTCTATTCGGCTAGCATATGGTGGCAGTTATTATTAAGCTTTTTTTAACCATTAAACAAATAATATTCCGATTTGTTTAGTGAACAATAATGTCTTCTGATCCATGCTTGTTAGTAGCAAAAAACATTATCTGTTCCAGAAAACATTGAAATTTGTTTTTATTCATTTGTGTTTTGTATGTACTTTGCGCCGCTATCCTAATGGAACTTGAGTCCAGTTTAGTGACAAAAGTGATTATTTTTCTTAAAATCTAGTTTTTCTTACAAAGGTTTCAATTTTTTGAAAGAGTAAATGCATATGGCAGTCAGATCAACCTAGTTTTGGATGTAAACAACGTTATAAATTTAAAACCCCAAGATCAAAATATTAATTTTGAAAGGATTTCAAATAAAAAAAATTATTTGTTTTTTTAAACGATGCCAAAGATATTAAATTTTCTTACTAGTAAATTACTTTTCACAAATTGTATAAAAAAACAAAAATATCAGAAAATATTTTACTGCGAAAAGCAGGCGACGGCACGTGCCTGAAGGAGCCTGAAGCATAGAATTATAATTAGTCTAATTACTTTTATAAATTTAAAACCCCAAGATCAAAATATTAATTTTGAAAGGATTTCAAATAAAAAAAATTATTTGTTTTTTTAAACGATGCCAAAGATATTAAATTTTCTTACTAGTAAATTACTTTTCACAAATTGTATAAAAAAACAAAAATATCAGAAAATATTTTACTGCGAAAAGCAGGCGACGGCACGTGCCTGAAGGAGCCTGAAGCATAGAATTATAATTAGTCTAATTACTTTTATAAATTTAAAACCCCAAGATCAAAATATTAATTTTGAAAGGATTTCAAATAAAAAAAATTATTTGTTTTTTTAAACGATGCCAAAGATATTAAATTTTCTTACTAGTAAATTACTTTTCACAAATTGTATAAAAAAACAAAAATATCAGAAAATATTTTACTGCGAAAAGCAGGCGACGGCACGTGCCTGAAGGAGCCTGAAGCATAGAATTATAATTAGTCTAATTACTTTTAAATACTTTAAATAAACAAAAGTTTAATATATCATATGATGTTTTTTATCGCCTTTTTAAGCTTTGATATTTTCAATAATAATAATAATAGAGTTTAGCTACTACAGCTATTAGCCTTCTTGGCTATTTAGCTTCAAGCTTTAAATCAAGTAAAGCGTAATAAATATTTTGTAAATGAAAAAATTATGCGTTTTAATATGTTATTTTTTTAATAATTTTTTCTTAGCTTTTTCGCACTTTCTCAACATACCCACTCAGATCACGTTTATACATAACTACAAGTGCATAAATGCAGTTGTATGTATGTAATAACATGATCCAAGGAATGAATGTTAGAAAAAATTAACCCTGCATGCTGTGGGGCTCGGACAACACAAACATTAAATAAAAAACAACCAATAACCAACAAATTTAATTATAATAATTTTTCAATCTAAGTTTGAGTTGACCTTTTGACAAGCTAATACTATATATTTCGCAATGATTTATAAGCGTTGTCATGCGATTAAAGGGGGCTGAAGCCATATAATTAGTTCTACTAACCGGTTGATAAAATAATTGATTAGAGTTACGATTACTTCTTCGGTTAGTATTAAAATAAATATATTTAAGAAGCTCTGGTGCGGCAAGAGACCCTGTAATAAGCTGATGCAGATAAAGTATATCCGCTATATTTCTACGCGTTCTCAAAGACTGCATACGTAACAACTTCAAACGATCCTCATAAGGAGGAAGGTTTGAAGAATCCGTCCAATTAAAGCCTTTAAGAGCAAAACGAACAAAATGTTTTTGAATTCTTTCAATTCTATCAATATGTATATTATAAAAAGGTGACCAAACTTGGCTAGCGTACTCTAAGTGAGGACGCACAATTGTGTTATATAAAGTCACCGTTACTAAAGGGCTATTAAATTCTTTTGCCCATCGTTTAATAAAGCCAAGCAGTGATGAAGATTTTTTACAAATTTGATTAATATGTTCATTGAACGTTAGTTTAGCATCAAAATGTATGCCAAGGTCTTTGACTGAATCGACACGACTGATTTGTTTATCATTAAATTTATAATTGCACTCTATAATATTATTCTTTCTAGAAAAAGTCATTGTTTGGCATTTATCAGAATTAAGATGTAAGCTATTTTTAGAACACCAAATTTCAAAAGATTTCAAGTCAGACTGAAGTGGGAAAATGTCTTCATCACCCTTCACGATCCTGTATATTTTCATGTCATCTGCATATATTAACAGATGAGAGTTTTTAATAATGTGAGTAACATCATTTATTGCTAAAATAAACAGGAGAGGTCCCAAGTGGCTTCCTTGCGGAACACCTGAAGACGCAGTAAATGGTGAGGACAACACTTTCCGAAATCTTATTTGATATGAACGATCAGACAAATAAGATTCGATCCAACTGACAAAATTTAAAGGAAATCCAAGCTTTTTTAATTTAAACAAAATTAAGTTATGTGGTAGTTTGTCAAATGCTTTACTGAAATCTGTGTAGATACAGTCAACTTGCCCACCAGAGTCCAAAGAGTTTAATGTAAAAGAAGTGAAATCAAGAAGGTTGGATACTGTAGATCTGCCATTAACAAAACCATGCTGACGTGATGTAATGACTTCACCACAGCACACCTTGACTTGATCATATATAATTTTTTCAAAAAGCTTCGGTATTGATGATAGCTTGGCTATAGGCCTGTAATTTGAAACATCATTTTTACATCCTTTCTTAAAGATTGGACCTATGAATGATTCCTTCCAAAATTGAGGAAAATAATTATCGTTAATAGATTTATTAAATAAAAAGCTGAGTGGATGACTCAAGTTAGAACTACAATTAATTAATAATGTTGCTGGAATGCCATCAGGCCCACTACCCAGGTCGTCATCAATAGATGCAATATATTTTTCCACGAGTTCAGGGGAGAAACATATTGCATTGAACGAAACTTTCGGGTCATTTTCCATGTATTCAAAATAGGGGACATCAGGGCTGAATAAATTAGTTGAAAAAGATTTTTTAAATAAATTAGCAAACAATCCCGCTATTATTTCAGGATTGCTGGTAAGCCCATCACCAGTCTTGAACTCAGATGGAAAACCATCCGATTTTTTTTTTGAATTTATAAACCCCCAAAAATTCTTGGGGTCTTGAAGAATGTTCAACTTCATTTTATTCAAATATTCCGAATAAACAGAAGCTGATTTTAGCTTAAATTCCTGAAACAGGTTATTATAATTAACTAAATCATTTCGGTCCTGGCTACAGATGTATTTTTTCCAGGCCCTGTTGCGACTATTACGAATTTTCTTTAAGTCTCTTGTATACCAAGGGTATGAAGAGCTATTAATGTATTTAAAAGTATATGGCACTGCCAAAGCTATAGCTTTAAAAAGTTCTGTATAGAAATATTTAATACTATTATCTAAAGAATTATTTTCAAAAAAGTTCAAAAAATTATTGATATTGTTCTCTAAAATGTCATTTAATTTCAAAAAGTCAGCTTTTTTGAAATTAAATTCATAAATTTTCATAGAACACTTGTCATTTAAATTACCATTATTTGATTGAAACAAAATATTTAAAGGTGGATGATAAGTATCAACCACACTAAGGGCATTCGGGGCGTTATTTACAACCACCTTACTACTATCTGTAGCCAAAACTAAGTCAAGTTGTCGTCCGTGAGAATTCGTTATACAACTAACTTGTTGTAAATCCGTTAAAATGTCGTCAACAAATATTTGTTGTTGTCGGGTTTTGGGACAAGACGCATAATAGTATGTGTCATCGTCCGACAATGTCCATTTTAAGTCAGGCAAGTTAAAATCACCTAACAATAAAATGTCGTCATTAACGTCAAGTTTTTGAGTAACATATTCTACAGCCTGTGCAAGACTATCGTAGACTTCTGTGCTACTATTAGGGGGAATATAAGCGTTAAGAATATAAAAACTTGACTTAAGAATAATAACTTCAACGCATATTAGTTCAATGTCAGATGCACAGGGAATGTCAAACAAAGAACTTGTAAAGTGATTTTTTATGGCTATTAAGACGCCTCCACCGACTGGAGAAAGATCGTTTGTGTATCTGTCTCTTCTAAAAACATTAAAACTATTGTCAAATAACTCAGAGTTAAGTATATTGTTATTTAACCAAGTCTCGGTAAAAACGATAACATCATCAGAAAAATTCTGAGATGCTAAAAATATATCATGCGTCTTTGAACGTAGGCCCCTTACATTTTGGTAGTAAAGGGATAGCCGATTTAGTTTTTTGAATTGAGTCTATTATAATTTTGAGTAGCCTTCTTTGTTTCCTTGAATTCAGAAATAAAGACATTATCAACCCATGCTTTTGGATTGCAGACGGCAGCGAAATGACAAGAAGCCACCGATAATTTAAAAGAAGCATGAGTTGGTTTGTTGCCAAGCTTCCTACATGAAACATATGCGTCAAGAGGAATGATATTATTTTGCTTTAAAAACTCTTTGATAGTGTCAGAAGTTGTATCAGGGTGCAGCCGCGAAATAAAAATTGATTTCGATTTAGGCAATGCGCGCAAAGAAACAGGGATAACAACAGTATCAACAGCTTGTAGATTGGTTGATGATGAAGCGGTTGGACGGACACTATTTGGCGGATTGGACGAAGCTGTAGTATTAATAGGAGAAGGATTAGCCGCAGCCCCAGCAACGTCATTGTTACTTGAATTCCTATTAAGCTTTCGTCTCGGTTTCCTTTTTTTCTTTAAGGATTTAGGTACCGACGGGGTGGATGCAGCAACCACAGAGGCTGCAGTAATAATGTCATTACGAAGTAAGGTCTCATTAACCACAGTCTCATTAGTCACAGTGTCGTTAGTCACAGTCTCATTAATCACAGTCTCATTAAGACTTTTTTCAATTTGGGGAGAAAAGTCACAAAAGTTATTAAGAATATCTCTGAAATTAATATTCAGATTGTTTAAATTTTCCCCAAATTCTTTAATTTTGTTGAAAAAACTCAACGGAGAGAGGACCCTACAAGAAGGGCAATACCATTCCAAGCCTGATCGTTTAGAGCATAAGAGCTCTGTAACAGAATTTGAGAGTTTAGCACACTGTGCATGAAACATCTGTTCACACGGACCAGAGCAAGAAAACATTGAATTTAAAATATTTTGGCATTTGCAACTATCGCCAAGAGAACACGCGACAAGATTGTCTGAAGAAAAGTAATCCATTATGCAAAAAAGCAAAAAATTTAAAAACGTATAATGAAGGGACTAACTTGTCACCTAAGTGAAAAAAGGGTTAATTTTTGTCGAAAGATATCCGTTAGTGAGCAACAACAATTTAACACAGACAGACTGACTCAAGCTAATGCTTGCGGATAAAGCACAAAGAAGAATCAAAGAGCAGTGCAACAGCACTGCTTACAAATAAAAAAAAAAAAAAAAAAAAAATTTTATTTAGAAAAATTATAAACATACACACAAACATACATGCACGTATGAAATTTATTTTAAAAATTTCTAATATACTAGAAATTAAGTAAATTAAATTAACTATTGTTATATCTTTGACATCCAAAAACACTTTAGTAATTTTTTTATTATTTTTTTTTAATAAACACAGATGTAAAACACATAAAAAACTTTAATACACAGACACCGCACTACCAAACCTGACAAAGAGACGAAGTCATTGTTGTAATTATCACAAACATTTAAATGGAAAATTAAGCATTAACAATTCATCTATCAATAAAATTTGATAATGAATTTAGTGTCAATTATAAAAGTTTAACTCTGTCTGGCGCATTTTTTTTTTTTTTTTTATTAATTTACATCAATACGATAGGGGGGTAACGGAAGCTTAGATTAAAAAACACAATAAAAGCGTGACGTTTATCCAGGCCCACCCCTTCATGGAGCTCTTATGTAAAATTATGCTCTTATTTCGAAAACTACTTATAATAAAATATTTTCATCGCGTCTGAGGTTATTGCTGAAGAGTTATGGGGTTAAAACTGATTTTCTGATTAGTTTTAGAAAAACAAATTTCTTGGGTCACCCTAGCGTTTAAGAGAAAACTTCTTTATAGGAAACTTTTAGCTAATTGTATGAGAATTCTAAGAGTGTATTTGGTGTATACTCTGTTTAAAAGCATTTCGCAAAGTTCTAGACCTTTGAAGTTGATATTTTAATTATTTTTTTCCTTTTTTTTTGACTTTGCCGGAAATTTTAGGCCGCTATTGCGGCTATCGTTTGGCAACAGATAAACCCTTTTTTTCACAAAATTTAAAGTCACAGTGGTAATTCTTTCTATTACGTTCGCAATACCAAAATAGCGTTTATCGATCGCAATCGCAATCGATGGCCATCGATTTTAAATCCAATAGATAACCACAATAAGAGCCTTAGTCGAAAAAGATCCTATTAACATACCCCTTTATATACTATTTAAAATACAATGTCTGTATGTGTCTCAATAACTCGAAAACTATTTGTCCGATTTGCATAATTTTTTTTCTTTCTTTCATTGATATTTTGCATGGGAAGGTTTTAGGATATATTTTATATCGAAATACCCTTGACTTCGTCCGGGTTCTTGGACAATCCCATAATTCGAAAAATCAGTTATCCGATTTGCATAATTTTTTACTTTTAAAAACATGTTTCAGGTGAGATTCCAGGGCAATCTATTGTATAATTTGAAATTCCCTCGGCTTCACCCGCGATATTAAAAAATGATGGCATCGGGACAAATAAAATTCGCTGGAAAAATGTCCAATTAAAGCATATCGGGAATTGACGAACGAAGTCACTACCGGGGCAACTAGTCATTTAATAAAAGCACTTTATTTCAAATACAAAATCCATGTAAACCAGTGTTATTTTACAAAAAGCTGTACTTATCAATTTGTAAAGTAAAAAAAATAAAGAAAAAGTGAAGAATCATAGCTTTTACAAAATAATTGCATTCAATGCATTTAATGAAAATATGTATAAAATTAGTTTTCGTCTGTGCTTTTTGTCGTGCGTTGTGGGTTGATTGTGATAATACTATTTACGCGAAAAATTACATTTACGTTTGTTTTCAAACGGTTTACCCTAAAGGTCTAAACTCCGACGTCAAACACTGGACTTTGGTATGTTAAAGTAAAGTAAATAAACTGATAAGAAAATCTACGCGAATTGAGAACATAATATGTACTCTTTAAAAAGCGACTGCAACTCTAAACTAAACCAACGTTTTATTCAATTTAGCTGATTTCTTTTCACGCAACAACGGCTACCGATGATTATGTTCCTAATTAAAGTCATACTTCTTAGTGCTCTGATTTCAGTTTAATAATTCTATTAATAGCTTCAAAAATAAATAAAATAAAATAAATAATTGGTGTAACGTGAGACACGCGCCGTCATTTTTATTCGATACTTGAAAATTTGTTGCTAATTTTAAAGTCAGTTGGTAGCAAATTAGCGACAGCTGATAATTTGACACCAACTTTGGTACTCGTATTTCAACATATATATACATATGTATACAGTGGCGGATCTAAGTAATTTGCAGCCCTAGGCACTTATTTTTTCGCCGTCCCCCCTCACCTTCATATTTTTTTTTTTATAGTAAAAGAAACTTATAATAAAAACAAATAGATAGGTTACATTAACAGTTTAATGAGTTGTATGTTTAAATACATCGTTTATCCATACATTAAAAAAATTTTCGTCTAATTTTGATGATCTTAAGTAATTTTTTACTCGCTTTAGAACAGAGAAAGATCTTTCAGCAGTGGAATTGGAAATTGATGTACATACTTAGTACACGCAATGTCAACATTTGGGAACAATGTGCAGAGATCAATTCTCCGAAGAATTTGAAGCAAATCCTAAGGCAAATTTTGTATTAAAGCTTTTTCAGAACAATAAGACTTGAACTGGAGAAGTTTGTCGCTTAATGATTTTTCTAAATCTTCAGGAAAACTTTTCATTGTTTCCCAAGGCTGGCATTTCAATTAGACCGCCAAATTTTTCCAGAGCCTTCACATACGACACAGATCTTATTTTTAAATCTAAAATTACATTGAATGTAAAAATTCTGAAATTATCTCTGCCACTAGTTTCCATATATCTTGCTTCACCAAACTACAGGGTGGCTGATTCGAAGTGTTACCAATCCAAAAGACTATATTTTTAGTTTCCATGCACAGATTTTATTGATCAAACGCTGTAATTGTTGGGAAATGTTCAAATCTTAAGAATCTACTTGAGATTTTCGATATGGCCACCTTTGGCTTTAACTATGGCCCGTAGACGGTCGAAGAACGAGTCGCATGCTGCATTTGTGGAAGTTTGCGCCATTCTCGTTGAAGGGCCACTTTAAGCGCATCATCGCTCTGGTATTTTTTAGTCAAGACCTTCCTGTCCAACATACCCTAGATTGAGAAATCCAGCGGATTCGCATCAGGCGAATTTGAGAGCCATTGTTGAGCAGAAATGAAGCTAGGAACGTTTTTTTCTAACCATTCTTGATTCACACGAGCTTTGTGTGACGGTGCCGAGTCTTGTTGGAATGTCCATGGCTTGCGACCGAAATATTTGCGTGCCCACGGTAGTAAAGCACCCTCCAACACTGATTCACGATACACCTGGGCGTTTACTTTGACGCCAGCGGCCAAAAAAACGAGTGGTGAGCGCCCATCAGCAGTCACTGCAGCCCAAACCATCACATGCGGTGGTGCCTGCGTCCTGGTGGCCAAACGAACATTCAAATTTTCGTAGGACCTCTCTGTCAAGTAAACCCGATCATTTTGTTTGTTTACATATTGCTGGATACAGTAATTTTTCTTATCAGAGAAGACAATTTGTGACAGATTTCCGGCGGCGTGCAAGCGCAACAACTCCTTGGCTCTATCGAGCCTAACTTTTTTTTGAGCAGGAGTGAGATCATGCGCCTTTTGGAACTTGAAGGCCTTTAGTCCAAGCTTGTTTGACAATATGTGTTGCATTCGTTCACGCGATATTTTCAGCTCGGCAGCCATTTGTCTGCCACTGCGTCTCGGATTTCGCTCAATTCTGGCCTTCACCTTTCGAACCATTTCTGGTGATGTTGCAGTTATTTTCCGATCACCACCATGTCGTTTGGCAGCGCTGCCGGTACCATTGTAACGTGTTATGGTCCGATACACAAACATTTTATTCACTTTTAAATGTTTCAGCTCACGAACAATTGCTGGTTGCGATTTTCCAGCCAAATAAAGAGCAATCACACTATTACGTTTGAATTCCATTTCGAAAATTTTTTATTTTCAATAAATTGACGCGCAAATGCTTTTGGTTACTTGTTAACAATAGAATGAACGAACATCATGCCAATTTTTAGACAGCTGTCATGTTCCATCTGTCAGATAAGTCTATCTGAAGTTGGTAACATTTCGAATCAGCCACCCTGTACAATGCACATTTTCTTTTTCTTGAAGAAAACGTTTTGTATTCCTTAATGACAAATATCTCCAGAGCTTTTTTTTTTGGTAAAGATCAAATTCGTCACGATTAGCTTGAATTATACTGATTAGGCCATCGTACAGTGTAACCACTTTCCCCAGGTTTGTTTTGACAACTTGCAAGATCGTGTTTCGAATATTTCTGATTTATTACTTATACCTTGTATATATATCTATTTCAATCACTCATTTTGCCGCCCCCTACAATTCATTTTGCATTTGATAAGAATTCTTGAGCTTATAGTCCTTTTGTCTTATAGAACAATATCTATTTCAATAACTCATTTTTTCACCCCCTGCAGTCCATTTTGCCGCCCCCTACAGTCCATTTTGCATTTGATAAGAGTTCTTGGGCTTATAGTCCTTTGGTTTTATAGAAAAATATCTATTTCAATCACTCATTTTGCCGCCCTGGGTATTGAGTAAAATTTTCTTAAATTTTTTTTATAATCGTCTCAATTTAACCGTATGGTACACTACATGGTTGTTTTTAATCGGTTAAATCGTCCATTCGTATTGCTTAAATAGTGCCGAATTTAAATGTTTTTAAAGTACCATTTACGTAAAATAAAATCAAGTTCAATACTTAAATTAAAAAAATTTTTTTTTTATCACTCCGAAAATTTGCCGCCCCCCAAAATCTGCCGCCCTAGGCAGGTGCCTACTGGTGCCTTAGGGTTAATCCGCCACTGTATGTATATTAGACTGACCCAAAAAAACTAAAGGTGTTCCGATCTTAGGTGCTCAGCACTCAAAATGTTCGGTAGGGTCTAGAAACTACGTATGCAAATTTTGGTAAAAAAATATTGAGATTTAGCACTCGCGCAAGCTCGATAAGTAGCGCTGCCTTGACCGTACGAGAATGGGGTTCTTTCAGCCCGTGGAAATTGATAAAAAAGGATTGGAACAATTTTTTTTTCTATCCTACTTTATGTTTTCGAGGTCGCTGAAGACAATGGCATTGCCAGTTTTTGGAAAAGATTCCAAGATTTCAAGATATTTAAGATATCTCTCGAAAAAAAAAAAAAAAATTTCAGATTTTTGTTAGATTAATTTGCCATTAATCGTAGGAACATTTTTTATTTTTGTTTCTCGGAATGTAGTCTTGTAGCCTAAATTGTGACGAATAAAATGAGTGGTCACACAATATTTTTTGACAAAATCTTCTCGAGATATCGGCCACAGACTGAACCGCCGTCCTGCCGTATTGCCGGTCACTGGGGATATCTGCCGATTTTACGCTATTTTCATTGATTTTTGAGATCCTACTTTGTACTTTCGACGTCGCTGGAGATGCGGAAACATTTATTTTCACGATAAAATGCAAGTGTTTCAATACATTCAAGATATTCCTATGATAAATTCCCCTAGTGGGATTTCCAATGAAAAGCAGAACTAGCTCTAAAACCTCGACATAATTTTTCCGCGCATGATTCATTTGGAGCTAGTGATTGATGACCATCGCGGTTTTCTTCTGGAAAGGTGCCAATGTCTCCCAAATTTTTCTATCTTCCACTGAAGTAATTTTTCAATCTTCCACTGAAAAATTTGGGAGATATTGGCACCTTTCCAGAAGAAAACCGCGATGGACATCAATCACTAGCTCCAGATGAATCATGCGCGGAAAAATTATGTCGAGGTTTTAGAGCTAGTTCTGCTTTTCATTGGAAATCCCACTAGGGAAATTTATCATAGGAATATCATGAATGTTTTGAAACACTTGCATTTTATCGTAAAAATAAATGTTTCCGCATCTCCAGAGACGTCGAAAGTACAAGGTAGGATCTCAAAAATCAATGAAAATAGCGTAAAATCGGCAGATATCCCCAGTGACCGGCAATACTGCAGGACGGCGGTTCAGTCTGTGGCCGATATCTCGAGAAGATTTTGTCAAAAAATATTGTGCGACCACTCATTTTGTTCGTCACAATTTAGGCTACAAGACTACATTCCGAGAAACAAAAATAAAAAATGTTCCTACGATTAATGACAATTTAATGTAACAAAAATCTCAAATTTTTTTTTTTTAGGAGAGATATCTTAAATATCTTGAAATCTTGGAACCTTTTCCAAAAACTGGCAATGCCATTGTCTTCAGCGACCTCGAAAACATAAAATAGGATAGAAAAAAAAATTGTTCCAATCCTTTTTTATCAATTTCCACGGGCTGAAAGAACCCCAATCTCGTACGATCAAGGTAGCGCTACTTATCGAGCTTGCGCGAGTGCTAAATCTCAATATTTTTTTACCAAAATTTACATACGTAGTTTCTAGACCATACCGAACATTTTGAGTGCTGAGCACCTAAAATCGGAACACCTTTAGTTTTTTGGGGTCAGCCTAATGTATATGTATATTATTTTTTTTTTTTTATATAAAATACCTAATTCAAATTGCGTCTTAAGTTTTACACAATGCGAATGTTGATAATTTGATTAATAATTTTAGCTCAGCAACAACAAAAATGTAAGTCTTTTGACGATAAGCACCGACAGCAGCGCACGTACTTTCAGAATTCATATCTAAAACCATAAAATTTTAAATGTTTTTTTAATTTACAGTTTTACCTACTTGATGTATTGCTTTTTGATAGGTTTTTTATTTGACTTGCAGAGTTCGTTATGTAAAAACGGCGTTTGTTTAAGAAACGTTGCCAATTGTAAATTTTTGAATATTTTCTTTTGCTTAAATTAATTTTTAGGTACTTTTTTGCAATGACCAGTAAAATTTCTTTAATTAAAGGATGAATCTGAAGTAAAGCTTTATAATTAACTTTAAGAATTTTGAATTCTGTTACTTAATGAAATATACATATGGGACGTTTCACATCAACTGGATCAGGTCTGCGGCCAAAAATTGTTTGGACGAAAAATAAAAAAAATGTCGTTTTTTTAAAAGTTTCCGAAAGCCGAGTGATGTTTAAAAAAATAAAAATATGGTGACTTTGCAACACGCCCCGAAAGATGGTGTTAAATAATTTTTTTCAGCACTTTGGCGAAAATTTCATCACTCGGGGGTTTTCGGGGTCGCTGATCATGAATCTGAAGTCAGAATTTGAAAATTCTAAAATCCAAGATGGCGGACGCAAAAAATTAGGAAAATCCTAATTTTGTTAAAAGTCGAAAAAATAACGCTAAAGTTTATCAAATTTGTCCAAAGTTACACATAGAGCACGGTGGTTTTTAAAAAATTTTAACTTTTTGAAATACCACCCGCGATTTTTTTCAGGGATAATGTTGGGGGACCCTTCTAGTATCTAAATCCGCAATCCGCAAAATCGGACGTCCAGCCGTTTTTTTTTTTTTCGACCTTTTAGTTTTTTTAACGATTTTTGAGTATATCTCGTGTGTATATACATGTTATGTACACATATATATGTATATACGTACATATATATAATTGTATATGTATATATGTGTAATATATATATATGGATATATATATACATACATGCATACATACATATAAAAGGTATCATTTCCGCACCATTTATTTTTTAAAAAATCGGTTTTTTCGTATTTAAGAAAAATACAAACAAAAACCGGAAACGAAAGTAATCACTTCAAATGTGATTTTTGATGCTTAATCCGATTCCGGTATTAGAATTGCTCTATTACGTCTGGACTTTGAGATATCCTTACATATATGTTTAAAGGACACCATTTTTTTTCCTATTTTTGAAGTTATATAACAAGATAAGATAATATTATGCCGTAAAATCTGGTATGACAGTTAATAGCCCTAGTTTTTTCCTTAAAAACTCAATCAAACTGATAACGATATCTTTTTTTTTGTCGGAGATATCTTTGCCTAAAAAGTTAAAAAAGTGCAAAAACACGATTTTTGGCTATATTGGATGTTATATGCAGGACACACAAAATTTTTTTGGGAATTTCTATTACCAGAAACATTTGGTACTTTCTTTTGGCTTTAAATTGAGCTTTTAAATGTTCATCTGCAATATTTTTCTGCGAAGTTATGTTAACTTTAAAATCACACCATGAAACTTAAAGCGAAAAATCTCGGTTTTCGGCTATATTTGAGGTTGTATACAGTACGGACGAAATTCGTCTGCTCTTTTTTACTAACCGAAGCATTTAAAACCATTCTTTATCTTCAAAATAAGCTATCAAGAGGTCTCTTGTGATTGTTTTCCACAAAGTTATGACCATTTAAAAATTACATTATGGAGTGCAAACTCACAGTGAACGAGTATTCCTTATATTGCTGCAACATGTCGTCTTAAACTAGTCATAACTTTTTACAAAACAATTACAAGAGACCACTTAATAGCTCATTTTGAAGATAAAGAATGGTTTTAAATGCTTCGGTTAGTAAAAAAGAGCAGACGAATTTCGTCCGTACTGTATACAACCTCAAATATAGCCGAAAACCGAGATTTTTCGCTTTAAGTTTCATGGTGTGATTTTAAAGTTAACATAACTTCGCAGAAAAATATTGCAGATGAACATTTAAAAGCTCAATTTAAAGCCAAAAGAAAGTACCAAATGTTTCTGGTAATAGAAATTCCCAAAAAAATTTTGTGTGTCCTGCATATAACATCCAATATAGCCAAAAATCGTGTTTTTGCACTTTTTTAACTTTTTAGGCAAAGATATCTCCGACAAAAAAAAAGATATCGTTATCAGTTTGATTGAGTTTTTAAGGAAAAAACTAGGGCTATTAACTGTCATACCAGATTTTACGGCATAATATTACCTTATCTTGTTATATAACTTCAAAAATAGGAAAAAAAATGGTGTCCTTTAAACATATATGTAAGGATATCTCAAAGTCCAGACGTAATAGAGCAATTCTAATACCGGAATCGGATTAAGCATCAAAAATCACATTTGAAGTGATTACTTTCGTTTCCGGTTTTTGTTTGTATTTTTCTTAAATACGAAAAAACCGATTTTTTAAAAAATAAATGGTGCGGAAATAATACCTTTTATATGTATGTATGCATGTATGTATATATATATCCATATATATATATTACACATATATACATATACAATTATATATATGTACGTATATACATATATATGTGTACATAACATGTATATACACACGAGATATACTCAAAAATCGTTAAAAAAACTAAAAGGTCGAAAAAAAAAAAACGGCTGGACGTCCGATTTTGCGGATTGCGGATTTAGATACTAGAAGGGTCCCCCAACATTATCCCTGAAAAAAATCGCGGGTGGTATTTCAAAAAGTTAAAATTTTTTAAAAACCACCGTGAGAGTTAAGGAATAAGTAAAAATCATGGCTGCCTAGTTTGGAACTCTAGCGTTATTTTTTCGACTTTTAACGAAACTAGTATTTTCCTAATTTTTAGCATCCGCCATCTTGGACTTAAGAATTTTTGAATTCTGACTGAAGTTTCATGATCAGCGACCCCGAAAATACCCGAGTGATGAAATTAACCCCAAAATATTGAAAAAAATAAATTAACGCCCTCTTTCGTGGTGTGTTACAACGTCGCCATGTTTAAATTTTTTTAAAACACTATTCGACTTTCAAAAGCTTTTAAAATAATGAAAATTTTAACATTTTCGTCTACACAATTTTTGGCCGCAGACCTGGTCCAGTTGACGTGAAACATCCCATATATAAATTTTGAAAATTTTTTTAATTGAACTTTTAGTCATAAGTATGTAAATGTATTTGCAAAATTTAATCGATCCTCAATTTGTCATTATTGTGTGTTAGAAAAATGCATTTAAAGATTTATATGAAAATCGATCTATGCAAATATATGACTAACAGTGCATTAAAATAATTTTTATTATTGACGTATAAAAAGCTCGTATTCCATTCGAATTGTGATCAAATTACAGCCGAGCTGCTAAAAGTATGTGTGCTCATTGACATTAGTCGAAATTATATATCTCCTGCTCTTCAGTGCCATGAAAATAGCTTGCCCGATAATTGACTACACGGTATGATGATTCATTTGTCTTACGAAAACTAGGACATGATAAAAACATAAGCAGACAAATTAAAAAAAAAAAAATGGAACGAAATTTTACCTGACCTTTTCTTGCGTATATTTCGACGCTGAACTTCCAGCAATGTTAGCTTTTAAACTGCGGCGGTCATTCGAACTTTTTTTTTTTTTGTGGTACTATCTACTAGACATCCCCTTAACTTAACTTACTTGTTGACGCTGAATATGAATCCGAGGTCAGAGTTGCTCATATACCTGCAATATTTCGTAATATCCTTGCTTGAAGTTGCAGAAAGCGCCGTCTTCAGGTTTATGACACAGTTTTGTATTCTTTTGTACAATCACCCTTAGAAGTAAACGCATATCGAGCTCCATACAAATGTCCACATTATGTTTGTAGCGGAAAATCGATTTATGGCCAAACAAACTTTACTTCAAAGGTAGATAGCTCGCACAGTAAGGGTCTAATCGGAAAAGTTTAAAAGTTTAGTTTGATAAGAAAAATTATTGCTATTCGATGCCATCAAAAAATGGAACTACACCTTTTCCTGGGAACTGCGTCATAAGCCTGAAAACTTCGCTTTTTTTGCAACTTCAATCAAGGATATAACGAAATATTGCAGGTATATGAGCAACTCTGACCTCGGATTCATATTCAGCGTCAAAAAGTAAGTTCGAATGACCGCTCCAATTTAAAAGCTAACATTGGAAGAATTTCAAGGAAAAACACATTTTTTTTTTCGGCCTCTAAATTCGATGCAGTTTTGTTTTTTTTTTCTTATATCTCCGATCAACAAGTAAAGTATATCGTTGTGAATGTCTGAACATGGGCTACATTTCATTCATAGAAGTCATTTATTTCAGATTTTTTTTTCGACTAGTTGTACTCATTATCTCAGTTTCTACCACCCTAAGGTGCCAAGGACATCTTATAGAATTGAAGCCCACAAAAAATCGTAAAATTCATTTCTACAAAGTTTCCTCAAATTGTTGAAATTGATGAAGTTATAGCGAATCTTAAAGCTCAGTACAAAATATGAAAAACAGGATGTTTTAAAAACGAATATCGCCCTATAAGACTATGGAATATTTTTTTTTTATTTATTTGCATGCTTTTTGAAATGTCAAATGTTAAAAAAAAATTTTCCATAGTCTTAGCGGGCGATATTCGTTTTTCAAACATCCTGTTTTTCATATTTTGTACTGAGGAGGAAACTTTGTAAAGATGAATTGTATGATTTTTTGTGGGCTTCAATTCTATAAGGTGTCCTTGGCACGTTAGAGTGGTAGAAACTGAGATAATGACTACAAGTCAAAAAAAAAAAATAAAAATCTGAGATAAATGACTTCTATGAATGAAATGTAGTCCATGTTGAGACATTTACAACGATATACTATACTTGTTGATCGGACGATGGTAAAAGAAAAAACAAAACCGCATCGAATTTAGAGGCCGTAAAAAAAAAGTTATTTTCCTTAAAATTCTTTCAATATTAGCTTTCCAACTGGGTGCGGTCATTCGAACTTTTTTTTTTTTTGTGATATTATTTAATGTACATAGTTAATTTTTTCTACAAATTTTTAACATGTCGATTTAACACAAGAATGCGTTATTTTTTGGACTGGTATTTTTTTAAAGACTTTTTTAAGATTTTTTTGGATTATTTCATGTATACTACAAAAAGTTTGAAATTGTCGGACAGTGTAATACATTGACGTACTCCGCACCATGGGATGCGATGTGGGCACTTCAGTTTTAGGACTTGTCTTTTTTCTTTTGCTCAGTCCTGTGGGTCCTGTTTGAATTTATTTTTTTTTTCATAACTATTGATTTTTTAAAGGTTTTCATAATTTCTTTTTCAACCATTTTACCTGTTATTGTTTCGAAAAGGCAAAGATAATGAAATTAATGGGAAAATTTAGATTCTTCTCAGATTATTAAGTTTGCACATCGCTTGCCTTTATCTGCTTTTTTCGAAAATCAATAAAAACCAGCCATTTGCCGTTTCTCACTAGCCAAACATGGTAATCGGAAAAAATGTTGTAATATCTCGTAGTCTTTATTTATGGTCTAATATGTGTCTCTTCTGGTACAAATTAATAAATCTAAATTCATTGATATATTGTCTTTTAGGACAAATTACAAAATAAATTCATTATCTACATATTTATATGCATAGTACATACGAATATGTAACTAATGTTAATAAATTCATTAATTGTATTTGACAAACACAATTGTTGCTGCACTTAATAAATTACAATGAACTATATACATATGTATGTATATATAATTTCTTGCACTGAACACACCCATTTCAAATAAAAAGGGAGTGTTACCAGCTATCAACACTCGTGTGCAAAAGTCAAAATACACGTTATCATCAACAGCTAAGCACTTTTTTCTTTTTCAAGGCTAAAAATAGTGTTTGATTTTATCATAATGAAGTTTTATACACCTCATTTCCTTTTCGTACATGGTTGTTTGTATGTTTGTAGTTTTCTTCAGCTATACCTTAAATGGAATTTCCGTGAAATGCTGATAAGCTTCTCTTGAATGTATGTATGTATGTATGTACCAGACACATTTTTTGGCATCTTCAAGTTACGAGTTTTTGCTTTTTATAATTTTTTGATTTTTTGAATTTAATTGCCGTAACTGTTTGAAATAAGTCGGCATTAGGAACAAGCCGAATTTTAAAATGGAATTTTTAAAAAATTGCACACTTGTTGCCACCGGAAAAAGTTGTTTTCATTTATGTAGACATTGTATGATTACTATCTTGTTTATTTAATATATAATTTTATGTTTGTTTATTACTTGTTTTTTATAAAACGTAAGCATTAAACAGTAAATATTTTTCATATTAAATATTTGCTGATATTTATTTCATAATATAATTCGAAAAAATTCCATTTCGCTGAAGTGTTACAGTTTCAGATTGCAGGTGATTGTTTTTAGAAATAAAAACAAAGGACACAAGATGAAAGTTTTAAAATTCATTTTTATAAACAACAAATTGCGTCACTTCTGTATTTATACTACTCGTAATGAATAACACTGTTGTACTTTTTGAACTCTTATGAATTTTGGACAAACCTACACTTGTTCAAATACCTTTAAAGCTGGCCAAAATTCAAAATTATATTTTTGAGACGAAATTTTTTACTCGAGAGTTTTCTTGATCTCTGATTACGAATCTGATATTACATTTTGTAAAAACCAAATGACGTATTCAAAATGGCAACAAAGTACACTTCCACAATTTTAAAATCATATTTCAAAATGTACTTCAAAACTTCATGTTTAACACAGCTGTGTGCAACGCACTATGTTTTTTTTTTTTTTTTTGACAAAAAGGTGTACACAAAAATAATTCACTACAAGGACACATTTTCTTTTAAAAAATCAAACGCGAAATTAAAGGTTATACATTCACCTATCTGAAAAGATACACGCTTTTTCCAGCATCTGCTTCACAAAATAGTGACACGGGTCGAAATCTTTTGAATTTTGAAAAAATCGATTTTTCTGTTTAAAAATGTTAGTCGCATTAAACGCAGGAGTGATATATGAATAAATTTATGTGCATTCAATCAAATCAAGTAAAATGAAAATAACTCAAAGTGAAAATGGCCCCCAAAAACATTCGTCATATCTCCGAAACTATTAGACGCAGATATAAGATTCGGCATGTTTGTAATAGGCACAGAGAGAAATAACATCCACAAGAATGGCGGTGCTACGCCCCAAAAATATAAAACACATCATTTCTCCGGTTTCATCACTAAAAATTTTCATAAAAAAATTTCAACACATATCGAATTTTGAAACTTAAGATAAACAAATAAATAAATAATCACACCGTGCGCTTTAAATTGGCAGTACCTAAAATAAATATATAAAAAATTTAGTGTTATTAAGAAACTTTATTTTTCCTAGTTCATCAAATGTCACTCATACGACATGCTGTATTCAAATAATTTTTCAAACATTACGATGAATTGTAAATTTTTTACCTTACCTTCGTAGAATGGCTAAAATTGTTACTAATTTTAAAACTTAAATATCTCCATAACTAAAGCGCTTAGCAGTCAAAATTATTATGATCACTTAACTTATGAGTTCTTGTGTTATACATTTGTTTTACTTCATAGTATAAGACTTTTTTGCATCAAGATTGAAGTGAACCGAGTTGGTATGTTGTCATTAAAAAAAAAAAAAATGTCCAGTATAATATTGTGGCAATTTTATAAAAATGCAAATGCTTTACTTTTTGTGACCTATAGAAAATATCGCTTATACGATATAAGCGTTGACATTTGAGCTACTATTCTAGAAGTTATTCTGTTGAAAGTTCTTTGGGGATTTTTTAGAAATGAAAGTCTAATTTGTCTTGGTCATAAATTTCTAAAATTTTTTTTCACACAACAATAAATTAAACTATCAAAACAACGTTAAATTTTTAATTTACCCTGTAGGACCACGAACTATTCCGAAACTAGCATGTAAACTACACCATTGGAGCGACCGTCTAGTCCAAATTCTGGTTCCATCATATGTAAAGTTCTATTTACGTTTTGTATTGCTTGTCATTGGATGTATTCAATTGTCTCCTTTTGCATAACATTGAGACCAAAAAAGGGCCAATTGCCTTCATTCGCATTAATCTCTTTTCAAAATTTCAAAAGATTAGATTTAATTAAATATAAATTTTACACAAAAACGTTCGAAAGCTCTATAGCCGATATGCTTAAGAGTTCCGGGTTCGAATCGCATTTCTAGTGAAAATTTGTTTATACTTTTATTATTTTATGTCTCGACTCAAAATGTTTAATTTTCTGCTCCGAAGACTCTTCAGCCGAATTATGTTTAATCAATAGAAATTGAAAAATTGAAAATTTCCGTACGGAGGTTTTGAACCCAAGTCTCCACGCAACGCAAGTCATTAGAACGACACACTGTCGTTCGTTCTTCATTAAAGTGGACGAGCTGCCAAACACTACGTAGTCAGTAACGTTATAATTTTACTGACATAATTGGACCACTTTCGGTACTAATGATGGATTATGCATTACATTTGGATCATTATTGAAACAAATGAACTTTGCATAACATTTGTACCATTTTTGTTACAATTGATAATTTAGGTGAATTTATGTCAACTTCTTAGAAAACAACTAGACAAAGTATAGGACTATTGAGACAATAATTGTCTCAGCCATTCCTACCGGGTATATAGTTTTTTTAGTTAAAGGTAAATATCGTAAAAAGAAAATTACATCAACATCACTTTACAACGCCTTGTCTGAGCTTGAGACGCAATAAAGAGTTACAATGCATTTTTTTATTTATTTATTTTTTGTTATTATTAAACATTCAAATTACAATATTAAATATTAACTGATTATATGGTTTAACAATCAATCAGACTTGCAGCCGCCAGTTTAAACTGGTATATGTCTAGTGTAAAAACTAATTTCACTCCAACCAAAATGTGACCACAAAAAAAAAAAAAAAAAAGAAACCATTTAAGTAAATCAATTAATTCCGTCATTCGATTGTGTACAAGTTTTATAGGATCGTTTGTGTCGTACTCCTCCTCCTACCCTTTCTACAATCACTGGCAGACCACATGATTTGATTCTAATAAATCTACGAATATTCTACTACTTTCGCGCTGTACAAATTGACAATACCACAAAAGTGTCTATCGTAAAAGTCATGGAAGATTTTCACACTTATGGCAGGCAGCCTTGTAAGTTAACAATTGTTATACACATTGTGTACACACAAAAAAAAAAACGGCTATCTAAATTTTAGTAGAACAAACACTTTTGTATTAATTTTAATCTAAACATTTTTTTTTGTTTAAAATTTTCCATGATCACTTTTGTTTTTCCCGTAGATATTTGGTATTTAAAAGAGCATTTCCTTGTGTGTTTGACATTTGGTTTGTTTTTTAGTGTAATGAAAATTCGTCATGAAAACTATTTACTTACGTACTTCTGTAATAGTTTTGAGCTTCATTGAATTTTGATCTACTATATCTACACCGTCAAAAAAAATTTTTACTTCTTTTTAATGAAGAATTTGAAAAAAGCGATTATTGTTCAAATTGTTAGTGATGAGGTTTTCCTTTCTATTATTTTCATCATTTGGGGATCCCCTAAATATGTTTGACTGTTTTTCTTAATACGAAGTTTAATTGATATGCGCAACAAAGATTTATTTGAAAAATTAAATTTCCAGCTGCAAAATTTATTTGTTGGTCGATAAAGAGAAAAAATTCGTTATATGCGACGTGGTCTAACAAAACCATACTCAATTGCCCATTAACCGTCCATTAATTAAGTAAGACGTTTTCCCATATTCCTAACGCCACAAATTCCGTATTGAAAAATGATTTTATGTTCAAAAGGGGTGTGATGCTGCTATTAACTATAAATGACCAATACCAAATGTCGGTGTTAGTTTTAATCATCATGAAGACCAAGACTTCTATGGTCTTGAACCCCAAGACCAATACTGATTGTGCTCATCTTTATTGAAATGTTTTGGGTTTTGTGACCTATGATAGTTCTGATAAAGCTGACAAGATGTGCTGCGTTTCATTTGATGATAATATTTTGAACCTTACGTAAGATTTTGTGCAGCCCCCACTCACCCACGCAAGAAACTCGTAAGATTTTTCACTACCCTCTCCCTCACTAAAGATCTTACGTAATTAATGGATGGCCACTAAAGGGAAAAATATGATATTAAGTGTTAATTTCATGTTGTTAGATTTTTGCATCCAACGATACCAAAATGTCTTAATGCTAACTTTAAAGTTGTTTCCGTTGATACATTATTCGCTAGATAGTATACAAAACAAATTTTCCGAACTCTAACGAACTGTAACTCGATCATTTCAGAACTTGAAAATCAATTATTCCGTTTTGTGTCAATCGTTTTAGAATCTTTTCCTTCATCCGGTAGGAACAATATGTAGACAAAAACGTTTCTGTGAACTAGCTTCCAAGATATTGCAGCATGACACCAGTGTATTGAATTGTTTGTTATTATTGAGGCATTGAGAGACATTGGTCTATATGGGTATCAATGATTGAAATGTGTTGTCGAAAAATGGATTTCTATGTGGCCATGTGCTATTTAAAGCTCCTATTGCAAAGAAGTAATTTAATAAAATGTGAGTGCATTTGGCAAGAATACCCATATAAGCATAAGCTTCAAAACTCTATACTGACAAGGTTATTTGAACTTTTTGAATTTCCCCTTCTTTTTTTATACTGATAAAGCGGTCTGGGGTATTTAGTTTTTGGAAAAGCCATAGATAATACTATTACTAAAATTTTTCCTTTAATATATAGTGCTTGGGAGTTTCAACAACAAAAAAAAAAAAAAAAACTCTTGGTCAAAAACCAGCTTTTTATACGATTCTTTTGGGTTCTTTACTTTTATAAATTTTTTTATTGAGTACGCATATAAATATTCATTATTTGTTTTGATTTAAAGCGCTGACGCATGCAACTCGATATTTCTAGTAATTTCAAAATGTCAAGCGATAAGACTTTCGAATAGTAGTTCCACAGAGCAAACTCTTTTCAATTAATGCATTTTCTTTTAATTTTAACGATATAAACATAAAACATACTTACGATACAATAAGAGGAGAGTTAGAGGACAGACGTAATTAGTTCAAAGCTCTCTTTCACGCGCTGTGGGCTAAGCAACAGCAAACACTTGCGCTCTCTCAGTGTATGTTCGAGTATACGTATTAAAATACGTTATCAGCCATTTTTAAACTTTTTGATGTGCTCTTCCACCAATACAAACTCACACGCAGCAGCACTCATAAAAGTGTGCTTTTTTGCACTTTGAGCCGTTAGCAGCCAAGTTGATCGTCAAGTACCTACTACACACACGCACTCACACAAACAATATAATAAAAAAACTTCGAAACATTTGTTGGTGAATTTGTATAGCACTGTTGTGCGCCAATTTAATTCAGTCTCAGTGCAGCTGGCTCGAGCGATAGACGTGTTCTCGCGTTTTCCCCCCAAAATAAACGGTGTAGCAATTGAAAATTAAAGAATTATTTAAAGATAAAAGAAATTTCAATTTAACTTACTTGAATTTCGAATTGTTTTTTACATATCGATTGAATTTTCATAAATTGTTACTACTTAAACTGCAACTATTACGGAAAACTGATCATAACTCAGAGCGCGCTGCTGTTACATTAAAAGCCTCACACTAAAGGAATATACTACATACATAGAAACCTACATACAAAAAGGAAATATATAAAAAAGAGCGCGGTTTTTAAAATTGCATTAAACGGAAGTTGTTTGCTTCTTCTCCACCTAATAAAATTCATCAACATCTTTTACATAAATAAATTGCAACTGGAAAGCTTGTCCTCATTGTAACGCCGCTTTTGTTTTTAAACTTTTGGCAACATTTTTCTTTTCAACAAAACACAATTAACCAAAAAAAAAAAAAGTGAAAGTTTATTTATTTAAAAAAATAAGCAACTTTAAAATAAATAAAAAATTTTAACTACAAAAAGACTGCTGGAAGTTGTGTACTGAAACTGAAAAACTGTGATTTTTTGTGAACATTATTATTGTGTTAAACAAATTTTTACAAAAAACAACAAAAACATTACTAAATTAAATTAAATGCCAAAATGTTGCGCACCAATTCAACAATGTATATACCAGCGGAATTTCACAGCATACACCAAATGGCGGTGGCCGGTGAATTGGCCGATGACTATTTTGTTATATTTCGCGATATATTCAATAAGGTATGTTTCAGGTGTAGATTATTTGGCAATAATACAAATTTTATTAATTGATTTTCAAGGTTGAAATTTTTAAATTTCTTTTGAAAATATGAATGATTGAAACTGGAAATATAACTAAATCTAGTATTCACATGCAAAAAAAAGAAGAATAAATATTCCTAAAGAGTTGACCTTCTAAGTATATAAAAATTTGTAAACACTAAACAAATTACCACATTATACTGTGAATGCCTTAATTCTTTTATGTAAGCTTATTCAAACAAATGCTAAAACATAAAACTGCTCAGAAAAATAGAAAATACATAACTTCAAACAATTTCCCAATTAACCCACTGGCTATGGGTTAAATCAACCAAACTAAGTGGGTCCTACTTTATCAGCTAAATTTTTAAGCTCAAATAAATATTCATTTTGTTAGTCCATTTGTTTAGTTTTTAGCTTTTAATCTTTAGTTTCAACAAAATTTTTAACAAAGATTTTCAGAAATTTCCTAGAAAATCTTGAGTTTTTCGAAATATTAAAGCTACAGGAAATTAAAAACGATTGTTTTCCAAATTGTTAAAAAAACTAATGATATTTTTTGCAAAAGTTAGAGTACTTTAAAATTTAATTAAGTTTATGCATGGAAAACAGGATCCTTGAGCCAGTCTTATTCAGTTTTATAAAAATATTCTTTTCTCAAGATCATAGCAGCCCAGTTGCAATTCTGACTTTAACCATTTATAAAAAATGCCCCATTAATATTTGTAAAATTATTCGGAAAAAAGTTCGTTATTGGTTCATGATTAAAAAAAAAAAACATTAATACAACCTTTAACTATAACTTTTTTAAACTTTATAAGTGAACTACTCATATGAATATGCAACTTAACCCATGTTATCTTATGTAGTAACGGAAATGAGTCACTGATACTCTTCTGGATAATTAAAACAAAATATGCTATGAATTGTTTACTGTCGTATTTCCAAGAATTGTTTACCCCAATGTATTTATTGCGGCTTATAAATTGTATACGACTGCTTTATGTTATCTCATGCCTACTCATGTTCGTCTTATGACTTTTTTGTCAAGCGCGCTTATCAGTAGTCGCCAACACAAAGTCATTATAAATTCTTAAAAAAAACCCACTACTTAAATGACGTAAGTTCTGTTTAAATTAAACTCAGACAGTTTAATTTACACGTACTATGTATGGGACTTTAACATTGAAAGATCTTTGCAAACAAAAAATTCCAGACAACACTAAGACACCCAGATTACACTTTCAGATTTTTGAACTTTATGGCTACTAAAAATACATTGCTGCAAACTGTCTAGAACGATTCCTATTTTCTCTTAATTCACTTAAAATATTTAGTATCTTGCATACATTTGCTATCTACGATCACTACATACAATATCGATCAAAGCGTTGAATTTAAATTTTATGGGTTTTTTCTTTTGAAATGCCAACACGATTTTCTATAGCTACCCTAAAAAAAAAAAAACTTTGCTTAGCAACAGTATTTCAAGCAACGTATCATTTCTGTGCCATGAACATTTTTTACTGATTGTTATGTGTCGTTACGTTTGTATGTGCTATAAAACTTGTATTTGTTGCTCTACGCCTTGGTTTCCTACTTCTTGGCCCCTTAGGCCACCATGCTAAATTTTTTATCGCTTCGAAAAGTTGAGTTGTTGGAACTCGAAAATGAAAAATAAAAAACTTGCTGTGCTGCCTATGGTATTGACTTTAGATAGAAGGAGGCATTCATTTCAAACGTTCGCGCTTCAGAGGCGAATGTCTGATGTAGTGATGTTTTAGCAGCAATTAAATGCCTGACGTTGCGATTTTTAACATAAACGCCGTTGCTATACTCGTATTTTATTTATTTGTTTATTTTTTTTTTTTTGTAAGAAAATATTTTATGAAAAATTTTTAAGTTGCTAGGTGGGGATTTTTTAGGTTTTTATTTCTTTCTGGGATTTTTTTACTTTTTACATTTGGTTTTTTTTTTTTGTTTTGCTCCAGTTTAAGTGTATTTTTTCGTGTGATAATGTGATTCATTTAAGTTTTTTTCATCTTTTTATTATAATATCTACTTGGAATTTTTTTTCTCTTGGGGGCCTGTCTTCGTTGTTGTTTTTGTTGCTTATACTGCTGTTGTCTGTGGCCATGTTGCTGACTATATAGCCAACAACAACAGTTGCTTTAAGTAAATGTATTACATTTTGGCATTTAAGTCTGAATGAATGAATAAATGAGTCATTTACTATCTGCATTTTTATGCATTATCTTTTTTAGATTTTTCTCTACACATTTGTCTTCTTCTTTGGTTTAACCCTTGCTTTCGTCACTAATTTATATTCATAAACCATAACTATCTAACTGGGTCACGTTTTGTGGTTTCACTTTAGGTGCATTTCAACACGCTTTAATTTTTGCAATTTGGTAATCATTTCCTTGTGCCATTTTTTGGCTTATTTGGTTTTTAGTTTTATTTTTCAAATTCTTTATATGATTACAAGTTAATTTTCTTTATTAAGATCTTTATTCATTTAACTTACTAAAAAACTTGAACTTCACAAAATTAACAAAAAACCTATATAATTCAAGTAAATTTTTTTGAGGTCATTTATAAGTTGGACACCATTTATATTGGAATGCTGTATAATTTGATGGTTTTTTTATTTTAAAAACTTGTTACAAGGTCTTCATGCAGACTTTGTATAAAAAAATTCAGTTTTTTCGTTTTGATTTCTATTTTGTTGATATTTCTCTTAATGCATTTAATTTCGAGGAATTCCAGTCATTTTATGAATTTATGATATGTTAAGCTTGTTTTACAAATGCTACGCTTGCATAACTTAAGCGTTTTTTTGAATGCACGTTGTGTAAATCACAATGAATTAGCCTTTATTTTTTTTTTGTTCATGATTACATGCAAAATGTTTTTAAATTTTTTATTTTGCGATTTGATTTTATCAATTGAAATGTGTTAAGTGCCCTGTTTTTTGTTGTTCGCTGTGAAAATTTTAAATTAGCAATGAAGCTTTGAAGCTTTTCTTTATTTTGATAACAAAATATCAGATAAATAAAAATAATAAAATTCACATTTGCATTCTAATTATCCATTTAGTAGATTAAATGCATTAAATTGAATTAAATTGAATAATGTAAGAATGGAAAAGTTTAGTAAATTTCTTCTACAAATTTCTTGTTTTACAGGACTTATTCTTAAAATTAACAAAAAATACAGGATTTCCACTCCAAATCAAATCTTTTCCACACCAAATTGATCTTTTTTTTTAATTCAATTAAAACTTTTTCCAAATCATAATACACTTTTTCCAAATCATACATGCATAACGATAGCTGTGTAGGTGCAGAGATTATCATTTTAAGCGTGTTTTTTTTGCAAAGTTTAATTTGATTTGGAAAAAGTTAATTATGATTTGGAAAAAGTTAATTATGATTTGGAAAAAGTTAAAATTGATTTAGAAAAAGTTTAAAGTGATTTCAAAAAATGGGAGGTAAATTTGATTTAAAAAGAGTTTATTTTGATTCGGAAAAACTTTGAATTGAATTGAAAAAAGATAAATTTACTGTGAAAAAGGTAACTTGGAGTGGAAATCCTGTATACCTGCGTACTATTTAATTTCATTGAATTCTTCTAGAAATTTTCCCGTTCAATGGCACTAATCACTCAACCAGAATAATTAAGTTAAATATTTATTTTTTTTTTCTGTTGAGGAATAAATAACAAAAATTGTATGCGAAAAATTTTCCTATGCGAAGTCCATTTTCTTAGACAAAAATAATAATAAATTGAATTTTTCATAACTTAGTTGGCTTAATGCCATTACGAATCGTCAAAAAAAGGCTTGTGTCATCGTCATGTGATGAGGCATTAAAAAACAATTTTCTTTTTAAACATATTCACACGCCCACAGTATATTTTTTATCTTCTCTAAATAATATTTGTTATTTTTTATTTATTTTTATAATTATTTCGTTTATTATTTTACACCGAAAAATTATTATTTGTTAAAATTTTTGCAAGTGCAAATTAACGCATGATAACTTTTTATCAAAATTCTGATATACGAGTATTATATACCTTCGCTTATCCGCGTGACCGTAATGTGTCGTTGCCTTTTTAAGTTTACGTAAATTTTTCCAAAAGACTGACTGAATATCTGTATTGACTTTTCTCACATACTTTTAGATAGAAACCGTTTAAGATTTCACACGTTAGTGTGACGCTCATTGATATAAAAAAAACCATCCAAAGTTGTTTTTTAGCTTATTATGAATTATAAATTGTTTACTTGTTTTTTTATCTGTTTACTTAATATTACTCTGGCGTATAAAACGCCTAGTGTAAATATGCACTTTTACGTCATTTAATTGTTTGACAATTTTTTTGTTTTAAATTTATATTGCGTGGGTGATATTTTAATTGTGAATATTTTTGCCAACGCACTTAGTATTTTTTTTTTTAAACTAAGTGCTTACCATTTTCACAATGATATGTTTGTTTTTGAATTATAATTTTTTCCTTGTTGAGTTATTTTTAATTTTCTTCCAAGTTAGCTAAACTTTTTTCTGCGCTTCACCTTGAATTATGTATGTTTGTTAACAAATATGTTTAAATAATATTTTTAAAGTTCATTTTTTTATTTCAACTTTTGAGGTTGATAACTTTTACAGTGCTGCTGAAGTACTTCCAACGCTTTTTTTAAATTTAGTAATGGTTTTGTTGAATAAACTTATGCGTTTACGTATTTGATCAGCTTAAGTTTGATATTAACAGTTGTCAAATAAGTTTATCATTCTTAAGTGTTGTTTCACTTCGAATTCCGTTACAAAAAATGTTCTTACCACCTGTTCTTGAAAAACAAAAGCTTTGGCATTTACTGATTAAAAACAAAAAATTAAAACAAATAAAATAGGCTAACGAATAAAAGCAAAATACACAACGCCTCTAATTTGTCCAAAGGGGCTAATCACGACAGCAGCATGCAATATAATCTACTTATTACATCAGCCGCTTACATTATCATACGTTATGTGCTATGTAATTTTCTGTTATTACGTTAAACGTGGTAAACACAGTCTTACTTAATCGTTAGTTTATAAGATTAAAAACGAAAAAGAAAATGGGCGAAATCTTCGTTAAAATCTGATATATTTGTTCTGTATAGACAGGCTATACACTCCTATGTAGTCAAAGGATTGATAGTAGGGCATATTTATTATATAATTTAACAGACATAATGATCGTAAGTTGCTATGATACTAACATGAGTTTTGCGCTTTAAAGAAGGCCGACAATTTTCACAAACAAAAAAAAAATATCAAAAATGTAAATGTTAAAATAAAATTGTTATTGATTAAAACAAAAAACTTATGGGACATTTATGAACATCAGGTATATTTTTGAGATGTTTTGAAGCCAGGACACAAGCGTAAAATCCGAAACGGTTAGTCAGCCTGCCTATAAGTAATCCAAGTAAAACGTTTCCATAATCCAATTTCGCCTCGCCTACAACAAACACAATATTTCAATATTTTCCAAATTTCTCGGAATAACAACACCCATAATAAATGGTTTTTGTTGTTTTTTTTGGCTCATCTGCAACAATCGCAATAGTTACTTCAGCAACAAAAAAAAAAAAAAACAAATTTTCATGGGTGTTGTAATTCTGAGAAATTTGGAATATATTGTGTTTGTTGTTGACGAACCAAAATTCTACGCTGACTGCGCTTGGCTCACTGATTTTGAAACGCTAATGCCCTTGATTTAGCTTATAATTAGCCAACATAGTAAATTAAATTGCATAATTTTAATTAAAAAAAAAAAAAAAACTACAAAATTTCATTTCCTCTTTAAACTATTTTAGCAACACTATAAAAGAGAAAGGGAGTGCAAAAAAGAAAATAGACAACATGAATGCGTGTGAAAAATCAGACAGAAAAAAAAGAAAAGAAAATTGTAAAAATGTATATCTGTTGCAGCAATATTTTTAATCTGACAGTTTTTGTTTTTTACACACATAACATTGACTTTGCTCGCGCAATGAATGGGTCTCTTTAACGTATGTTTAGATATTTAAATTTATAAGTAGATATACATATGTATAAATGTTCATATGTACGTGTCTCTGTTACGTAGCGTCATATTATGTGTTTGGCATGCGGAAAAACTGAGTAAAAAAAATATTGTAAAATTGCCAAAAATAACACAAAATTACAGGGTTTCACATAAAGATAATTAAAACAGAAGTTTTGTTTTTTAGAGCCTAAAAATATACTTACTTTTTTTGCAAGACTTTCGTACTTATTTTAAAAATTACTGCCAACTTTCAACTAAAATCCTAAGCATAGTTTTAGACACTCAAGGGCAATTAATATTGCTCATCTTCATACTGCTTATGTACACGTTTTGTTTGAGACTGTGTGTTATGTAGCTTTTTGTGTAACTGCTCGCCCTGTATTTCAATTTAATTAAACCTTAAATAATTTAATTTGCATTGTTTTCATTTGTCGCCGTCGATTATCTGCAATTGCTTTTTGTTTGTCACCCCCCCACATCCCCTTTCTTTCGTGTGTTTAACTCAAATCGCCATAATACGTATTACATACCTGCACTCTCACCATGCAAAATCAGTTGCAATTTATTTTATTTTTTTTATTTCATTCTTTCTACTCATCTAAATCGTCTAGTATTTTTGGTCTCACACTGAGCACTTCGGTTGATATCTTGTGTAAAAAGTTTTTAGTCAAATAAATTTTGTGGTTTTTTTACATTAACGCGAAACCTAAAGAAATTTTTGAATTTATACGCGTAATAGCAATATTTCGTATCACATAGAAAAGTATCCTTTTAATTTGTTGAAAAATAAAAACAAAGTGCAATATCTGAAGCGTTAGAGTTTGTTTTTGAGTTGAATTTAAAAAGAAAGAAAAAAGCCAGATATCAACATGATAATCATCATTGATGACGAAGATGAGCCTGTACGTATGACAACATGATCAATCAATTTGAAAAGTTGTGCCGTTCGAACTATTGGCAATTGTTTCATAACTACTATCATGAAATTAAAAGTTCTTACTTAAACTACTTAGTTTAAAAACGATACCTTTAATTGCTTGCTGCCATAGTTTTGAACATGTAGAATTAATTAGTTTTGAGTTCTGTTTAATCCAATTAATATAAGCGCCTGGAACTATGCAATCTCTAATATTTCAATTATTTTTGACGAGCGTAACGACAAAACGTTTAATTTAATTTTACATGGTTTCAGGAACTTTTATTAATGACAAATATAACTTTTACAGGCACGTGGTGTGCTAGTATGTTGTATTTGTAAGAAATTATCTTTATACTGACTAATTATTTATAAAACAATTTAATTAAATATTGCGTATTTTGTTTTATTTTATTTTAGTACCTCGACATTGGCGAGGATATGAATGTACCTGATGATTTTACACAAAGTGAAATGCAAAGCGGAATGTGGTGGCGACATCTAGCGGCTGGTGGTGTAGCCGGTGCAGTGTCGCGTACATGTACTGCACCCTTAGATAGGATAAAAGTGTTTTTGCAGGTGAGTTCAATTTCTTATCGTTTTTATTATGCAATACTAACAAATGCACTTTTACACATTTTTTTAGGTCCAAACACATAAGACAGGAATCTCAGATAGTTTAAGATATATGCTTAAAGAAGGCGGCATGCGCAGTTTATGGCGGGGTAATGGCATTAACGTACTGAAAATTGCACCCGAATCTGCGCTTAAATTTGCTGCATATGAAAAAATCAAGCGTTTGATACGCGGTGATGAAAAACGACAAATGTCAATAGCGGAACGCTTTATGGCTGGTGCTGCTGCTGGCGGTATCTCACAAACAGTCATCTATCCCATGGAAGTATTAAAGACACGCCTGGCATTGCGAAAAACTGGGCAATACTCTAGCATTGCTGATGCTGCGCGAAAAATTTATCTAGCCGAAGGTTTGCGCAGCTTCTATCGTGGTTACATTCCAAATATGCTGGGCATTATACCGTATGCTGGTATTGATTTAGCAGTCTATGAAACATTAAAAAAGAAGTATTTAAGTAGTCACAATACAGAGCAACCCAGCTTTTTGGTGCTTTTAGCTTGCGGAAGTGCGTCAAGTACATTGGGTCAGGTGTGTTCATATCCGTTGGCGTTGGTGCGGACGCGATTACAAGCGCAAGGTGAGTGTTGATAATATAAATTTGCGGAAATTGTTTGACACTGCAAAAATAAGAAAATATAAATTAAAGAGCGAAAGAAAATAATGTGATTGCATGTTTTCTAGCTTTTATTGAGTATTTGATTATTGCAAATTGTTTTTTGAATAAAACTTTTGTTTCTGTTTCGAAAATTAAAGTTTTCCCATTGTCTATTTTAGTTATCAACGTCAATAAAACAGTGACGACAACAAAAGTTGGCATTCCTATGAAAGCCGCTGGTGCTGCTGGTTCCGATGACAACATGCTTGGTGTCTTCAAAAAGATACTGCGTACAGAAGGTGTCTGTGGACTGTATCGTGGAATTACACCAAACTTTATTAAGGTGCTGCCGGCTGTATCTATCAGTTATGTAGTTTACGAGTACTCAAGTCGAGCACTAGGTGTGAATATGACGTGATGTGTTTATAATCTAATTGTCGATGTCATCATCGTAGGGTTATTATATATCGTTCCAGTCAGCTTTACTCTGCGGCGCTCGCTCTCTGCTAATAGTTTTTTTTTTTTAAAGAATAAAATTTAATAAGTGATACTATGCTAATTATTAATTAAATTAATTTAAATTATAATAGAAACTTTAATGAAAAACAACATGCATACTGATACTGATATAAATAATTTAATTAAAAAAAAAACACACAAAAAGAAAATGAAAATAAAACAAAAATTAACTGTCATCAACTATTTTTTAAATATAAAACAATACTTAAAATAATATTTATTTTTTATTGTCATAATTATTTTTACTGCTACTGTTATAATTAAAACGTGTAAAATAATAGTTAATTTAGTATTTTTAATTGACAGAAAGTAAATATTTTTATGGTACTCTAAATAAGCAAATATAATATTCTATTATTTATTGCTTTTATTCTTAAGTGCAGTGAACTGAGATTAAGTTCAGCTGTTTAAAAAAAAGAAAAAAATGTAATCAAAAGGAGCGGAAAAAGCAACAAATTTGATTACAAATTAAATTAGCGAAATCGAAAACAATTTCTTTAAATTAAAAACAAAAACAAACAGTAAAAAAATAAACACTTGTTGAAATTATTTTTATAAAAAAGAAACCATTTTGCTTTTTATTACTACATACATATTAGCATATTATGATAAAATGTGAAGGCAATTGGAAGAAGACTTGGGATTATGATTTTATTTTTTATTTTTCTTATAACTGTGACCACAAATTAGACGTTTTTTTGATCAGTACTAGGTACTATGGCTTAATTCCTCTTGCATAAATTGCTACGTTGCAGTTGAAACTTTTAAGGCTGAGTAACATAAAATAGTTTTTATGATTTCTTAGGGCGTTGTTTTGAATTCAATAATTTATTGGTTGATTTATACTCAATAAAAGGTATGCCACTAGCATGTAGTATAAACTGTGAAAAAGTTTGTTTTGAATTATGTACTTAGTATTAGCTTATTAGCTTTGCATTTTAAATTAAATTTCTAGACCTATTACTTTACTGAATTGCAGATAATGGGCTTCTTCCTAAACGTATGTTGCTTTGTATACTACCAGCATTATCATAAAAAAATGTTGCATACTTTTTGGAGCTTATTTTTATAGCATAATTTTTGAATTTCATAACGATGAACTACAAAATGTTGACAATGCATAGCAATCAGTGCTTCAGTAACAAAGTTGATGCTTTTTATTACCTTTGCTCTTAATGAATGAATACATAGTAAAAAAAAAATCCTAAAACTATGCAACATTTTATGCGAAAAGACGTCCAATCATCTGCAGAAATTTGAAAAAAGCAAAAAATAGTAATGTTGAAAGTTGTTCCTCCAGTTAGAACTTACTATTTTATTAAGTTACAAGTAAAACTAGCATTGTTTATGCTTATACAATTTTAACATTAAAATATGAATTTCAATACTTAAATACTAATTACTAATTCTAAATCCCGTGCTTGTTTCACCCCATCATCAGTTTTCAACATTGATTTTTTTTTTTTTTTTTTTTTTGTTTAATAGTTGATTTAAAATGCTCTATGCCACTTTTACCACATTATTTTCAACCTGTTCTTATACTTTAGATCTTAAAACAAATGTGTAAAAATAAATTTAAAAATACTAAATTTTAAAAAAATAGTGCTCATTAATCATTGCCTTCTAATCATCTTTGGAACCACTTGAAAACCCTTATTAATTTATGTAAACCAGTTGCCTAGATACAAAACCTGCTATAACTTACCACCCTATTATATATCGTCACCTTAATATACTCGTAGAAAGGCCCTAACTAACATTTTTTCAAAATTGAGTTTTTTGCAGATTTCGGTAGGTCACCAACTAATACACCATTGATAAAAAAAATTGCAAATACAAGCAAATAAAAAAAAAATCGTAACTACAAATTTTTATTAATTTTTTCCTTCTGTAAAATAACAAAAATGTGAGTAAGGGCCATATATTAAGGTGACGATATATTTTTTGATAGATAATTGAAAAATCCTTCCTAAACGTCAGTTGCTTTGTATTGAAACAGCATTATCATAAATAAATGTCACATAATTTTAGAAGCTTATTTTTTTACTGCATCATTGCTGCATTTCACAACGCTGAACTACAATATTTTTTGTAATCATGGTTTTTATAAACTTTACTAAATAAATAGTAAAAAAATTCCTAAAACTATGCAACAACATGGAAATGCTGTTGCAAAACAAGGCAACTGACGTTTTGGAAGATGGCCACTGTTATCACTCATTGTATTCGTATTTCGACAAATATGCCAGTCGTTTTAGTCGGAAAATAATTACGATGATTAGGGTGATTATAATCGTAGTTATTTTGATTTTAAAATTTCAATTGAGTTGACTAAATACTACACATACCGCCCTGTTCCCAATTCCACTTTCACGTGAAAGTGGATAAAAAGTGGAGTGCAAAACTTTTTCAAAAGTCGGCATTATGCTACGACTTTTCAATTAATTTTGCTTTTTTAAAGCTATTTTACCGATCAAATTTAAAAAAAAAATACACAAGTATAAGCTCCAGAGTTTTTCCCTTTTTTAGCGAGTAATTCTAATTTTTATTGCAAATGTAATATTGTAAATATTGCTGGAATAAAAAACTCTAACTAAAAAAATTTTTTTTCCGATGACAAGTAAAAAGTCGGCAAATTGGCATTTTCGAAGCCAGTGTTTGTGTGAATTATTTGACATTTCATTATTTCATGGTGTTAGTAAGAATAGTTCGAAAACAGGATGCCACCTGATTTTATGTCTTAAATTGCAATAGAACATCTAATTAACCCAATTAAATGCACTGAGCATGAAAAAAAACTTTCTGAAATTTCCTCAAATCAGAGGAAACCCCATAATTGGGCATCTCGTCTAATACATTATTTTGACAGACAAAATTGCGAGCAGTTATAATTTCAAGTGCAATCAATGCAGCAGCCGTTGTTAACGTGAAACTCAATTAAAGTTAATAAAATTAATAAAAAGCATTTTGATTCATAAATCTTGTTTACTTGTGTGTATTTTTTAACTGAAAGCTAAAAAGTTTACGTTTCTACTGTGAAAAGTTAAACGTCTTGAACAGTCGTTGAATAGGCTTCACTACCACATCGGAAATAAAAAGTAATCAACAAGTCTTCGAAATTAAAAGTAGTTGAAACTACACGGATTACGGAACAGGCCGGATAATAGGGGTATGAAAAAATTATAACTTTTACCACCTCTCGATCCTTCTTACCTTAGGATATACAGACTACAGATAGGCATACAAATTTATACCAAAAACTTGCTTTGAATCCTTTAAAGTCGTCATTTATTCACACTTGTGTTATTTAATCGCTCAAAGCAGATTTTGCAATATGGCGACATATTTGTATGATGTAAAAAGTTAGAACATTTTAAAAATTAAACTTTAAAAAACACTAAATAGTAAATAATAAAAATGTTTTTCAAAAAATTTATAAATGAGGCGATATTAAAACCTTTTCCAATGAAAGTTGAAATTTAAAATCTGACACATCCTTTAAAAGGTTTGATTATTACAAATAATTAATTTTCTATAATTGCTTAATGCATACATAAAATTATGTGACACACAATTTATTTGAAAACCCAAATTGTAGTCAAGGCTCTACTTAAGGCACATTTTCTTTAATAAAATCGATAATTTCATACTGCCAAAGCTTATTTTTGTAAAAAATTTATTATGAGTAATGAATCTTTTGGTAGTTATATAGTAATAAAAAAAAGACATAATCAGGCATGTTCCAAAATCCGTGTGGTTTCAATTACTTTTCATTTCGGAAACTTTTTGGTGAAAACGGTGAGTCGAACGATAAAATGTATTGGAATCTTTTTTGTGGAAAATTATAGGTTCTACAAATAATATTCTTAAAAACCGCAAAAAGTCGAAAAATTCGATTTTATCGAATGTTTCCTAAATGGCTACTTTTTCGTAAGTAAAAACCAATATTGGGGGTTATCGTGAATCAAGATTCCCGGGGAGTTTTCTTAAACTGCAATATAGAATGCACGGCAGTCTGCGAAAATTCCCAGGGAATCTTGATTCACGATAACCCCCATTATTTGTAGAACCTGTAATTCTCCACAAAAAAGATTCAAATATTCAACGTTTTCATCAAAAGCTTCCGAAATGAAAAATAATTGAAATCACACGGATTACGGAACAGGCCTGAATGCTAATCAATATTAAGTTACTTTTGTCTTTTTCTAATTAACTTAGAGATTTTATTTTTATTAAAAAAGTTTTATATAGAAAAATTAACTGTTTTTTCCCCATGAAAGTTATGCGAAAACAATTCTTATATTTAATAGTGTTCTTTTCGTAAATTAGGTATATTTGAGTTGAATTTTGTAAAATGCCAAAAGTTAGTATGATTGATCTATTAACTTAATTTATTAGTGAATTTTTTCTTTATGATGTGCATATTTTTTAAGGAATAAAATCCCGGTATTTGAATTTATTATATTGATTTTATGTGTTTTATTTTCTTTATTTTTTATTAATAATGTAGAATTTGAACTTAAACGACTGTAGTATTATAATTCGTAATATGTCATTAATCGAATGAAAATACGATAGTCGTTTTAGTCGAAATACGACTATGGTAAAAACAGTGATTGTTTAATTCATTGTTATTCATTAATGTATTTAATAGCCAGGCAATTTAACTTATCAACATAATTAAAATACAAAAAAAAAAATATTTTGTTTAACAATTTAAACATTTATGTATCAACAGGTTTATTATAAAAAACAACTCTCAACTACTTTCTATCTTAAATAATTATATTCAAAATGTTTTTAATAAAATATAGAAAGAAGCCATCCATTAACAAATAAAAGGTTGAAATACTCTGGCTATAAATATGTAATTAAATTTTCTTTTTATTATACAAAAAACAATATAGGAACTCCAAATGTTTTGAAACACATTCTGTGACAATTGATATTTGCAATAATAAGACGAGAAATATAAAAGTTGTTATTTCAAAAATTAATGAAATAACAAATAAAAAAAAAAAAAAAAAAATAACAAAAAATAGTTAGGTAGTTATATACAAAAATTTTTAATTTTGAAAACTATTTATATGTTCGAAAAAATAACTGAAAATTACGTAATTACATTGAGAAACAAATGAGTGCTTAATTCTTTTAATATTTCAACTTCTATCGTTAATAAAATGCTTAATAATAATATAACAAAGATAATGGTATATTAAAGGAGTAAAGTCAAATACAAATTCAAAGGAATAATATGGCAGATATGAATCATACTATGGGAACATAAAAGTTGGAATGAGCCAAATTTATTTTTGAATCGATATATTCACCACTATCAACCGTAGTTGTGTTTCGATTACTATTGTCGTATTTTTATATATTTTAGTCACGACTACCATGATAAGAATTAAAAAATATAAAATTACTTCAGCACTGGAAAAACACATAAAGACTTTTTCGGAAAAGTCAACGAACTCACCACCGCCACATTTGGCGAGCTAAACGGTTGCAAAAGCACAAGAATTGCAAACATGCGCGGACATGCTAACGTCTTTAGTTTTCTGAAAAAAAAAAAAACCAATTGTATGAATGTGCCCCTTATACGAATCTACCCCATCTTGCCATACAGACCAAAACATGATTTAAAGTCAATATTCCATGTTTTGGATTTTTGCACGAAAAGCTACCAAAGTTTTCCTAAGCTCAATTATCTTTTTTGAGTGTAAAATGCAATAACTTCGTAAATTTTTAATATATTTGAACAATGTTGGTGTCATTCCCTTCAGAACTTTCGAACCAATCAACAAAATTTTGACCATTGGCAAGTGGCTTTTGCCTGCTCAGAGGGCAACTATTTTTAGAACAGAAAATAAAGTTTCAACAGCCTTCGCACGGGGCAGAAAAAGTGTAACATTTTTTTGAGAAAAGAAAACGCTATAAATGTTTTTTGGGATATTGGTGTTTTCAGACAGCTAGACAGCTCACGAATCCAGAAATACCAATACGAAATTTTTTTTTTTTTTTGTCTTTTAACTGCTTTTGCTTTTGGGCGACTCATATGCACTTTTTTGTCCATATGCATATAAGGGTGGCCGTTAAATGGCTTTTTTCCAATTTCAATTAGTGATGAGCAAAATTAGTCTTGGTCTTGAGTCTTGTTCTTGGTCTTGGTAATTTTGCAAGACCAAGACCAAGATGCTGATATTTTTGCAAGACCAAGACCATAGCAGTATTAGTCTTGGTCTTGCTCACGATAATCGTCAAGACTGCTTTTCAGTTTTGGTAATTTATAGTTAAAAGTTGTTTCACTCCCGTTTTGAAGATAAAATCATCTCTCAATTTGTATTTTGGCATCTTAAAAACCCAACTGCTTTGGAAAAATATGCAGGCCTGTTCCGTAATCCGTGTGGTTTCAATTACCTATCATTTAAGAGGGTTTTTGATGAAAATAGTAAGTCACACGATTAAAAGTATCACAATCTTTTTTGTGGAGAATTACAGGTTCTTAAATAACATTGATTTTTATTTTCGAAAAAGAAGCCGTTTACGACTTTATGCGGTATTTTAAGAATTTTTCCTAAACGGTTACATTATCGGTAATGAAAATCAATATTTGTTGTAGATCCTGTAATTCTACACAAGAGATTCAAATATGTACTTTTTATCTTACGACTCATTGTTTTCATCAAAAAGCCTAATAAATAAAAAGTAATTGAAATCACACTGATATCGGAATAGGCATGATGGTTTTGAAATTTTGAATACTCAATATCATTGAAAATTTTTTCAAGACCAAGACCAAGACTCAATGTGCAAGAACAAGACTAAGACCAAGACTGCTATGGTCTTGGTCTTTGTATGCTCATCACTAATTTCAATGATGGATGGACAAATTAGTTATCAAAAAATGATGCCCTGATTTTTTCAAATTTTTATATTGCGCCCTGTTTTACTCCTTTAGGTCAAACGGATAAAGCTAGATGCATGAAATTTGCCTAGTATTAAAAACCTTTCATACAATGTTTTAAAATGCTAATATGAGGGGAAGGTGTCAACATTAATCGATCACGCCCATTTTTAATTACAATCAGAATACAATCCTTTATAAATATTTGTGCAGAATTGCATCCATCTAGCTTTATCCGTTTTGCTGTAATCGTTATTTTAAATTTAACAAAGAGCCAATCAGAAATCAATAATACAAATCTGAAAAAATATGGCAACAATATTTCGACATTTGGAGCCTATTGATGACCTTCCATCATAACTCTTCATTTAGGGGCCACCATAATGTACAAATGTGTATGGTATAAAACAAATTTTAACTGCTTTATTATTCCAAAAATGTATATAGCAAATAAGATTGTTATATTCCTTTTATATACTAGTAAGTTAAATTAAATTTACTTAATTTTATAATAAAATATAGTTATTGAACTTTTTTTATTCCTGTATATTCAATAATAATTAAAAATATATTAATGAAATTTAATAAAAACAAAGATTAATAAAAATATATACCTTTAGTTTTCATTTCCAGTTTTCACCGAAGATTTAGCTCTGCTTAGATTAGTAAGCTTAATTCTCAGATTTATTTTTGTATGGTAAATCCTGGGATCAACGCCCAGATTTAGCGCTAAGTCTAGAAACTGCACCTTTTGAATCTGCGTTGGAAACAGGCAATTAGACATATTTTCAAAATTGTACCCTCTGAAAATCATGCACAGTTGATGCACGCCTCAACTCTTTAGGACAAAATATAATGAACAAATTTATCTATTAATACAAATGACGAAAACTTGTCACCCTTTTTTTACTTTGTTAGAAATGGAGTACGACTTTGAGTTATATAATATATGAAAAGTAATTGTGTGTAGACATAGATGGGCACACTGCAGTATTTATTGACTGCATTAACAATTTCAATTATCAATAAAATTTTATTAATTACTGATATTTAGTTTGCATTACCAGTAAAGTTTTAGTGATTACTGGAAAAATATCAGTAAAAATAAATATTTACTGTTTACTGAAAAAAAAAAAATAGTAACCAGTAAGTTTTTATTGGTAATGCAAATTAAATTTGCATTACCAGTAAGTTTTACTGATTACTGAAAAGAATTGCAGTAAAAATAATTTCGTACTGGTTACTGACAAAAAATTGCAGTAAAAATATATTTTTACTGATTACTGAAAAAAAAAAAACAGTAACCAGTAAGTTTTTATTGATAATGCAAATGAAATTTGCATTACCAGTAAATTTTACTGATTACTGAAAAGAATTGCAGTAAAAATAATTTTTTACTGGTTAGTGGAAAAAAAGTGCAGTAAAAATAATTTTTACTGATAATGAAAAAAATTGCAGTAAAAATAATTTTTTACTGCAAACTGAAAAAAATTGCAGTAAAAATAATTTTTACTGACAGTGCAAAAATTGCAGTAAAAATTATTTTTTACTGATAATGAAAATAGTTACTGGTAGTTAAAAATCAATGCACAATCCTAAAGTAAATATGAAGCAAAAACCATCCAAAGTAAATAAAACACAATATTTAAGTTGGAAAATTATACAAAAACCAACTTTTATTCTATTTTCCTAGAATACTCAATTGCTACTGAACTTTGCATCAAGCGTAGAATTGACACGAAGCTTTTTATACACCATTAGCTTTCCTCAGAACAAGCAATTCGAAATTTTTATTGTTGAGGTTTTGCCTTCTGGAGCGATTCACAATCCCATGAAAACAACCGTTCTACAGGTGCAGATGACGGTAATGGGATATTGTATTTTAAAAACACGTTTTTAATTGCTGGATGGTTTTTCAGACGATTTGCAGTTGTGTCTTGATCGACTAGGTACAAAATGGTTTCCTGGAGATAATTTCCAGAGTCAGTGGAAACACACTGTTCGCTAACATCTGTTAAAGTACATATACAAATAAATGTATAAGTACAAATATTTAATGGAAAATTAAGTGTAAAAATTACTTTCTTCCCCGAAATCGAGGAATGCATTTTTCGGTATGTCCGGCAGAACCCGAGTTTTTACGGCTATTTTGCCATATTTCGCCACATAAGTGTTCAACATTCTCCTTACATCTTCTTCTGTTTGCGTTGTTGCTGTTTCTAACAGAGACTTTACAAAGCGTAATTTTATATCCGGATTAGATATAGCCGCAATAACAGCATCCCAAGCGTCAGGCTGCAGTTTGAAAAATTTTTCAAATCTTTTAAGCAAAGCTTTAAGCATTTCATCGCTTACTTTGGCTAAATACTTAAGGCTTGTGGGGTCTAAACGACGCATTTTTATCTTTAAGGATACTATTGCAGGGACAAAGTAACCAAAATACATAATTTTTTCGCCCTGAAGAAAATCAATCGCCTCTGCTATAGGCCCCATAAGCTTTATGTATTCTTCCAAGTGCTCAAGCTCGTCATTGAGAATGGTAGGAATTTTGAGCAGAAAACACAATTCCGCTGATTTTTCTTTATGTTGCAGTAGCCTCTTTACGGAATCATAAAGTGAGTTCCACCTTGTTATGGTTGGAATTAATAAACTGTCATTTATAACCGACTGTAGTCAGATTCTGCAGATTTTTTCAATAATCGTAAAATTTTACTGATAATGCAAATTAATATCAATAAAAGTTACTGATTACTTCTATTTTTCCAGTAAATAGTAAAATTTACTGATTACTGATATTTCTTACTGATTACTGATATTTTTTCAGTAACCAGTAAAATTTTACTGGTAATTAAATGTGAAATTGCAATATCAGTAAAATTTACTGCTTACTGATATTTTTTCCAGTAACCAGTAAAATTTTACTGGTAATTAAATGTGAAATTGCAGTAACAGTAAAATTTACTGCTTACTGATATTTTTTCCAGTAACCAGTAAAATTGTACTGGTAATTAAATGCTAAATTGCAATATCAGTAAAATTTACTGCTTACTGATATTTTTCCCAGTAACCAGTAAAATTTTACTAGTAATTAAATGTTAAATTGCAGTACCAGTAAAATTGACTGCTTACTGATATATTTACCAGTAATCAGTAAAATTTACTGGTAATGCAAATTTGATTTGCATTATCAATAAAAATTTATTGGTTACTGCTTTTTTTTTTAAATTATCAATAATACTTTATTGGTAATTGCAAATAAAATTGCAATATCAGTAACAAATTTATTTTACTGGAATTGTACTGGTACTGAAAAGTGCCCAACTATGTGTGTAGATTTGTACAAAGTTAAAATTATTTTAATATGTTGCCTTCCAAGCCAGGTAAAATTAAATAAAAATTTTTCAATATAGTGCTTATCAAAATTATAGGACACTTTTATAATTTTCTTTCAAACTACGCCAATAACTAGGAATCATGCTGGGTCATTTTTTTGATAAGATTTGGATGAACCAGATGAATTTCGACATCATTGACGTGATCTAAGGAAGAACCCCTTATTTTCTCTAAAAATTCACATTTAGTTTAATTCTAACTTTGTAAAGTAAAAATTTCATACTGAGTCCAAACATGTTTTCTAGTTATCTTATGCAAAAAGAATGGACACCACTTTGTGGTCTTTTTATTAGATGGGGCACTTTTTTAATCTCATCTAATCTAAACAGTCCTTTGCGACACTTTTTGGCTGCAAGAAGCAGCAAGTTGTGCGTATAATGAAAATAAATTGCACGCTTTTTCGTGAACAGCGTGTTCTACCATAATATTAAGGATTTTTAAAAAAATTTGCAATAATGGTGCGACTCCGATGACTTTTCCCTAAAACTTGATCATCGACTTTTAAATTTGGTGAAAAAAAAAACATTTTCACCATTGGAAAAAAGCAAGGGGGCTAAATTGGATTAACCTTCGTTAATTTGGAAAATACTTACATTGGCTTACTCGTCATTTGTTGTAAATGTCAAATTAAAATGCGTTCTATAATTTTGATACGGTTGCAAGTAGTCAAAACTGTGAGTATTCTAACTTAAGGCAGCGGTGCTTTACAATGCTTAGTACCTAAATTAATAATAGTTTTAATAATTTTTTCATTAAAAACAGCACAAATTTTTTGTCAAAAATTTGTACACGAGTACAAATACGTGGGCTGCTCGATATATTTCTGGCCTAATAATGAAAATGCGAATATTTATCATCAAAAATGGTTTTATTGATTTTCAAAATATTCTACAGCATGACTTATACACTTTTGCATGCGCTCAAACCAATTGTCGAAGCACTTTTTCCACTCCGATTGAGACACCTCCAAAACATGGTTTTTGAACGCTTCAAAAGCATCTTCTGGCGACGAAAATCAATGACCACGCATTTTTTTCTTGATGTGCGGGAATAAGAAGCAGTCATTGGATGCCAAGTCAGGGCTGTACAGCGGATGACCCATCAATTCGACGTTTTGGCAGGTCAAAAAGGCGCTGGTTTGAGCCGATGTGTGAGAGCTCGCATTATCATGGTGAACAATGATTCGTCTTCTCTTGTTCGTTTTTCGAATTTCTCCGAAGACTTCAGGCAAACAAATTGTGGTGTACCACTCAGAATTGACCGTCCTACGTTGCTCAAGAGGAACAGTCACCACATGACCGGTTTTGCCAAAGAAACAGGCGACCATTTGCTTCGAAGTGCTTCTTCCACAAACAACTTTCGTTGGATTTGGCTCGTCTTCGAAGACCCACACGGTCGATTGCTGTTTTGTTTTGGGCTCATACGCATAGATCCATGATTTGTCACTTGTGACGATCTTATAAACGTCTTTTGAAGCACCGCGATCGTATTTTTTCAACATTTCTTTGCACCAATCGACACGAGCCTTTTTTTGAGCGATTGTCAAATTGTGCGGGATCCAACGAGAACAAACCTTTTTTACGGCCAGGTGTTCATGCAAAATCGAATCTATTGGAGTGGAACTTATGCCCAAGGATGCCCCTATCTCACGGTATGTCACATGACGATCTTGCATTATCAGTCCACGCACGGCATCAATGTTCTCTGGCGCAACGGCCGTTTTTGGACGACCTTCACAGAATTCGTCTTTGAGCGAGCGTCGGCCAGGATTGAATTCCTTAAACCAGTTTTTCACAGTACTATAGGATGGTGCTTCATCGCCTTACAAAGATTTAAGTTCATCGATGCACTCTTGTCGTGATAATCCACGTCAAAAGTTGTGAAAAATTATCACACGAAAATGTTAACGAGTTAATTCCATTTTTTTGCCAAATTGATTTTTTCAAGTCACTGTAAACAACACAAATGATGGTCGTACGTCAAAACGTTCTGAATACGTTTATGCTAAAAAATATCAAACTTTCCAATAGAAATGTCAGATTGCTCCTGGCAACACTTAGTGTTGCCTAGGCCAGAAGTACTTATATCGAGCAGCCTACGTATTTTCGATAGATATTCGCTTAGTTCCTAATTGAGTTCAGAGATATTTTTATTTGCTTATCAATCTTTAAAAGAGAATATAAAATGTGATTTGTTTGATCAAGATGGAGTGCAGTAACAAAGCCATGGACTAAGAGTTTAAAGTTCTGAATTTAGACTTTATCACGACCAAACTTTTTCTTTCCAACTTCTTTTCATCCTTGTGCCGCGTCTAAATTCTAATGGGTTAATGTGGATAAAGAAAGTGTCTATTTGAATCTATTTGGATCCATACAAACCAGACCACAAAACCTCTGGATTGAATACCTATCCATTTTAATATATTTGAATCTAATGGATTGTATGGATTGAAATGGATTTGAAAAATAAAAAATCAACTTATTATTCGAGCATTTACTTTATGTTTATAAAGTGCAATAACAAAAAAGCTTTACATATAGGGGGTTATCGTGAATCAAGATTCCCAGGGAATTTTCTTAAATGGCAATAGAGAATGCGCGGCAGTCTGAGAAAATTCTCCAGGAATATTTGCCCACGATAGCCCCCACAGTAAACTTAAATAATTGCAGTTGGATTAAAATGGATGAGACTGGATTGACATTGATTGCGATTTTTTTCTAGGTGCATACTTGGATTCAAAAGGACTCAAATGAATTGGAGTTGGACTTTAATTCCAGTGAGAAATACCAAAATCCCAGGGACACACGATATTGTTCATGCTCAAATATTATCTCCTTGATGATCACAAATCAGCAAAGTCCAGTTATTGCAGGAAATCATGGAGTATCTTGTAGGGTTTAAAATGGATTTAACTGGATTGACGGCGTTTTTTTCAAGTGCTACTTGGATTGAAAAGGACTCAATTGGATTGTAGTTTTACTTTAATTCCTCGCGGGATGCGATTAGAACTTGCAATATTTGACTTACCATTCATCGCGTACAACTGGTACACTATTCTGGATCAAAATCTGGATCCAGAAAGATTGATAGACGGCGTCTATTTGAAACCATTCCAATCTTTCTTAACACTCTATGTTCCCTGGATTTAAATGGATTGATCCAATTTTTAATCCAAATCTATCCGAGAAATCTGGTACACAATTCTGGATCAAAATCTGGATCAAGAAAGATTGATAGATTGCGTATATTTGAATCCATTCCAGTCTTTCGCAACAACACATATTTCCTAGATTTAAATGGATTGATCCGATTTTCAATCCAAATCTATCCGAGAGTTCTGATACACAATTCTGGATCAGAATGGATTGTCAAAATTTAATCCATTTCAATCCAGACGCGGCACAGGGGCACTTAGTCCCAAAACCGATTAAAATAATCATATTTCAACTTGACTCCAAAATGAACGAACACATTCAGAGTTGAATTAACAAGATGCTGGTTATTTTTTCGCATCATTTTCAACAATATATTGTACAATATTCCTAAATACATACTGATGTTCACAATGAACTGTCAAAACTTGGTGTATTGGTTAAGATCCACATAATGTGTTATTTTAATATAAATTTATTTTTAGCCAAATTTTTTCATTCAACTTTTACAGTCCGTCACGTTAAGATCTTTGCATTAATTTTTTGTGCCGTTCCGTGCACGTGTGTGTGTGTTTGTGTGTTCATCGAATAACTCAAATTAAAGAAAATTTTAATTTTATTTTGAAAAAATACACCATAACATTCAAAAGTCATATTCCAGTAAAATGGATATACCTGATAATACTTATCAGCAAATCTGCAGTACTCGCACTGTGCAATCCGATAAGCAGGGTTTTTTCAATGAATTCTATCTGGAAGTGAAGCAATCATGTGGCGATAAATGGTTGAAAAACTATTTTGGCAAATTGAAATCGAATGAAGCCAGAATTTTATCGATTTTTAGTGATCGCGAAATTTGCGATCCAGTGCTTGGTGTATTGGAAAATGTTAGCCCTGTATATAAGCCAAAAGATGGACTTTATTCCGCACAACGGCGAGCACAGGCTGATAAATTCCAGCTTCTGGGTGAATTAAAGCAGGCGCTGGGTCATGCAAATTTGGCAGTGATGAGAGCACCAGCAAAGGGTAAGGAACATATGTTTAAAATTGGAGTAGATGCCGGAAAATAGGTATGTGAGGGGTATTCTTTTTGCACGATGTGGGTGGTTTGTAGAACAAGTGCTTATTGTGAATTGGTAGTTTAATGTGGAACTTAACTGTGGTACGTATGAGAGGAGGGTTTGGAAAAAATATAAGAATATGGATGAAGAGAGCGCAATGTTTACAAACAATTATTTACAACAGAGAGTCTTTTTTTTTTTGTTTTGCCCATGTGAACTTGCACATTAAAAATGTAAACAAAATTTCAATGTGAATCATAATTTTGAATACAATGCATTGTTGTTAATGAAAGGTTTTTCGAGTATTTGTAATACTGGGAGAAATAGAGCAATTGTCAAAAAATCGTTTTTGAGTAATATTTTACGACCTTTGACGGGTATCAGGTATGCGCGAAACTTGGAGGTGGGGCATAGCACTCCACGAATCTCATTGGCCACCCTAGAAAAATCAGCACGGAAGGAAAGGTTCAATACCAACATCATAAAATTATTCCATTATCCTCGAAAACTCCCGTTGACTAAATATTCTCAAAGTCATCGTTGCTATTTCTGAGAACGGCAACATTAGTCACACAATTATACATAATCTGAAAGGCATAAAAGCGTTATAACCGCCAAAAAAGGTCCAATTATGTATCGGTTTTGTCAGTATTATTATAAGTACCTGGAGACCGATCCCTGCTCGGTCAACAATCTAATCTTATTATTTTAGTCGATGTTTTTTTTTCATAGCTATTTTTTGTTATGAAACTTGTATCTTTTCACTTCTAACGGTCATGCTTTCAAAATGATAAATAAACCGATGAGAATAATAATAAAAAAACTCGGAAAATATCGGATGGTATTGAAAAATATCAAAAACTCAAATTTTTTTTTTTTTGGTGAAATAGAATGCCCTAAAATAAATAAATGGGATATGCCACGCACCCAAAATAATTCGTCTTTTGTATGGCGGCTGAAATATCTTATCTTCAAAGGATAAAAACTCGGAAAATAAGAATCCTATTAGAAAAATCCAAAAGGATATTTGGACAGGGAAAAGTGTAACTATTCGATGCTATTAATAAAAAAGAATTTCACCTTTTCTTGTAGCTACGCTGTAAGACTGAACATAGTGTTTTCTTCAATTTCAAGCAAGAATATTTCAAAATCCTGCAGGTATAATGACAGTTCTGCTGATGAAGACGGATTAAGCGTCAAAAAGTACATAAGACTGCATATAAGAATTAAAAAGTTCATTCCATTTTTTTTTTGTGCCTGAGTTATTAACCAAAATATTTATTTTGATAAAAAGATGGGCGTGGCAATTATTAAACAAAGCATTCTTTTTGTTGTGCTTTTGATACTTCTGATCCAGATCCGCATACAAAATTTCATCAAAATATATCAAAGTATCATTTGCGAGAAATAGCATTTAATGTGTTTTACTTGTATGGAGGTTCCACGCGCAATTTCGATGTTTTGCCTACTTTCAGGTCGTAGGTGTCTAATAGCAAGTAGACTCCCTAAAGTTAAATTCAGAAAGATTGCTTTAGTAATTTTCTTTTTACAGCGCATTATATTTTTGTGGGCGGTACTACGCTCTTCACCGAGCGTTTCCAATATAACGGCATATCACATATTAATATTTGTTTGTAGAGGTAACATCTCCTAAATTTTCATTAAAATTGTTGGAGTCGTTTTCGAGTAATATTGAATCAAAATTTTCAAGGGTTAAAAAGTGGGCGTGGCACTTATTCGATCCCGCCCACTTTTCGTTTGTTACAAGGTATTATTAAGCAGTACCTACATACCAAATTTCATTAAAATACCTTGTAAAATTTGCGAGAAATAGCATTTAACGTATTTTGCTTGCATGGGAGGTTCCACGCGCAACGGCGAAATTTTGCCAACTTTCAGGTCGTAGGTTTTTAATAGCAAGTAGACTCCCTATAGTTAAATTCAGAAAGATTGCTTTAGTAGTTTTCTTTTTATAGCGCATTATATTTTTGTGGGCGGTGCCACGCCCTTCACCGAGTTTTCGCAATATAACGGCATATCACATATTAATACTTGTTTGCACAAGTAACATCTCCTAAATTTTCATTAAAGTTGTTGGAGTCGTTTTCGAGTAATATTGAATCAAAATTTTCAAGGGCTAAGAAGTGGACGTGGCACTTCTTCGATCCCGCCCACTTTTTGTTTGTTACAAGGCATTATTAAACCGTACCCGCTTATCAAGTTTTATTCAAATACCTTGTATGGTTTGCGAGTTATGACCATATCAAATTTAAAATTTAGTGCGATGCCACGCCCTCTGGTGAGCATTTACAAAGCTCAAGCCTAGCTCATTCTTCATTGTATGCTAAAATCTAACACTATTTCAAGTTTCATTAAAATCGCTGTAGCCGTTTTCGAGAAAAAGTTTTGCCCGTTCCAAACAAACATACATAAGTACATACAATTTTATCTCGTATAAGAAGAGAAGATATTACTGACTTAGGAAGTTTCTGAATTTTTTAAGAAATTCGATGAAAACAAATCAAAATTTGACCTTATTTTAATAAATAAAAAAAAACTGTGCTTTTCGACCACTCTACAAACAGTCAAAAACGTATTTTTTCCATAGCTTTGGTAGGTGATGTCCGATGTTTAAAAGTTAAATATTGTCGTAAAGGGTTTAATTGGGTCTACATTGTTTCCTAAAGTTATTTGAACCTCCGAGGTCATACTCGGCTAGAACGACCTAGTTTTTCTTGTTTGTATCTTGTTCGTATAAATTGAATTTTTTCTTTATAAATTTAAAGTCTTGAAAAGTATATTTACATTTTATCCAAAAACTTTTAGTTAAGGCCCAACTAAGTCCTTTATAACGAGATATAATGTTTAAACATCGGAAATCACCTGCCAAAGTTATGTAAAAAAATACGATTTTGGCTGTTTGTAGAGTGGTTCAAAAAAAAAATATGTTTTTTGTTTCCTAGATACCCTCAAAGTCAGCATTGAAATAGAGGGCGATTTCTCCAATTACACTAGTTTTCTGCCAAAATGTACAAGAAATGCCACTATTTTTTTCTGATGCACTTAAATCCACTTATCTCGAAAATCACAAAAAAATTGTATGGATAGATTTTAGAGATGAATTTTTGAAATTTTTGGTTATTGAGTTCACTTTCTAAGTCATATCTCAAGCCACAAGAGTCTGATTAAGTTGTACTAGATTTTAAACTAAAGATAATTTAATGATCTTTTAACGCTTTTTACATTAATTTTCAAGCGGGTTGGTGTTTTAAGTATAATTGGTCAAAATATATGAGAAATTCGATTTTTTTGGTCAAAATAAAAATTTAAAATTCATTCAATAAATACGCAAAAAAAGAACAAAAAAAATTAATTAAAAATTTTTTCTTATCTGGAGCACATAAACCCAGCCTTAGTTTTGTGATTTTCGAGTTCAGGGAGCAAGGATACATTACGAGAAAAAGTGTCATTTCTTTTTTTTTGATTTTTTGTAAACTAGTGTTATTTTTTCATCGACTAAATCCGAATTCAATGAGTACTCATATCAAACAAGATCGAACAACGCAAATGGGAAAGGATACGACCTATTTTCCGAGAGCACGCAGCGAAGTTTCCCGCCAATCATTTTTATGGAATTCATAAGACAGTAAAAGATGTGGTTGACCAAAAACCACATGGAAGAGGTCGTTGTGCAAGGAAATCCAAGAATCGGGGAAAGTCTTGAAGAGGATAATAAATCATCACGAAAAGGAGACATTTTATTTTGGACCTAGGAAGTATAGAAGAATACAATAAAGGGAATTGCTGCTTCTCTCTTTATTTTTTGTCACCTACTTAATTTCCTTTAATCCCTATGTTCCCAGGATCTTATATAATCTGGACTTTATTTTGTAGACCTTACCTGTTTATTTTTTCTCTGATATAGATAAATATAAAAAAAGGAGCTTTGAAGCAAAATATTCTCATTTCTAGGCGTAGATCCTGACATTGATGATGGACTTACTTTGGCGCTTGCATTACGTACACGTGCACTTATACTTATTGGTCTTGGTGAAGGTGAGGCTGCGCTGAGTGACCTAAAATTGGCTGCAAACTTTGGACTTGAATCCAAACAGAGCATAGACTATTACATAAAAATGGCCAAAGCCTATGCATGTTAGTACAGATTAGGGTTTAAAATTTTGAGCTTAATTATAAAAAGTAATTATTTTAACAGGTATGTCCGAACCAGCACGTGCTGAAATTTCATTAAAAATAGCTGAAAAATTAGCTGGAGGTACAAATGCGCTCATAGATTCATGTCGCCAAGAGTTGCCACAAGTGAAGAAAGCTTCAAAAAAATCAGTAGTTCAAATTCCAGAATTAGCTCATGGTGAAAATACTGATTTACATGCTGCGTCGAATTTGGTCAAATTGGTTCAAACCGCTGATAAGGGACGCTTTATAGTGGCCAATAATGAGCTAAAGACCGGGGATGTGGTGTTGTGTGAAAATCCAGTTGCTGCATGTCTATTGCCAAATTTTTACGGCAGTCATTGTCATCACTGTTTTGAGAGGTAAGTGAGTTTTTATCAACACAAGGTTAGAGAACCTTAAAAACATCATCAAATGATAATATAGGATATCGTACCACCCGGAATGATAGGAACAACCTCAAAGTTATATTGCGTTATTTTCCGCGGGGCTTTTTTCGTTGACTTATCGAGATTAGGAATATATGCAAATAAAAATCGAAACAACACCTTCTTCTGAATATATAGATAAATGTTAAATATAAGAAGAGGAGAGGACATTATTGGGTCTATCTAGCAACAATTAACAAAACCCCATTCGAAGATTGTTTTGAATTCATTAGAAAATGTGTTATTTATATGGAACCTTTTACTTCTAACCATTGTAGAACTGGGACGCTTTTAAAAACAATATGAAATTGCTGCCATCCATAAAGGAATGGATTAGGTTTGAATTCAAACACAGAAGCTCATTGGGGAAAATAAGAAAAAGGATCGAAGATAAGATAGAACTCTGGGAGTATTCATTGCATCTGAAACCATCAACTCGTTAGTCCAAAGTGCGTAGGAATCACCGACTTCATATTCAATTGGTTTCCTTTTCCAGAGAGGAAAGCCATCAAATCTCCAGCAGAGCGTGTTTTGCGGAAACGGTATCCCTAAGAAAATCGTTCCATTCCAGATAGTTCACAAGATTTCATGGTATAAGCCCAAGTATAACATTATTTGAAGCGTAAAAAGACCGATGTTTTGTCATTTAACTTCTGGCAGATTGTGTTGCTAAGCTTCATAATTCATTGATGAAGATTTCCAGAAGGAGGATGTGTTTTAGTTCATACAGTGCAAACTTTTTATTTGTTACACTGATCTGTTGAATGCAAACGCTCTGACTTGCACGGCTTCTATTCGGTGATCTAGTAAAACCCATTTATTTTTATGCTTTAGCTTGGTTTCTAATGATGTATGTGTTTTTATACTTGATATTTGCAGGCTCGTTACACCAGTTCCGTGTCTCAATTGTTCTGGTATAGCATTTTGTTCGGCTCAATGTATGGGCGAAGCTTGCGATAGTTATCATCGTTTTGAATGTCAGTTTATGGATCTTTTTATTGGTAAGGCCATTTGAAAGAATTCCATAAAAACATAACTAAGTTCTTAATTTCCAGGTTCTGGAATGTCAATTCTTTGTTATATTGCACTGCGAATTTTTACACAAGCTAAGAGCTCTGAAAATGCTTTAACTACTGCAACATCACTCTACGAAAATCTTTGTTCTCATGTTGAGTCACGTCCGGCTGAAGATCATTTGCAGCGTGCATTGATGGCAGGCTTTCTCTTGCGTTGTTTACAAAAAGGTGAATACTTTGGACGCCGAAAGACCGAGGGTGTTAATCCCACAGCTTTGGAATTGCAAGTTGGCACTGCGTTATTGGGCCTCTTGCAGATATTGCAATATAATGCACATGAGATCTATGAGACGTTAATAACTGAGACACATCGTTTTGATGGCTCACGTGTAATTTATGTAGGTGCTGGTCTTTATGGTACTGGCGCTTACTTCAATCATGAATGTTGGCCAACGGTATCACGTTATTTTGTTGGAAGACGTTTAGTCTTGGCAGCAACGCGTCCGCATAGACCAAATGAAATAGTTGCGGAAAATTATGGTCCTATTTTTACAAAAACAAATCTAAAAGAACGCCAGCGTGCTTTGCGTGGTCGTTATTTGTTCGACTGCAACTGTTTGCCATGTCAAGAGAATTGGCCCACTTTGCAGAAACTGGACAAGCAAGTAAGATTCTGGTAATTATTTCTATTTTTTGTTTGGATTAACTACAGAATATTAAACTAAATATTTGATGCAGGTGCATTTCGGCGAATTGTGGTAATCTTCTCAAATTTCCCAAAGATCTTTCTAAAGATGTACGTTGCGCACGCTGTAGAAAAAACGTTTCGCTAAAGGAAAGCGTTGCAAAGATGATTAAAATCGAGGAGATTTATCGTGAGGCGGCTCAAGCAATGCAAGATCAAAAGACACAGCAAGCAATAGAGCTCTTTAAAGAAGGCATCGACATGTTCTTCCAAATAGCTGCTTTGCCACATAAGGATACAGTAATTGCCCAGCAATCACTAACTAAATGTTTGGCTGACACAGCAGTTTCAATAAAGAAATAATGAAAATTCTGTTAAATTCATTTCGTAACAATTGGATGGAATAAAAATAAAGAAATTTTGGTCAATGGCTTTTGAAGTTTCATATTTAACGAAATTTTACATTCAATTTATTTGGTGCCAATTCTTTTCAATACTTGGGCATTGTTATATAATAGCGTCTCATCAACATTTTTTTTTTTTTTTCGACTTATGAATGCAGTTCGATTCTTAATAACCAAAAGTGAAATATTTTTCTAAAGATCGAACAAATATTCCTCTAACAAGAGGCTAATTTGTTCCTCTACGACGTATTATGATTTAAGGACAAAGGCTAAGACCACAGCTGTCTTGATTCTGGCCTTGGTAAAATTAATAATTAATTTTTAGCCGTGATCTTTAATAGTTGATAGGTGTTCCACGCCCATCCCACCTTTAAAAAATTGTTAAATAAAAAAACCAAACCATTTGCAATTTTTTCATTAATTTTATATAACAATGGTAAATTTGAAGACCAAGACCAAAACAAGGAGCAAAACCAGAACCGAGACATAGAGTTATTATCCAAAACCAGAACTTAATTTCATAACCAAGAGCAAGACTCAATGACCCAGACCCAGAGTGTTATTGTCTTGTACGGCTGAAGCGCTTATGATCTGCTGATTTTTCGCATCTTCAAGTTTAGTTTTCTTTAATTTATTGCTAAGACTATTCATTAAGTATTCACTTTCGGCCAAAAGTGGAAAAACTTTCTCATTTAATTGTATAAGAAAATGAGTTTTGACGATTATTTAAATAAATATGCTGTGTTTGTTGCGAAAAGTTCTGCATAAAATCCTTATAACAATTATTGTTTACTATATCCTCGAGCGTAAAGTGCACAAATAATGCAACATCATGTTCATCAGATTCTTGCTTTTGCTTGTAGCGCGGGTAAGAACTCTTCTCGTTGGTATTGGTATATCCAGAAATAAAAATGTCAAGGCCGTTTCAGCAGGTTCGCTAACATCTTTTGATTTGACAACAGTACCATTATCCAAAGTTACATCGATGCCATTTTTAAGAGGACCCAGTAGTGGCCCTGGTGGCACTTTATTTTCAACACATATTACCAAATTTAAAGCACCCGGCCGTGGCTTTAATTTACAAATATAAGCAATTACATTTTCTTCAGCAAATTCATTTGACATTGTTGTTGTTGTGTCAGTTTTATTCAGTGGCACCATTTATAATAACACTTGATCTTCAAAGTCATGCAATTGTGTACAATCCAATGTTTTGACCTAAAATAGAAAAAAAGAGTTAATTAAGTGTAATTTAAATACTTTCATTAATCAGTACTTGAAAGCTTTAAGCACCACAAAACGCTTCATACTGTGTAAAATACTGTATAGGTTTGGTGGTCCATGCAGTCAGTCATGCAGTGCCAGTTCTTTAACCACCCGCACAAAAATTTGCTCCAATCCTGATAATTTGGTTTTGTTTTTGTGTCACCAAACGTTTTGCCTTTGTGCCTTCGCCACAATTGAATAAATAGCGCGATTGATCTGTAGAAATAAACCGCAGAGGGTGCTCCATTTCCACCAGCCACCAGCACCCAACACTTGGAACGGTTTTATTTTTAGCCTTTGTTTTTTAATTTTACTAGATGAAAGTGGAGTCGTCTGTTGTTCCACTGAATTCTTGGCTTAATGTTACATGTCCGACTGTTGTTGTTTTTATTTTATTTTTTTTGCCCAGATAGGGCTTTGAAAATTAGTCACATCAACAACAACAACAACCTCTGAGCGCATCTACTTTCGGAGATATAGCCATCGGAAGATCGGGATATATCTTTTATAAAAGTTGGAAACCCCTGGATGGATTTCAAAAACATTGGTGTCATATGAAAGGTATTTTATTAGGCTATATAATTGCCCTACAAAGTTTTTCAATTTAGGTGATTGTTTTCGAGATATGACAATTTTTCAAAAATTAACCCCATTTTTTTCGCAAAAAACCGTTATTTTTCCCAAAAAATGTGTTATTAACCTGTAATTTTAATAACTAAATTAGGAAGCCTAATTTATTTCCTTTCATTTGATATACAACATGTATCTGAAATTGTATCATTAATAACTTTTTATAGAAAAAACAAAAATAGACCAAATCAATTTTCTTGAAATTAGGAACTTTAAACAACAATGCCAGAACAAACAACAACGACAACAAAAACAACAACAACTACAACAACTTGGATACTACTACAACAACAACAACAACAACAACAACAACAACAACAGCAACAACAACAAAGAGGATCAGCTACTTATTATATTAAAAAAATTTAAAATTTTTATTAAAAATTGCGCGCGCAATTTGGCTAGCAAACTATGTGTTGGATATACTTATTATAGACTGATCCGCGGCCGAAGGCCGCCGCGAAGCCGGTGTCGGATTTTTGGGAGTTTTAAATCCTGAGCTGCGGCCGCAGGCCGCCCAATTACCCCTACTCTTATGTAAAATTACTGTTGTTGTAGTAGTAGTAAAGTTGTTGTTGTCTGTTTTAGCATTGTTGTTGTTTAAAGCTCCAAATTTGAAGAAAATTGATTTGGTCCATTTTTGTTTATTTCTATAAAAATTTATTAATGATGCAATTTCAGATACATAATGCATATCAAATGAAAGGAAATAAATTATTCTTTCTAATTTAGTTATTAAAATTATAGGTTAATAACACATTTTTTGGGAAAAATAACGGTTTTTTGCAAAAAAAATCGGGTGAATTTTTGAAAAATTGTCATATCTCGAAAACCATCACTCAAATTGAAAAACTTTGTATAGCAATTATATAGCCCGGTAAAATACCTTTCATATGACACCAATATTTTTATCCATCCAGGGGCTCCCAACTTATACCGATTTTTATAAAAGATATATCCCGACCTTCCGATGACTATATCTCCGAAAGTAGATCCGCTCAGAGGTTGTTGTTGTTGTTGTTGTAATTAATTCCCAGAGCCCTATTTGGGCAAAAAAAATAAAAAAAAAAACAACAACAGTCGGACATGTAAAATTGTTCCGAATTGTCAAACTGTCAAACGTGAAATCAAAACGTCAAAACGTCAAAATTTGTTATATACTAATTTCTATACACTATCTGTCAAAAAGAACTCATATTTCCTTATTTCCTGCAGGAAATATGGTCATTCCTTATTACTCTCTTAAGAGGCTTTTTTTTTTGGTATTGAAATAGAATAATAATTATTAATCAGTTACTTTATCGACTGTTGTTGATTTGTTATATTATATAGCAGTATAGCAGCCGTTGTCAACGTGAAACTCAATTAAAGTTAATAAATTTAATAAAAAACATTTTGATTCATATTTTTTAACTGACAGCGAAAAAATTTACGTTTCTACTGTGAAAAATTAAACTTTTATATGTTATTAAATTTTTTAATAACATACAAAACTGTGGACTTTTGACAAAACAACCTAACTCGAAATAAGACTTTTAATCATTTTGGTGTGATTGTCATATACTTATCTATGATTTCGAAAATCTAATCGAAATTCAATCTATATCGAATGTTTTATTTGGAATTGAATTTTACAAGACATCTTATTTCAAATAGGATAAAAAATTCAAGCATTTGCAACAACAAAAAACTTTTATAAATGCTTTTTACAAAACAACTTAAATCGACATAAGAAAATGGTTTTTTCCTCACAAACATCTTAAGTCGAGATAAGATACAGGTTAAATGGCAATAAAAAGATTGACAAAAGCACTTCTTCGAAATAAGTTACTTTTCCTATGGAAAGAACTGAATTTCTTAAATCAAAAAATATATGACAAAATCATCTTATTTCAATTTTCATAACAACTACTGACCTTACAGCAAAAAAAGATGGAAAATATTCGTTTAGAATTATAAAAAAACTTTTAATTTTTTCTAACAATTTCGCATATATAAAAAAATGCCAACGCCTTAAAAAATTTAACTTGATAACGAATTAATAGTTTTAAAAGCTATTTAGTTGCAAAAAAATGTTTTCAATGAATTCTAACTAATTTTACTAGGAATAGCTTTATTTGACGAACGACCAATTTTCTCACAAGGTTATCTGAGGATTTAGTCACCAATAATCAATTTTCTCGCTGACATATGTGAAGTGTTCTTTTTTTGATGATAAATTTTCTCGCTGGGATATGTGAAGTGTTCTTTTTGCCTTCGCATTTTTTTATCGTAACACCAAATTTATATCGTAGCATTCGGCAGATCGGCAGAAAGGTACGATATAAAAATTTGTTATAACAACAGAATGGTAACACTAACCATATGTCAAAAACAGCTGTTTGTATAGCACCCGGCAAATGCAGTTTTGATAAATTGGAAAATACATTTTCTAAAATATTAAGTAAACAGTAAAATGATAAAACGACCGCAACGTGATGAAACAGAAGAAGACATTTTGCGTATGCAAAAAGATTTTTTCGACGAAAAAGCGAAAAATCCAAAATTGCAACCAGCGGCAAAAATCGTAAAAGTTGAAAAAGGTTTGTATTTGTATTTATCAATTTATGCAGTGACTTGGATCCACATTTTAATATCATAACTTTTTAGCTTCAAAACAGTCTCTTTTTGCACAGAGTCGAGCAAAGGCGACAGTGGAATCGACTTCAATCGTAGTCGCAGAAAGTGCGGCAACGGCTAGAACGACTGAAATTCTCAATGAAATTCAGCATAAAATTGTTGGAAATGTAAGTCAGAATAATCAGGAACAGCGATCTATAAGTGACATTGTACTGGGCGACATCGTGGAAAAGGAGGTTATAACACCAAAGGTTTTTACAGGTCTTATTGAGAATGTGGCCACAGCAACTGCATTTCCCAAAGTTGAACGCAGTGCTCTAAGGGTAAATGTTGTAACTCAGAGTTGGTAACTTTTGTAAAATTATTAATATTTTTTTGTAATTATAGAATGTTAGTAAAAGTGGCAAAAGCATTTTTGCACTTTCAATGGAAAGCAAAGAAAAACCAACAGTTTTCAAAGTAAAATCTATGGATGTAGAACTTAAACGTTCGCATGACACTGAAGAAATGCAATGGGAACCTGATGAAAAGCGCAACCTTTTGGATGTTTACGGTGATGCAAGCATTATGGTAGAAGACAGTAAAACAGCTGCAGAAGTACATAAAGAAAACTTGGACATTTTAAGCAAAATGCACGAAGAGGAAATACTAGAAGAACGAAAAAAATTGCTGGAATCACTTGGTATGTCATCAGTATTAAATTGATGGTTAGACTATAGGTACAAATGCTAGTTTTTCTAAACTAAAGACTACTCTTTTTAAAAGCTTGAATTTGGGTTTATACCCCGGATAAACGAAGTTGGTAGATTTTTATTGGGATGCAGATCGATTAGATTTTTCATACTCCTAGAAGTATCGCCATATATATTTTTAGCGATGTAGCGCATCAGTAACAGTAATAGTTAAACACCATTTGTGCCGAATTTATTTCTATGCGGATTTAATTCAGCGTCCACTATGCCACCTTCACAAGGAGTATTTTAACCTTTAATTAGATACATTTCCTCTTTGATTCTATTTCCAAAGTTTACGAGTCATAACTGGGTAGTGAAATTGTTATTTGATGTGAAAATATTTTACACATTGGAGGTATAGTCTGATGAGTTTTTTTGGGCTCTGCCTGTCCATGTATCTATTACTAATTCAGACCATTGTCGATTCCACTAATTGTTCATATGAAAGCTAACCCGATTTGACGCCTTAAACCTCGATGCTAATTTAGACTTTATTTTAATAAATCCATTTTTTAAAATCTCTTCAATATTTATTTCAGATCCAGCGCTAGTGGCATTACTTGCAAAAAAGCGCCAACAAAAAGCAGCAGCAGCTGCTACAGCTAATTTATCAAAAAAATGTGAGTTAACTCCTATTGAAGAAAAAAGCAAACTAGCAACCACTAGTACCACTAAAGTTGGTGCATCACATCTCAGTGAGTTACCAAAGTCAAATCCTGCTATCGAATTGCTAGAACGAAGCAGCGCAGAACATTGGATTCACTTTGATGTTGTAGAAAAGGATAAACTTGATTGGATGCGTGACATACCAACACAAGTTGCCAAATTAAAACCAGGTCAAAAGTTTGAAGCACGTTTCGATTGGAAAGGAGTCCTACTACCATACAGCACAGAAGAAACTACAGCAGCGATAGCTAAAAATTCTATAACTGGTGATGTTGTAGAAAAAGACGAACGTGAATTGTATTTACATGGTGACGAGCCACATCGCCCAGGTTATACATTGCAAGAGCTGTTTCGTCTTGCGCGGTATGATATGCATTTTTAAAATGAATTTTTGAAAAATTTTTTAAACTTGATTTGCTTTTACAAAATAGCTCTAATGTTATGCAACAACGTGTCTCAGCCTTTGGTGCTATAGCTGGCATACTTAATATTTACAATCAAGGCTTTTATGACAATGTTTTGAATTTGCCAGTAACGAAAATATTTTTCTTGTTACGCTTTGGATTAGACGATAACACACCGGCTATGCTTGAGCTAGTCACAAAAGCTTTGGCCTTCTTATTTTATAATGAAACAGATGAGGTAAGAATTTGTGTCAATTTTAAATCTTAAATCTTTTCTTATGTTTTACACATTTAAAGACGTTGCTTGATTTTACGTTTGATAATCCCGGTTGTCATTGGCAACCAACATTGCAAGTGCTCGAAACTGAACAAGAATCTGAAGATCCGACATCATTGGAGAACTTACAGAAGCAAATGCAACATTTACAAGTAAATGCTGCTGCTTCACGTGCTGGTGGTGCCATTAAAGCAAATGTTGATGAGACCGAAGAAGAGAGTAAAATGTCCATGAGCGATTTTCAACTAGCTGAAACAAATTTAATTGATTGTTTAATGCGCACCAATATTTTGCAACGAATTTAGTAATATATTTTATCTATATTAAAACACTATTTAATTTTTATAAAAAAATATTTTAGTTTCATACTACATGCGATACGTCCAGATAATAGCACTGTTAGTTCATCTCTAAAATTGCTTATACGTATAGCACGAACTGGTAAAGAAGAAGCTACTGCAATAGTTAATAACGAAGATTTAATGAAGTGTTTGTTTGACAATTTTCTGCCTGGTCTAGAAAGAGTAGGTGCGTATGCTGTATATGAGAAAAATTATTTTAAAGCTTTTTCATGTAAATAGGGAAATTGATTTGTTTTAAATTTCTTTCCTTAGATACAACACTAACAACAACACCGTTTTACAATTACCCGCAATACTTGTGCTTAAAACTAATGCGTATTTTGATATCACAAAATCTGGCCGTTGCACTTAAGCTAATTAATTTGAACATTGTGGACAGATTGGAAAATTTTTTATACAATCGTGAGGATATCAAAGTTTGTATTAAATTTTAACAACAATTATAATTTTAACATATTAACATGTTTTTGATTTAATAAATTCCAGGATAAACTAATAAAAATACAAATTGAATCCTTGCGTGTTTTACGTTGCCTAATAATGTTGCGCGCAGACAACGCACTTCATAAGTAAGTATTTACGTGGAAATGGACATATGTTCCTAATAAGGAGTGCGTCATTAAAAATTAGAGCACACTTTTATGCTTATAACTTTTTACATAAAGAAACAATTTAAATAATTTTGTAATGGTTAGCTTTGAAAAACATGTCAAATACTATTTTGCATCACTTTGAATTAGTTTATCAATTTATTTGCGAAGAAATGGCTTGTGAAAAAGAAGTGCGTGAACAAATTATAAACATTTTTTTAAATAAACCGCATTATACTTTTAAAAAAATTGCAAAGGATGCTACAGTTAGCCGAAATATGGTATCCCGGGTAATAAAAAATTTCGTGACCACAGGCACAATCAAGAGCGAATTCTACATCAAGAAATGTTTGCAAAAGAGGCTTCGACCATTTTTAAGAAACCATGACGTATCGCCTTGCTTCGTGATACTATGCCACTACAGCAAATCGGCTCGTGAGTGGTAAATAACACAATTTTTGTTCCCAGAGAGGCAAACCCGCCAAATTGCCAATTAAAGGCAAGAAAAAAGCATCCAAAGGCATTGCAGACCTTAGGCGCATTCGGTGTGCTGCAAGCCAAAAGATTGAAGAAGATACCATCAAAGCATGAACTTTTTGAAAATTGAAACTCTGGTTAATGAGATTAACATATTTATTTTTCAATGAATTAATTTCTAATGTCCAATCGGGCCTATGTAGGAGTTCAAGTATTACGTATGAATATATATCATGAACTTATTGGTATGTTTACGTAATACTTGAACTCCCGCCCTCAAAGTGCTGCAATAAATTTAAAATACTCTCAATTAAATACATTTATTCAAAAATGAAACTAAACGTATTTTTAAGTAGGCCAGGATCTGCATCGAAATAACATTTTACTGTAAGATATGCGGTCTCACAGCCATCAGCACCATCTAAAAATATAAAAGTTTAAATTGTTTGGTCATTTTTTATTTAACTTAAAATTCATACGTTTAGTGCCGCAAGCATTAACTAGTTTTTCCACAATATTATGTAACTCTTCGGGTAAAACTTCAATAATATTTTCCAAGCGCACTATATGATTCTCATCAATCTATTTGTTTAGAACTTACAATTAGCATATAATTATGAACATTTTAGCAATAACTCACCAATCCAATTTTTTCAAAAAGGCAATAAATGTAACATTGCAGTGTACGTTCATTTGACATATTTCCATTACTGCTTTGTAGAATGAGTTCTAATAGAAAAATTAATTTCTTATAGTAATTATTCTACGTTATTTCAAAAGCATTGTTATACCTTCTGAAACACCAGTTTCCTTTTGACAGCGATTATGTAATTTTTTTGCTTGTACCTTCAGATGCGCTGGAATTTCAACCTGCAAAGAAATAGTTGATTAGCTCACTTTGAATAATTCATGTGATTTTTTGATATGTAAATTAATATGACTCTTTTGTGGAAGCAATTTTATTTCTACTTCAAAAAACAATATTTGTTGCACTGAAATATTTAATTAGTATGTAAAATCAAGTGCACAATTAAGCAGACTGTGCTTCAAACGTATGCCGCATAAAAAACCGCGACTAGCTTGCTTTTCGTAGTTAATATGTTTTTGCTTTATATCCTCACAATCCTTTCAAAAACTTACAGCATTAGTAAAATAAATTCCATTAATAGAAAAGAGAAAACACGTTAAGTATAGCAATTTCATTATTTAATTAAAAGAAATTTAAAGAATATTTTTAAGTAAATTTTATAAAGAAACGATTGTTACTTGAGTGTGCCTTGCTTTACAACTATATGCAATTTTTAATCATTGTCTTGTTTTTATTGAAAAAATACAACCCTATAATGTACAATAATAACGCTTTATCTAACAAAACACATACTTATGTACTATAATGAATAAGCTTGATTTAAAAATCTAACTTAATATTAAAGCTATAATTTTGTTTTATGTGAAATTCTTTTTATTTTTTAAAGGAAATTTCTGTCCGCCTTTCGCTATATGCTTGAGTGGCACTTAAATCACGTCATTTACGATGTGGGTGGACCCTTTCTGATCAGACAACATGCAGCTGCTTTGTTAACAGTCATTGCTAGTGGCCCTTGTAATTTGGAAGTTGCTACGATTTTAGGTGACACATTAAATGATTGCTGTTGTAATTGGTTTTATAAGGCTACCAAACACGGTGTGAAAGAGGTTTGTTCAGCTGTTAAATTAAAAGATATTAATTTTTGTTCTACTGAATTAACAATACTTTACTTTTAGTTCTCTCAAGCGACACTGCTGAGCGCGTGCTTAAACGCTGTCACTTGGTTTACACGCAATTGTGATTTTGAACGTTTTCGCAGCTTCAACGAGAAATACTTGCGCAATTTTATTGCATCTAAAGGCTTTGTGCAGTTTGTTAATTCATTGTTGTAAGAAAATAAAATATTTCCAAATGACACTGTACAATTAGTAAGGAAATTGGCTCCTTAAGTATTATCGCACCCGTAGTGGAATTCCCAAACTTTCTTTTATATAAATTTGGACTTTCTTTCGTTTAATGTTTGGGCGTTATTTCGTTTTTTTTAATGAAATAATGTCCATAAAAAAAGGCCAATTATTGAAATGAAATATCGCCAAAACAATATAAAATAAGGCTCAAAAACAAAAACGAAATAACGCCCAAATTATTTTGGCGTTTGGAAATAATGCCCAATGAAATAACGCCCAAAAACAAAAACGAAATAAAGCCCAAATTATTTGCAAATAAGGGGCTGTTCATAAATTATGTCACACTTTTAGGGGGGGTTCCCAAATTTGTGACAAAGTGTGACAGAGGGGGGGTCTGGGAGTTCTGGAAAATGTGATGTCACACAATTCAAATCGAAAAAATTTCGAAATTTCAAAGCATAAATAAAAACAAAGCATTAATAATAATATTGATCAATACATCAAGTTACTTTACGAATGTTAAGCTTTAAGCATATTACATCGCTTTATTTAAAAATAAATAAAAAAATCGTTCAATTAATTACAAGGTATAAAAGGTCAGAGTGTGATGTCACAAATAGGGGGAAAGGAAGTCTATGAAAATGTGACAGAGTTTGACATGGGAAGGGAGGAGGTCCAAAAATCGTAAAATTCGTGTGACGTAATTTATGAACAGCCCCTAAATTTGGGCGATAACCATTTTGGAAATAACGCCCAAAAATGTGGACTTTTTTAAAAATAAAACGAAATAACGCCCAAAAAAAAGCGAAATAACGCCCAAAAAATAAAATGACGTAAAACGCCCAAAATAAAAACGAAATAACGCCCAAAAATATGAAATAACGCCCAAGAACAACAACGAAATAAGGCCCAAATTATTTTCATATAAATTTGGGCGATAATCATTATGGAAATAACGCCCAAAATTTATTTGCTTAAAAATTATTTGGGTGTTATTTCGTTTTTTGTTTTTGGGCGTTATTTCGTTTAACAATATTACTCCCAAATTTTAAACGTAATAAAACCCATTATTTCCAAAATGATTTGGGCAATTTTCTTTTATTACAAAACTTTTTAAGTAAATTAATAAATAAGAACGTTACAAAAAAAGTAAAATTTACTCTGCTTTATGTATAGCTCTTTTTTTGTAAAGCCAGCAATTTGAGTCCAATAATAATCAGTGCAAAATATTTACAAATACATATTTTTAAATTTATTTTAATGAACTTATATTTACGATGTTGTACAGTGTAATTAGTATGAATTGAAGTTGAAATTTTATATTTATTTTGCTAACATTTCAGACCCTCTTCTATAATACTACGTTCTTCGCATGATCGTCGTAATGTGCATGCAGCACTACCCAATACAGGCTCAGTGATTATGCACAATTTGGGTCCACAGCTCATTGTTCCACAAACGTACTGTGTGTATTTACTAAGCACCTTGTGGCGCCTGCTAGAATTACAATTGACACATGGTCAACGTACATTGATTGATATGCTTATACAACCAGAAATAGTTGAGCCCATAGTTCAATATTTACTTGCGCTTACAACACGTACAAATCATTATTTGGCAACTAATTTCTTTGCAAAATCAGAACTTCGTTTGATATACATGTTCTTGTGTTTTGACGGTTTTTCGACCTACATTGAAAAATCACAAATGTTGCAAATTTCCTACAATTTTCTTTGCTGCTTAACTGCTGAATTTATACCAGAAATTGAGCAGCTATTTGAGCGCATCATATTTAATCGTGAATATATTGACGCTGATGAAGAAGTTTTAAAGAAGTGGCGTACAATTAGTTTGGAATTGGTTTATCCGCACTATATTGTTGTGGTTAGTAAATGTTGTTATTTATTCATGTTAAGAAACTAATTTTCTCTTTTTTTTTAGCCACCGACTGAACTAACACTTTCTATAAATTTTACACAAGCGCCTATACTACCCAAAGATTGGCCTTATTTTCAGTTGAAAATTATTTTGCAAAATTATATTGAAAATGTGCAGCAAAAACCAGCGGCTTTGTTTTCAGGTAAATTAAATAAAATTTATATAATCATATAATATAAAGAGTATAAAATTTTTGCCATATATATCGCAGTGATTAATTTACTAAATATTTTAACATTAAAAGATCCCCCAAGTTTTTCTCAATATCGTGTAAAAGAGAATATAATCCCGTATCGTTTTATCAATACCAGGATGTCAGGACTAATGAAAACCAATCCCGGGATTCTGAGAAATAAGTAAATTATATATAAATTATTTTGAGAATGTCCAGATTATGCACAAAAATCTGAAAGAGGGCGTTAAAAAAGTGGTCTGAGATTTTTTTTTTTTTAATTTTTTAATCTAATTCTTTAGGTATAGGCATTTCTCGTCTGTGGTGACCTCTAATGAATTTACCGTAGAATATTTTTGTAAAACTCTTTAACCCATTATAACCATTTTTTTAAATGGGGCCAAAAAACCCAAAAGTATAGGAACAAGTTAAGATTATCGAAAAATTGTTCTTTCCGTGTTTCATGATAACCTTGAAGATTTAAGACGAACAATTTGATATATCGCACAACTCATTTCCATCTTTAAGATCGTAGAAATTATAAAATGTTTTTTTTTTTTTTTATTTTGTATCAGTCAGATACTTAAAATTCTATGAAAATCTAAATAACGGTGTCAGAAAAGTGAGCTGAGAACTTTTTTGAACATTTTCAAGCTCATTTACATCCGCGCAAAAAATAAATAAAAAAATTTTTAGCCGTCAGAATTTTAAAAAGAAAATGTCAAACGATGCAAGAAATAGCAAGAATTTCAAATCCGAAAGAAATTTTTAGATCGATCCGACAGACTTTTTTTTAGGCCCGTTTTATTGAGGAAATTTACTGAAAAAAACCAAAAACCACCTACCTTTAATTACACATATCTTGCTTAAAACAATGTAAAATTAAAAAAACCTCTTCATGCGCAATTGTCAAAGCTTTATTTTGATACCAAAAACTTAAGGATTGGGCCATAAATAACAAACTTGAGTCCTTTTGAACGAAAAATTTCAATTCATTTTTGTTACGAAAATGCTTTTATTCGAGTTCAGAGATATTTCAATTCAATGGTTTCTGTATAACTGCCTGTATTTCAATTTTTCATTTAAAAGTACTCAAGTTTATTATGTATGATCCAATCTTTAAGTTTTTGGTGTCAAAATAACGCTGTGGCAATTGCACACAAAACCATGAAGAGGTTTTTTAATTTTACATTGTAGTAAGCACGATATGTGTAATTAAAGGTAGGTAGGACCAATTTAAAATTTTTTTTTCGGATTTGAAATTCTTGCTATTTTTTGCATCGTTTGACATTTTCTTTTTGAAATTCTGACGGCTAAAAGTTTATTGATTATTTTTTGCGTGGATGTAAATCGTGATTTTGGATTTGTCATTTTATCTGAAAACTGACATGTGATTGAAAAATTTTGTTAATGTAGTCCTACTATACCAATAGCAAGGAATAATAATTACATACATAGTCCGAACTCAGATAAAATCAAAAGTCTGAAATTAGTTGAACGGTGTTATCAAAGTTTAAGCGCACAAAGTTAAATACTTGACTTAAGGAAGTTGTCTTTTAAAATTTGTTGGAAAATAAAAATCCTTTCAAAATTTTTGTTCGTCATTAAAGCTATTTTCTTTTGTTTTTCATCACAGGTCAATTAAAAAATTCAATCAAAATTTGTTTAACTGTTATAATTAAGAAAACTTAATATATGAGTCGCTCAGAAGCCAATGAGGCTAAGTCCAAAAGCATAAATTGAGAAAATTTATGTTTTTAATTATACTTATTTTTAAATTCTTTGTAATTACAGTATGTCAAGAAATGCTTTTTACATTGAAAATTAATTCATATTTTCAACTTATGAAGCAAAAAAAATCTACTTCTTACATTTCTGCCAAACTTTTTTTCATGAATAATAGTTGCTTACTATATTTAGAAAGGATTCGTGAAAAAAAAATTTGCAAATTCAATGCAAAATAAAGAAAAAATCAACAAAAACAAATAGTACTCGATTTTTGAAGTGTCAAGAATTGCTTTTCACAAATAAAAATAAATGATTTTATATTAAATTTTAGTATCTTCCTTGCTTAAGCCATCTTTGAATGACCACCATAAGCATCTTCCACACATTGTGGACGTTTTTACATAGAAGGAACCAACTTTTTCAGGTTGTAATTACTCAGTCTTTTCCAATATTGTATTTTCAAATGTAGTTCGGTATTTGGCTGTGTTTTAGCGACCTTTTTCCTTCAATAGACCCACAAATTTTCAATAGGATTATTGTCGGGACCTTGGACTAATGCATCCATCACTTTGCCGCAATTAAACTGAAGCCACATTCGCACCATAGACGCTTATGCTTTCGATCATTACGCTGATAGAATTTCAAATGGGGTTTTCAGTCCCTGATAAACCCGAATTGTCAAATTTTTGAATGCAAAATGGTTACACATTCTTTCCACTTCATGGTTGCATCTATAAAAAATAAGTTCCTAATCCTCTGCCACCTCCAAGTCATAATACTAAATTTTTTAATTTTAACAGTCGGAATAATGTTGCAGTTTTCTAACGATTATAACGCCTTTTGCCACACTATAGCCAGTCTATCATTATATTACGATTTCTTATTCTAAGATAAAACGAGTATGATGTGGTCTTACAACGATGGACCTGCTATAGTGTGGGGAAAGGCAAAACATCGCAGCATTATTCTGAGTGTTAAAATTTCAAAATTTAGTATTATGACTTGGAGGTGGCAGAGGAGTAGGAAATTATCTTTTAAAGACACAATCATGACATCGAAAGAATATCTAACCATTTCACATTAAAAAACTTGACAATTTGGGTTTATCAGGGACTGAAAACCCCATTTCAAATTCTATCAGCGTAATGATCAAAAGCAATTGGGACTATGGTGCGAATATGGCTTCAGTTTAATTGCGGCAAAGTGATGGATGCATTAGTCCAAAGACCCGAAAATAATTCTATCAAAATTTTGTGGGTGTATTTAAAGAAAAAGGTCGCTAAAACACAGCCAAATACCGAACTACATTTGAAAATACAATATTGAGACTGAGTAATTACAACCTGAAAAAGTTGGTTCCTTCTATGTAAAAACGTCCACAATGTGTGGAAGATGCTTATGGTGGTCATTCAAAGATGGCTTAAGCAAGGAAGATACTAAAAATTTAATATAATATCATTTATTTTTATTTGTGAAGAGCAATTCTTGACACTTCAAAAATCGAGTACTATTTGTTTTTGTTGATTTTTTCTTTATTTTGCATTGAATTTGGAAATTTTTTTTTCACGAATCCTTTTTAAATATTGTAAGCAACTATTATTCATGAAAAAAAGTTTGGCAGAAATGTAAGAAGTAGGTTTTTTTTTGAATCATAAGTTGAAAATATGAATTAATTTTCAATGTGAAAAGCATTTCTTGACATACTGTATATTAAAAAAATATTCAGAAGCTTTAAGAAAAAGGGCTTTTTGACCTAGAAAAAATTAAGAAATGTTAACTAAGAAGAATATTATTTATTCTACCAAACTTAACAAAAATCAAAAAATGAACTTAACCGCATTGGCTTCTGGGCGATTCATACAGATACGAGTCTATTGCGTAATCACTGAGATTTCAATTACTTTTCATTTTTAAATCTTTTTGATGCGATCTCTTTTGAAATTATTCTGTTTTGTACGAATATTTGTTAAACAGTAATTTTTTCGTATACACAAATCAATATTATTTGAAAAGCATGTAGTACTTCACAAAAGACATCTATCATTTAACCCAACGTTTTCATAAAAAGTTTTCGAAATTAAAAGTAATTAAAATCGCACGGATTACAAAATTTGCAAGATAATATGAATTTTACATTTTACTTTTCTTATAGAACGTGATGTAATAATAATGACGTTCACTTTTGTCTCCCTATTGGAGGAGAGCAATCCGCAGCTGTTTATTGCAACACCAACTGAAAAACTGATGTATCTTATGATTGCATTTATGGGCCCCGATGCACAATTCCTCGAAGCAGACATGCAAAAACTGTTACGTAAACATTTGCTTAGATTCTACGCACAGTGTGAAGGTTATACATTTCAATTTGATGCAATTCATGAAGGTGGGCTTGTGATATAAAAGGAAAGAAAATGGGACCATCAAATAATGGAAACAAACTGTCGTTTTTCTTTTTTAGGCAAATGTAAATTTGAGAATTTGTATGCATTGTTTGTAGATCATTTTCAAGCAGCCAGTTATGGAGATGAACTTTTTGGTTCACTTGTGTTAATACCAATGGCGCAAAAATATGATAATAAATGGCGTCGGCGTCTCTGGTCGGATTATGCGGCAGCTTTAAGATTTTTAAATTGCAGCGAAGATTTAGTATGTACATATAAAAAATATTTACATTTTTTCTAGTTTATTTAACTGTTTTTAAATTTTTTTGCTTGCAGCTAATTGGTGGCTTGCAGGCTTATTTAGAACCACCGGAAGATGAAATTTCACTAGTAAAAGCATATGCTAATGCACTGCAAACGAATCTCTTGCGGCCCAACACACTGCCTTACAAAATTGCAAGACATCATTTGGATAGGTTTAAAGAACGTAGTAATAAATAAAATTTTTTTTAATTACAAAAAAAAAAGCATTACCATTTTATTTTGTAAAGCAACAATTTAAGCGAACTAAAAATTAAAAAAAAAAAATATTGTAATGCCGAAAATTATTTTCGTTAAATCTAACGAAATTAATCAAATGAAAATTGTTTTCAAAAGTAAACTCAGAAAAATTCAGTAAGTAGCACTAAATTCATTCATTCAGTGCCGAGCAGATATGGATCTAAGTAAGTTATTAATTTATTGATATGTAAGGGAATAGTGTCGGGTGTGGGCACCATTTTGTTTTCTTCTCATATCTTTTGACCAAATGTATATTATGCAGACATATAAGTATCAATGGAAAGCTAACAACTGGTGAAGAAAGTAAATTGATTTCGTCAGTTGAAAAAATTATATCAAAAAAAAAAATTGTGAAGTGATCATTTTTGACAAAAAAATAAAAAATTTGTGGGTCGGTCGTGGGCACCCTTAGAAAATCGGCTAAAAATGGGAAAATATGAAGTTAAACGCAATCAAGTGGAGAAGATAGCAACATTAATTTATTTTGGAAACATTGACTCACACAAATTCAACATATTCTGCTAAACGGCTTTAACAAAATCAGCGTCACTGAAAACGCCTGGATATAATGGCATCGTGCCTTTTGCCCTGAAACCAGACTTGATTGTATTCGGCGTCAACGCCAGATCAATTGTTTTGCAGACTAAGCCGGCTAGGTGACGTAATTTCTAGCCCTTGTTGATATTGCTCTTTTGCCAAGCATGATTTTTTTGTACCAATCCATTTTCGCCATCTGCTGCTCGGTCCACTTGTCTGAAAACACAATACCAAGATTTTTTACAAAGTGGTATGCCACCTTACCACCCACACTTAATGAAAACAACGTTTTTTCTGCGATATCTTTAAATGGCCTATTGGTTCTTTCCTTTCCACTAAAAAAAGCGTAAAAAGGGATAAGAACACCATTTAAATTTGTTATGTTGACATCCACGACGATATTTCAGTAAATGACACGCATTAAATAAAAAAAGAGAGCTGCCCACAATCGACCTTATTGGCTGCCCACAACCGATTCGGATTCGGTTTTGAATCACAAAATATAATAAATTAACTGCATAAATAAAGATTGCATTAATCTTTTCGATTGATTCACTTCGATTTATCGCACTTAGAAAATTATTGAAAAAATCTTGTGACTTTCACTTATTCAAAAATTGTTTTCTTCTCAGCACAAAGCAAGTGCGTCTGTTTGAACCGGTATATGCACAAAAACTTCGTGCTGTCATAACACGTGCTTAACATTTGCCAGAACAGCCATATATTTTATCTGTCAAAAGTTACGGAGGGATGCTCACACCCGACCCATGCCTGTTGGTATTTTTAATTTAATAATCAACTATGAATCGATTGTAAAATATTTAGAACATGTCAAAACAATGAATCCAACCCTAAACTAAATGTGATAAAATATCACTTGTCTTTTTGTGAAATATCCTTTACTTGTGAAATATCCCATGTTTACAGTTGAAAAAGTTTAAATTTAAACTACAAGTTATGCAATTTTAATAATATCCGCTACAAGTTATTCTACATATTTATATGTATGCTTCAAATTGTATTGTTTAACTGAAAAAAAAAAAATACCATTTAAACAAGATGTCCTAAAATAGCTTAAATTTCGCAGATATTAAGTTATTCCATTCTATAAAACATATTACCAGCTATTGCCTTTGTTTAAAGTAGAAACCATAAAAATGCAAATTTGTCATAAAATCAGTTGCAATCAAACACATTTTACAATCCATCAAAATGATAAGTCACTTGAAGGTTTGCTGCTGCTGCTGCCTATTGTTGCTCCTAACAATGTACTCGTATAAGTCTCAACAATAGAACACAATCGATAAATAAATGCCATGTACTACTAAATTCTTCTCTTAATTAGAGTTATAAAAAGCTGTTGCACAAAAGCCAAATCCACGATATGCCACATTGAACTACACAGGCGTCGAAGGCTATTTCCGGCTCATGAATATTAAATTGTCGCAAAAGCTGCGGCAACAACACTTACAAATACAACAGTACAACAAAAGCAGCTGGTAATGTTAGCTTGACTTTGTCGCATAAATGAAGTCAAAAGCAGTATTTGTAATATTTATGTTCGCTCTTTGTTGTAGGTTATATGTGTAAATGTATACGGTGACCATATTTTTGCCAGTCAAAATTAAAACACAACTCAAAACTAGTAAGGGTGTTACATTTGGCCTGGCCAAACATTAAATACCCTACACAGCAGTATTTTGAAAATTTTGCTTATATGGGAGGTGCCAAGCCCTCTTGTCTAAATTCACTCAGTTTTTTCTCAGAGTATGAATTTATAGTCCTTAATATTTGAATGAAATTTGGTTGCATTGTTTCAAAAAACGCTTTCAGTATAGCGCTATGTACCTTTTGCTTATATGAGAGGTGCCACGCCCTCTTGTCCGAACTCGCCCAGTTTTTTCTCAGAGCTTGCGCTTACAATTTGTAGTATTAATGTGTATTTTGGTTGGATTATCGTGAAAAATACTCCAAAAGTTGCAATTTGAATATAATTTTTGTATGGGCGGTAGGCGTGTGCGTTGACCGATTTCGCTCATTTTCAATCCCCCGAGCTAACTTTTACGAGGAAGGCAGAGTGCCAAATTTCATTGAAATATGTTTTCCCAAAAAATGTATTTCCACGCACACCCAGCTACCCACCCACTCAGCTAGCCAGCCAGCCAGACAGACGGACATGGTTATATCGACTCAGAAGGTGACGCTGATCAAGAATATATACACTTTTCCATACCTGCCACGCCTCACAGTGGGCTGAATTTTTTTAAATCGGCAAAATTATGGAAACCCCTTAACTCAAGTATTGAAAGACAATTTTTATGTTCTTGGGCCTACTGAATTTCAATTTCATAAAAATTTGGAAAAAAAAATTCATGCCCGAAAGTAAAAATTTTTTTTTTATTTCTACTAAGTTCATTTTTTAAATATGGATTTATCTGGTTTTTACCTCAAATCCTACAAATCAAGGACTTAAAAAACAATATAGAGGAACGATAGCAGCTATTTGCATATCTAGAACCTTAAATTATTGATTAAAATTTATGTAAAAATACATTAATAGAAAATAATTTTTTAATCCACATCGCATAAGATTTACGTAAACAAAATTTTTGGGGGGACAGTGCGGGAGCTAATTTATATTGATTTTGGGTCTCAATAGAATAGTTCTTTATCTGCAATACGCAAAAGCCAGGGATCTCCAGGGTACATAACTATTTTTATATTTTCTTTTAGGTTAGAAGATTTTCATAGTTAAATTGAACGCACCTATTTGAGATCCATTTTCACTTACAATATTAAGAATGATGACAAATATTTTTTTACAAATGCCATCTACTTACCTTTTTTATTATTGTCTTGTACGCCGTTTTAAAATTTACAGTGCGGCTTGGAATATATTTCGCTTCTAATGAACCGTTTACTTTCAAATAAATATTTTTTAAAAACACACTTAAAATGACAAACTTCTAACGAATGTATGCTCAAAAGTATGAATGTGCCGATACCAATTTTTTGACACAGGATGTACAAATTCATGTGTTTTCAAATAAGTGACATAAAGATCAAAAATTCAAAACTATAGTTTTTGTATTTTGCCGATTTAAAAAAATTCTAGCCCACAGTGCGCCTCCCAAAAATCTGAAAAAATTCATGTATTTTGCGGCAATTTTGCTAATGTCGATAAAAGAAAAATTCATAGAATTCGTATTTATTACCCGTTTTTCAACAATCATAGCTTGTTGGAAAGGTATTTTAATTTGCTATAAGATAAAATTATGCTTTGATTAATTTAATAAAGTTAAAAAAAAAAATTATTATTTTTTGCCTGAAACCTTAACTTGACCTTGACCTCTCTTGAGGGCCGGGTTATCGTTATCCGATTGCCGTGAAACTTCTAATGACCAATGGAAGGATTTCAGGGGGTGGCATCAACAAAAATCAGAAAATCATAAAATAAGCGCATCCCTAATGCCCATATAAGAACATTGACAAAATACGCTAGTATTTAGTTTGGATATCACTGGTTTAAGGGTACATTTGTAGTATGCCAAGGTGCTTCGAGACCACTGTACTGTATATTAAACAACATACTTTCGATTTTTACGACGTGAAACTTATTACAGAAATGCCCATACATAACATACACAAAACAGATGGTCACCAGGTATACGCATGTATGTATGGATGTTGATTTGATTGTGAATGTCGTTGGCGTGTAAGCAGTTAAATTTACTACAGGCTAGGTAAATAATAAAGGATTTTATTGTTGCTTAATTGTGCGAAATAATCCTAAGGTAAGGCGCTATTTTCACTATGTTGTCTTCTTTGACTGTAATCATTTTGCACTAGATATTTTGACTAGAAATTTGCAACAAAAGTTGAAAAGTGCGCTAAAAATTCGTAAAATTTAACGCTAGTAAGCACGGTGCTCTTGAACAGTCGATAGGTTTGAATATGTGGAGAAAATCTGTGAATGGGGTTTCATTTGTATTAGTTTTAGTGGTTTGAAAAATGCAAGCCCCGAAATCGTAGCTGATCATCCTCGCAAAATATCGCAAAAATACATATCCCATAAAAAATATAAAAAATTCAGAAAAAAAAAACGCAACAAACAAATATAAAAATAGTTATATCTAATGTATTTTGCAATGCTTAAACCGAATCCGGCCTTAAAATTGCTATATCTTATACGGTTTTTCAGATATCTTAGCATAAACAAGGAAAAAAGACCGTTTTTGCTATATTTTGAATCTATATAACTATAATATAGAACATTCATACGCAGAATTCGATACATTATCTGAAAGATTCAATCTTTTTCTTTAGAACCGCATTTAAATTACGTCAATAGCTTAATTTTTCTCCGAAATATCGTAGACTGAAATAATGACAAACCACGTTTTTTGCACTTTTTTAACTTTTTAGATTAGGATATCTCCGAGAAAAATAAAGATATCGACATTATTTGAATTAGGCTTTGAAGATTGATTAAAGCTTTCCATTTTTGCATCAGAATTTATGGATATACGTCCTGTTATATAGCTCAAAAACACAGCAATAAAACATAGCATCGGCTTTTTTTTCGTTGTTTAGGCTAAGATATTTCAAAAACCGTATGAGATACAGCAATTCTAATGCCGGATTCGGATTCAGCATTGCAAAATATATTAAAAATAACTATTTTTATATTTGTTTGTTGCGTTTTTTTTTCTGAATTTTTTTTATTTTATATGGGATATGTATTTTTGCGATATTTCGCGGGGATGATCAGCTACGATTTCGGGGCTTGCATTTTTCAGACCACTAAACTAATACAAATGAAACCCCAATCACAGATTTTCTCCACATATTCAAAAAACCTATCGATTGTTCAAGAGCACCGTGTAAGTAAGTAAGATTTTTTCGACATATTTCGGCTGACTAATCATCCGGGTGACTAAATAAAAAAAAATGAAAAAAGTTAATTCAAAACTAGCTTTTTGTATAATTTTGGATAGAACTAAAAAGTTTTTGATGATTAAGTAAAATTTGGTAAAAAAAATTAGATAATAAACATCCAGAGTCGACCGCACGATCTTGCGAAAAAACTGACATCTTAGAAACGGACACTTTTCGTGGGTCTATTTTACGTTGCGATACGTGTAAATAGATTATTATCGATAATTTTGTAGGCTCCGCACACATTTCCTTTTTATGGTGCAGCAATAACTCACAATAAATGTAAGACTTTGAGCAATTCTTTACCAACTATCGTTGCGCCAATATACCCTATCCAAGCCGGTATGGAAATTTTTTTGGTCGATGATGCTTTCAACTTCATGATAGCATCTATTTCGGTTGACAGCCCGCCTAGGAATGAGGGGAGAAAAAGTTTTTATGGAATTGATGGAGCCATAGAAAAATAGTAGACGCAACCTCACTACGGACAATTTTTCTACAAAATTGCAATTGGGTGATATGCTAATAGAAAGAACCTCAACTAATTCAGCATGGTGCGAACAAATAATCGTTTTATACCAAAGAAACTGCAGTCATTGCCATTTAGTGAATCAAGTTTGAGTTCCATCATGACAGTTAACTTTTGAGTTACAAGGCTAATGCCAACATACACTACGATGCATAGTATACAGAAATGTATCCTTCCGTAAACATGCTTGAAAAATTTACACACTATAACCGGTATAGAAACGATGTATCACAACTAACATATACTTTACATCGAAGAACGCAAGATTGGCTTTCAACCTTGCAAATTTATTTGTTAAACTTATTGGCCTTGGCTTTCCACATTATAATTCGAGGAATCAGTCCACAGATCCCAGCCAAAATAAGCCGCCTCAACAGTCTTTCAGGTGATTTGACATTGAGCGCCGTCAAACGCCGAACAGATAATACAGGCCTTCTGTAGTATTTTTTGTCCGTTATATCATTGAGGCCGTCTTGAATGTTCTTTTGAGTATAACCATTGATCCAGAGTGCCAAATCGAGCATCGAGATTGAATTGGCCTAACGTCAATCAAAGTTATATGCCAAATTTCTCATACTTATTCGGATTGATTACAAAAAAAGAAAAATTTCGATTTCAAGAACTGATTTTTTCCGCTTCTGAAAGCCCTATTTGCCACCCTCTAGACTGTGGCAACCGGGGCGATTGCCCCTTCGCTGTCCCTCTAACTACAGCACTGGTTCCTTGTAAGACTTCCAATCATTATATTACAGAATAACAACAAACCAACAATATAAAAATATTCATAAGTGCATCATACATTTTAATATAGTCGCTCGGGTGACTAGTCAGCCGAATGAGTGTTAATTTATATATGTATCAGCGTTATAGAAACAAAGCGACAATTTTAAAATTTTGATAATTGTTGTGTTGCAATTGCTAAATGCTTAAGACCAAAATTTACCAAGGGACAATTTCTTTTCGCAACAATATGATTTTATATTCTAGTTATATGCACACTCGTACATATTTTAAAACTCTTAACCATTATCAAGATATGCAAAGCTATCCAATTGTGAACATTTTGCGTTTTCATAATTAGGGCGTACGCAGGATTTCATCTAGGGGGGGCCAAACTCAAATTTTACGAACCTTTTTTTTTTTTTTTTTTTTTGTGAAATTTCAATATAAGAGCTGTGTATATTTTTGTGCACTAAAATATTAAATAAAAGTTCATAGTAACTTATGAAGGTTAGGTTAGGTAAGGTTTGATCCGGGAGAAGAACATGTTGTCATCATTAACTTAGGCCTCGAGAAAGGGCCCATTGTATACCCGATACTAAGAGCTTTAGCAGAGGAAGTATTAGAGAACCACTTGGATGTACATATATACTTCCATATGGATTTAAGACAAACCTCAGACAGTGAGTCAAGCGATTCCAAATTGAAATGACCAAAATTCTTTCTACGTCTAAGCGCAAGCGCTGGACATTCACAAAAGAAATGAAAGACTGTTTCTTCCAAATCAGGGTCTTTAAAACTTCTACAAATGTCGCCAATGTTTGAGAAACCTAAACAAGATGCATGGATTCCAAGGGCACAATGTCCAGTAATAGCACCGATTAAGATCCGTACATTATGTTTCTCCATTGCTTTTAAAAACTTAGTACGATTTATACTATATGATGGCCAAATAGATCTAATATGATTGCAAGTTTGAAGATTTGACCATCTAGAATTAGCAAGCTGAATACATTTATTTTCGATTTTTCCCTTGATTACGCTAATGGGTTTTTTTTTTATTGAAAGGTCAGCCAAAAAGGCATTTTGTTAGCCAGTTCATCTGCAATTTCGTTGCCCTCGAAATTACTATGACCTGGAACACAGCAAAGTGTTAAATTATAGTCCTCGCTAATATCGCAAAGGATATTTCTACAGCTTAACACAAGTTTTGACGTGATATAATTTGATGAGATTGCTTTGATAGCCGCCTGACTATCAATGTAAATAACAACGCTTTCAAGAAATTGGGACTTATGGGCATTGAGGAATTCACAAACTTTAAGATCAGCAAAAACCTCTGCCTGAAAGACACTACGTTCGGCAGTCTGTAAGACTTTGCTAAGTCTAAAGGCTTAGAATAAATGCCTGATCCAGTGCCTGTATCCAATTTTGACCCATCCGTGTATATTTCAAAAGATGCGTTTAAAGGAGCCCAGTTTTCTCTTTCAGGTATTACCACCTTGAAGTTCGTTGGGAAGAGAAGGTGTGGTAAGAGGTAGTCAGTACCACATAGTACATCACAATCCATAAATTGGAGTAAAATACTATTATGACCAAAAGATTTCGATTTCCAGAAACCCAATTCTTTAAGTCTGATAGCACTTTTCGCGGCCATGCTTCTGGCAAAAATATTAAGTGGTTCTAGGTGAAGAAGAGTTTCCAGTGCAGCAGTGGCAGTAGTTTTAAAAGCCCCAGTAACACCGAGACACGCAACTCTTTGAACCCTGGACAGAATATCCAAATAACTTTGTTTATGTAAAGAGTTCCACCACAGCAAAATTCCGTTCATGAGAATCGGCCTGATGATTGCCTTATATTTACATCCAAAAAATTATTTTCGGTTTAAGGCCCCATCTCTTACCAAACAAGCGTTTACAAGAATAGAAAGCAACGTATGCTTTCCTAATTCTATTTTCAACATTTAACTTCCATTTAAGTTTACGGTCAAGAACAATACCCAGGAAAGTCACGCTTTCCTTTATAGGAAGACTAACGCCATCCAAAATTGGATGCCTAAATTGAGATATTTGATGTTTATTTGAAATAACAACAACCTCAGCCTTTTGATTTTTTATCGGAAAAATAAATAGGTACAATAAATTGGGTCAATTTTTATGAAGCCAAAAAATTGTATAATGTTTAAAATGCTTAGAATCGTACAAAGTACACGTGTGAATTTTTTTAGAGTTTTTGGAAATTTTTTTTTTCTTTTTCTTTGACCAATTTTTGAAAAGTTCCAAAAGGTCTGAAAAAATTTATCAAATACTTTGATTCTGTGAACGATTTTAAGCCTTATGCATTTTATTCGTAAGAGCCTTCCTTTTGAGTAAACGAATGCTTTTCCGACCACGTAATTGAAAAACATAAATAAATCGACTTTTGGAACCGGATATTATCTATACTACCTGCACAAAAAATTTTGAATTTTTTAACGCAGCATTTTTTGCAAAAACATAGTCTTTAGTTTTAAGCAGCTTTGGGTATCCCTTCTGAGAAAAAAAAAAGTTATGAGCAGAAAACATTTTTTGTACCTGTTTATTTTTTCGATAAAAAAACGAATAGTCCTACTTCAGTGAAACCTTAATAACTTTCTAAAATATTGGGGGTTATCGTGAATCAAGATTCCCGGGGAATTTTCGCAGACTGCTGTGCATTCTCTATTGCAGTTTAAGAAAATTCCCCGGGAATCTTGATTCACGATAACCCCCATTATCCGATTTTACTTTCAAATTGTTTGCAATTAAGTAAATAAATAGTGTAGTTAAGATAAAAAAAGTGTATTTGTATAAACTATTGTCCGAAAAATCGTGTTTTATTTGGCTTTAATATGAAAAGTTGTAAAAACTACTGTAAAAATTAATGAATATGATATATTTGTAACTCTAAAGCTAGAGCTAGGGGGGGGGCAGCTGCCCCCCTGCCCCCCCTTGCGTACGCCCATGTAGGATACAATTTATTTAGTTATTTTCTTTTCATCGTGCTAACTGTTTATTAAAGAATGTGTTCCAAGGCACTTCCCAACGGGAAGAAATGAAGCTGCTTTCAAGAAGAACGCAATAGAAACACATCTCTGGCAGTGCTGTCGTTTACACTTCAATTGAAGTGTTTTGCTCCTTTTTTATCAAAAACACTTTGCCACTTCCCCTTTCATAAAATCACTTCACTTCTTCTTGAATACGAAATTTGCCTTAAAATTTGTCTATTCTTTTGATGAGAGTTCAGAAACATTCTTTTTTGTATGCCCGAAGCCTGCCCTGACTGAAAAGTAATTTGTTTTTTCAATATATCAAGCGAACAAAGCAAAATTTCGATATACTTCTCAGGAAACTTTTTGTAGAAAATTAAATTTGCCATCGAAATAGCTTATAGACCAAAAAAGAAAGCAAAAATTTCGAATTCTTGTGTTTTTTACTCTTTTGTCTATAACTGTTTTAGGGTCAGAGATAGGTAAAGGTATAGCATAATATCATAAAAGTATATAAAATTTCCTTTAAAACGCATCATTATAAAATTTTTTGCTGAAAAATTGGCCGAAATATGGCTACTCGGACATTTAAATTTTTTTAAGTGGTCGGAAAATTTGTTTTTACTCAAAAAAAGGCGTCTTACGAGAAAAGTGTATAATGCCTAAAATACTTAGAATCATTCAAAGAATACGTTTAATTTTTGGGTACATTTTGTAACTTTTAAAAAATTGGTAAAAAAAAATTTTAAAAGTTCCAAAAAATTCTGAAAAAAATTCACATGTATTTCTTGGACTATTCTAAGCATTTTTTGCTTAATACACTTTTTTCGTAAGATGCCTTGTTTTGAGTAAAAACCGTTTTTTCGACCGCATAAACAAAATTTCCATGTTCGAGTGGCCGGCCATATTTCGGTAAATTTTTGACCTAAGAAATTTTTTATTTATTTTTTTAATTTTTTTTAAAATATATTTTCAAATTTTGTTACGTGTAGCATAAAAATGAATGAATTGAATAAATACAATTGTGATTTTTGTGTTCACTTCGCTAATACTTCGCTTTTTCAGAATTTTACTTCGCAACACTTCACTTTTTACAAAATTTCACTTCGCTCAAACTTTTTAAAACGACAGCACTGATCTCTGGTAGTATAAAAAATTTTTCAAATTCTTATTTTTTATTTATTCTTGTTAATAAATCTACCAAAAGTTACAGAAAAAATATAATTGTTGTGAAATGGAACTTAAAGTTTTGAAAAACTTCCACGAAAGCGTATTTGAAGCGTATTTCATGCAATGACATGCTGTGATAAAAAATATAAGCAGTGAGAACAGCACTCGAAGCAGCTTCTTGCTTCCCTGGAAGCGCAACTGAAGTACTTAATACAAAAAGACATATAATTACCTAATGTTGCCCTTGATTATTTCCGCTTTTTACTACTTTGATGAAACTTTGGCACGTCACAGTGCGACGAATTTGTTAATAGTTTTTCTTTTATATGTGGAAAGTTTATGCAAAATCATGAATTATTTTGATGAAAACTTCATAGTTAAGTTTTACAAATATGTAAGATGCAAGTTGAAACTTGTTCGTTCAGATTCTTTGCCAAGTTGAAACTTGTTCGTTCAGATTCTTTGCCAAATTTTAATAGATTAGCAGATGTTTATTCTGTATAAATTATAAGAAAATGTGAAGAAAATAGCGCAAGTCACCTTAAGCTAATGAACGAGGATGTTAAAGTTTAACTGAAAATCTATTAAATTTAAATATTTTTTTTTTATGCAGAAGATGTCACAGTTGCTTCAACAAATTCGGAGCAACTCTTCAATAAAAACAATATTTTATAAATGTTAATGCTTTATAACTTTTCAAAGGCTCACGGATCCTTGGATTGATTTGATTTGATTTATTAAAGTAATGTCAAACTGATACAACAAGATTCTTAATATAATCTTATAAATTATAGTACCAGCTTCATGGATTAAGAGGAATATATCACATAGTTAATAGTTTTAATTTACTTTATTTCAAATTGTGCAATTTGACTAGCCACACTTTTTACAAGCCTCATGCAATTTCGTCTCCTGAATGCTACAACTAGATAACTCTAGATAACTTTGTGAAAAGCCATTTTTAGGATTTGTGAAAAATGAATTTACAGTGATTTTATATATTTCTAGTATGGTAATGGTGACATTTTAGAATTTTCTAGTTGCAGCAAATTGTACACAAAACCAGTATGAATATTCAAGTGGTGATTCAGGTGACGATTTTATAACAAATGTTAGCACTTACTACTTATAACACTTAAGCCCGGATTCGCAGTCAATGGCAGGGGTTTAACCAGCAACATTTTATTTTCAGTCATGAGCTAACCACTCGTTAAGCCCCCTAATTTCACTGGTTAACCAACAGCTGATGCTGAAGAAATTCTAAAAATGTTTTCTAAGGCTCTGCAACGCAGTTCGCTCGAACCAATTCGCAGTTCGAGCAATTTCAACAGAAATTTCGGTTCGATCAGTACACCGACCAGATCTAGCGTTCGAACAGTATGTATCGTACGAGCGCTCAATTCCAATTTGTTGCACGGCTGGATTAACAGATTGACGAAAAGGGGCCGCCACAAGAAATTTTTTTATTTCTTTTTTAAGGAACGCATCGAAAAATACTTTGAAAAACATTCTTTTGAAAAACCTAACATATATTTTAAGGGTTGCCATCGTAAGATGAAAGCAGGGACAAAAAGACCCAAACAAATAGGATACAATGTGTTGAGATGCTTAAGTGAATTGTTTATTGCGTGGTTTCATGTTGTCCTTCGAGTAATAAGTTTTATCCGAAATGAAGATATACAGTTTTACAGTAGGGTGAAATTTCGAAAATACGTTTCTTGTAGGTATTTTAGCTAAAAAAAAATAGTTTGTGGTTGATTTTAGGTTCCAGATTTTATTTTTTTATATACTTCGATCCAAGACATAAAATTTGAGATATCGCACAATTCATTCCAAGCATTTTTGAGAGCGTAATATAGTAAAAACCACATCAAGCCAAGGTTTTGCATAAATCGACGTTGCGTGATCTCTAAATCACCTTCAAAAAAATTTTAAAAAGTCTCAGCTCAATGATTTGACATCCTCTTTCATAATTTTTGTGTCATTTTTTTCCGTTAACTGCGCCGTCCCAATCTGATTGTAATTTTTCGAATGCTAATCGGTTTTTCCAATCATTCTTGGGACCTTCCGTGATGATCCTCAGGACAGATTTTATTTCCACCAAAAGCCGCCTATCAGTTCTGGTAGAAACTGGCACTCTTAACTCTGCTTGGATGACTACAGCAGATTAAAAAGAATCCCGAAATGATCTATGCGCGAAATAAATATAATGGGGGTTATCGTGAATCAAGATTCCCGGGGAATTTTCGCTGACTGCCGTGCATTCTCTATTGCAGTTTAAGAAAATTCCCCGGGAATCTTGATTCACGATAACCCCCAATATTTTCAGTTGTTTTTCGTGATCTACCGCAATTGAATTGTTGTTTTTGTTGCAGTATATCATTACAAACAAAATTTTAAGATCTTCCAATTGAATTTGTCATTTTTAAAAGGGGATATGTGTCGCTCCGCCGAAATTTTTTTTTTTTGCCTCATTGCATATTACTAATGTACTTAGTTACACCTCTTAACACATTGGCTGCCATGGCTATTGATTTCAATAGCCAGTACAGTTTCATTCATGCTTGTGGCTATGGATTTCCATAGCCAGTAGTTTTTTGTTATTTTGCCTTGTCATGAAAAATGCATAGCCTATAGAAACAAAATTCAATACAAAACGAAAAGCCTAGTATCACTCTTAGTGCTAAGTGAACTTGGTTTAAGGAGTTTGTGGTTTTTTTAGATTTTATAGCCATTTATTTTGAGAAAGTAAAAATCCTAATAGCTAGAAGTAGAAAAAATAACGCTAGAGTTCCCAAACTAGGCAGGCATGATTCCTAAATATTTCAAAGCTATATGTGCAAGTTTGGACGAATTTGAACAACTCTAGCTTTGTTTTTTCGACTTGGTCAAAATTAGAATTTTCCCACAATGTGTACATTCGCCATCTTGGATCTAAGAATTCTCAAATTCCGGCTTCAGATTCGTGATCAGCGACCCCAAAACCCCCGAGTGATGAAATTTGCGCCAAAATATTAAAAAAACATTTATTTTACTCCCCTTTTCGGGAAGTTTTAAAACGTCTCCATATTGAAATTTTTAAAAATGACAATTACGTCCCATATATATTTATATACATGGTTCAATAACCATGGTTCAACCATTTTTATAGACAGTACATACTGGTAACTTTATAACACTTCTTTCTGGCTAATGAAAATATTAGCCATGGCACTTGGCAAACAGATAGACGTCTATCTTTACATAGGGTGCCGCGTGGCTATGATATTCAATAGCCAGGACTTAATCTTTTCTAGGACTTCCAAAAGTTGTAGAAACGCATCTAAACACCTAACACTGGCTGTCATTTCATATAAAACATGAAAATAAAAAAAAAAAATTTTTGGCACCCTGAGAAACAGTACAAAAATTGGTGGCAGTCAATGTGTTAAGGTTGAAAAATTGAAAATCTTTACTTTGGTTATAGGCGTATTCCTTTGCAATAATTTTCGTTCAGGTTCAAAATGGGATATGTGAATCATATATCGCTTTTTAAAACTGAAAACTTGTATTTTTTTTTTTTCATAAAACTTGTGTTTCAATTAGTTCTAAAAAATGGTTAAATTTACAGAATGGAACAAAACATGGTTCATTAAGAAGGTTCATCGTAAAAAAGTAAAAACTGAAAACATAAAAGACTTTTAGACATGGTGGCCAAAAAAGTACAAAAAAATTGCATGGGCCATTCCAAAAAAAAAAAAAGGAATAAAAATAAAACTTCGTTCAAAATATCAAGTTCTAAACATTTTGAATATAAGAATGATTGATCTGCAACTCTTACTTTCACCCTTACAGCCAGTACATCTCCACCTCTTCTAGGCAAAAGAGCTTAAGAGTTACTTAATTCTAAGAACTTTCTTGATTTGAAATCTCTCGACAACTACGTGGTCGATTATGATTTTTTTAAAAAATTTTGAAAGTAGCTTCGATATTACGCCAACAAAACCCTCCAAAACGGGAAAGCGAGTGAGATGAATAGCCATTTTAATGTTTGTATTTTATCTCGTTAATTAATACTTTTTAAATTTAATGTACTGTTTTAGTAAATAAAGACTTTTGTTAAAATTTATATTTGAAAGTCATTTTTAAAAGTGGACATGTGCAAAATTTCAAACCGTTAGGGCATTGGTGCTGGTTGGCCTGTCTGTTTTCTAAGTACCCAGATTACTGCTTGATATCAATCTTAATGAACCCTCATCACTAAAATCGACATAAAAAACTTATGAAGTTTAATTTTCCACAAGTTTAAGTTTTATCACATATGAGGAGTGATTTTTCAAAAGGGCGTAAAACCACTTCCGACCTCGAACAAACCTAAGGATGCCATCGCCATTACCATGCTAAAATGCATCCTCTAGTCCAAAATTCATCACAAAAAATGCATTTTTCTAAGATAAAATCGTGATCAAAAGTCACATTTCAGAACAAAAGGGCTTATTTCCATATAATTTCATAGAAATTTTTAGAGTTTGATACAAAAAGACGTATTTTGAATAGTGTCCAAAAAAACTTTTCATATTTTTTATATGCCCCAGGCTATATAGGTGCTTACATACCATGCCTATAGACATCAAAATAAACATCCAAATGGTGAAATAAGAGTGATTTTGAAACAAAAGGGCTTATTTCCAAACGTTTCAGAACAAAAGGGCTTATTTCCAAAGGTTTTTTACTTTTTGCAATTATTGCAAATATGTTACAACAAAAATGTTAAGGGGATTAGAATCTTTGGTCAACTCACTATAATACAGGAGACATTAAAAAAAAATATGTTATTGTAAACAGCCCATACAAGTTTTTTATCATTACTGAAAATTTGTTTAACATGGTTTTATGCCCTTTTGAAAAATAACTCCCCATATCCCCTTTAAAAATTACAGATTCCATTATTTTGGTTATTTCCCATTAGCTTCACTTCTTAGCTTTTTGAAGAGCGTTCGTTCGAGTAATGCCTTCCACTATTCTATTCTATTCTATTTTTGATATCACCCAAAAAAATTGCTGCGGTAGTTTTAACAACGTTTTGTTGTGGATTTTACAATTCTCTGTGGATTTGCTAATTTAAAAGGTAATATAATCGAATTTACAATTAATTGTTAATTTTACAGCAAATGCAATAATTTCTACCAGAAATTTGTTAAAATTATCGATATAAACTTTTTTTTGTTGTGAAATCTACAGCAAATATTTTATTTTTCACAGCTAATTTTTCAAATGTACAACAAAATTGTAATATTAACTGCAAAAGATATGGGATGAAAAATGAAAGTAAATGCTGTAAAACATACAGCATTTTGCTACACTTTTACAACAGATTTTTTTGGGTGATAATTTTTTTTTACAATGTCATCTTTTATCCAAAACGGAGATCGGGTGATACTTACTAAATCTATTTTCCAAAAAAAGGGAGTTATTTTGTTCGACACTGTATAATAATTTTGTATGAATTTTTTGTATTGTATTGTATTTTAATGTACTGTATCCAAACTGCAGCGCAATTTACGGCGGCTCGATATTGATTTCAGACCCTTGGTTTCTTGGGCAAAGTTTTTAGAATTTTTCATTGACTTTTTTGTTCCTATACTCTTTGTCAGTTATTACCTACCGAATAAACTGACTCGGCCTAATGTACCTATTCCAAAAGTAATAGGAAATAATAAAGCATATTGTACATTTTCACTCTTAATTAAAAAAAAGAAAAAAAAAAAAAAACAAAAAAAAAAAAAATATCATCAATTTCAATGAATTTTTTTTTACACCAGAAAAAACAAGTATTATTCAAAATTTATAACAGTCTAATAACACACTGCAACAAAATAAAAATCCCCGGGTCTCATAGTGTTTTTCTGATAAGTTATGGAAAATAAAAATGCAGATGTTTTATAGAATATGCATCAGTAACAAATATTACCTCAAAGCTGAAAGTGAAATTCAGAGATATTATGGAAAAAACCATATCTGAAGCCATCTAAAACTATTTAAATTATTTATAAATCTTAGTTTTTGTTTCATAAGCAAAACTGATTAAGGATCTTTTCCAAAGTATTCGTAATGAAAAAAGCGTTTGGTTTTCATTGAAATCAGATGTAGAACATTTCTTAGGAAACAATAAATCTGATAACTACATTGAAATTGTTCGAAATATATTATAGTATGATAGATTAGAATCATGAAATGTAACAAGTCATTAAAACTTCGTGATTGCTCATCTTAATTTCTTCCCAGAATATCTAAGAGTTATTGGTGATGAACATGGGGAAATGTTTCACCAAGATATAATGCAGATGGAACAACGTTATCAGAGCAAATATAAAGCACGCATGCTACCAGATTAATGTTGGCATATACTTTCAAAGAAAAACATCAGATGGCGAACATAGAGGAAAAATCTTAAAAAACCCACTTTAAATGTATTTTTTTTAATACATATTTCGTAAAATAAAATTAAGAAAATCATCAATAATTTTGAAGCGATTAGCAGGAAAAAAAATATTTATGAATAAATATACATAATTCATCGGGCTTAAACTACAGCTAGGCATCTATGTATAATTTAAATTCATTTTTTGTATGAGATTTTGTTTTCTTTTGCTTATGTGGACTACATTTCAAAAAACCGACTAGAAAGAGACCAAAGTTTTAACCCCAAGATATGTTAGTACTACTTAGAAACCTTCATTTTACTTTATTTGCAAGAACCACGCCAAAGAACGGTTTTTTTATGGTTTTTAAAGAAAATCAGCGACGATAACGTCTGTTGTCTTGTTTTTCACATTTAAGAAACCCTACGGAACAACACCATAATGACGATGTTATGACATTATAAATTTTTTGTTTGGAATAACTCTAATGCAATACATCAATGACAGACGCGATGTTATGACATATGATAGCATTTTTTTTTTGCAGTTTCAAAATTCGATTAAAAAAATAATCAACGTTCATTTATTAATCACAAGGATGGGAACTACATACCACGTAAGTATCAGCGACGATGTTATCACAGACCTATATGGCCACCAGCTCCTTAACTAATAGTTTCGTTAAGTGATTAATTCAATCTTGGTCTTGGTCTTGACCTTGGATATTAGGGGAACTGATGCTATTGTGGTATAGTTTTTCAATGTGGTATGGTTGCATATCTCCGATTTGGGAAAGAACCTGCGAACGTCACTGCTTTTATCCTGTCGGAAAATATGAAAAACCAGGGATGTGTTGCTGTCATGGACCAAACAAAATTTTTCTGATGTCAGTTGAACGAAACGTAAATCGCGTGTGGTTGATTTTGTTAAAAAAAAGTAGCACATTACCTGCAAACTTTTTGAAAACCGCTTTTTTTGACTTGTTTCAGACTTTGCTCAATAACTTTTTTAATGAAATTGCACACAGTTTATTGAAATATATTCTGTAGCCAATACTTCAATGATCAGCATAACCAAATTTGGCTGAAATTGATCTAACGGTTCTCTTTCAAATTCCACCTAAACATTAGGTATACCACAATAGCATCAGTTCCCCTAAGTCATGGTTTTGGTCTTGAAAAAATTTCTATAGATTGTTGAGTATTCAAAATTTCCAAACCTTCTTTGTACAAAGCAAGATGCCAAATTTCGAATTGAGAGATGATTTTATGCTTGAAAGCGGTGTGACACACCTATTAACTATAAATTACTGCTTTTCAGTCTTCGTCTTGATGATAATGGTGATCAAGACCAGGACCATAGCAGTCTTGATCTTGGTCTTGAAATTATATCAGCCAAGAATCAATACTAATTTTGGATTTCCAAATTCTATAGCTTAAATTAAAGGTAAAGAGCCACATATTAAAAGAAGAACTATAAACATTTAAAATAGTTTTGAATGTTTTCATTTTAATGATAAATATATGTCTTTTTATTTTCAATAATTTATCAGATAAACACTATTGACTAAAATTTTTTTTCATTTTGTTGCGCTGTGTAATACAAATACCAATTATGACCTTTCTATAATTGAGTCACATAAATAATCTAAAATTTTAAATAGAATTACACAAGCTACAATTAGCCGCTTGATTAAAGGCCACTTAAACTTTAACCCCACCAACTGCATTGATGAGTTCTATGAAATCATCATCAACATCGAAAAATTCAAAGCGTCAATTTAACTCCCACATACAAATGAATTCATTATTAGGATGGGAGTAAGTAAACTGTTTTATTTTTTCAAATTTATGCCATTCCATAGTATGCATAAGTATGGCACTTGAAAGGATGATGGATATTTTTTGCTTCAAAATTTAAATTCAGACATTGAAACATTTTCACTGAAAATTAATGAGCATAATCGAATAATCAAATGGATAAAAAATACTTTTCATGGAAAAAGTTTAAATAAAGTACCTTCACATTGGCCAAACGTGACTTATGATGAAAACATTTTTAATTATCATTGTAGTTTGAGTAGATAATAAAAGCCAGGTAGCATATTTCCTTGTAAAGTGAAAACCCATAGGAAAATCTTGCATACAGTTGTGTATAAATTAACTCAACGGTTGCAGCTAAGTACTTATGTAGTTGGATTTACTAATTATCCGTTTTGATATTGAAAGGAAGCTTTTTCTCATAGATTTTATTCATTCTTCATTTTATTATTTTTATGCGAGTATCTTGACTTAAATAAAAAATATTACGGTAGCAAAAATCACCGTGGTAAGCCTTTAATGGAAGTATAAAAGCATGAAATGAATTTGTGGCAAGCAGCTTAAGCTTGTTTCTATGAAGGGGAATATCGTGCTAAAATTCATTATTTAGCACAAAGAACGGCGCACAGTGTGAGTTTTTTTATTTTTGTGGCCATTTATCTGAAACGCCACGCAATCGTTTTTAATCTACCGCAGCTTAGATAAAAACTTACGTATGAATAAGCTGACGATGCCTTAGGCCCCGAAATGCGAAAAATTTGTTAACAAATGAAATTTCTGGGATAGTTTTGTAGAAGTGTATAATGATTGAGAAAATTCTATGAAAATTGAAATTAAATTATCAAACTGCAATCGCCATTTACGAACTCTAGCCTTATTCGACCACTTTAGTTTAAGAATTCGCAACTCCACTAAAAAAATAAATTTCTCATAAGCATTCCTTACTGTACAGTAGATAGTATCGATCCCCATACAAAAAAAAAAAGTTCGCTGCACACCCCCCATTTTGAAAGCTTATCGATTTTAATTTTTAAGGAAAAAAAAAAAATTTTTTTTCGACCTCTGAATGAGTAGCTGTTTGATTTTCCGATCATCAAGTGTAGTAAGTGTACTATATCGTTGCAAATGCCTCAATGTGCGCTATATTTCATTCATAGAAGTCATTTATCTCAAATTTTTTTTTTCGACCAGTTGTACTCATTATCACAGTTTCTTCCACCCATAAAATTAAAGCCCATAAAAAATCATAAAATTCATCTCTACAAAGTTTCCTCAAATTATTGAAATTAAATAAGCTACAGCAATATATAAAAAAAATATTTGAAAAAAAAAAAAAAAAAAAATACATTAAAAATGGTTTTGCTTATCAAAAAAAAACTATTTAGAAAATTCTCAAGTTCCATAGCTTAAAATAAAGGTGTGGACATGAGCAATATTTCATAATAAGATGGTTTTTTCATAAATACTCAAAATTTCGTATAAAACGTGAACTTTAAAATTGAGGTGCCACAAAATGAAAAAAAATCACTGATACATATACATTAGGCCGGGTCAATTTGTTCGGGAGGCAAAAAATTGGCAAAGAGTATAGCAACAAAACAATCTACGAAAAATTCCAAGAAACTTTGCCCAAGAAACCATGGGTCTAAAATCAATATCGAGCCGCCGTAAATTGCGTTGAAGTTTTGTATGTAGTACTTTAAAATACAATAAGAAAAATAAAAAATTCAAATTTTTTTTTCTTGTTTCATACAAAATTATTCAAAGTATTTGAATTTTTTGTTTTTTTTTTATTGAATTTTAAAGTACTACATACAAAACTTCAACACAATTTACGGCGGCTCGATATTGATTTTAGGCCCAAAGTTTCTTGGAATTTTTCGTAGATTATTTTGTTGCTATACTCTTTGCCGCAAAAAAATTTGACCCGGCCTAATATACATACATATATCCGGTAAAATATGTGTCTTTTTATTTTTCATAACCTATCAGAAAAACTCTATGAGACCCAAAATTTTTTTATTTTGTTTTACTGTATTATTTTATTTTATTTAAAGTATTCAGTAATTAAAATTTTGTAAAACAAATATAAAAGTACATTAGCCATGTTCACGATCCGGTGCAAAAGGTCTTGCATCATAGCATTTGTAAATAGGTGTTAAAAAATTTTGCTATACAACAACAAAATATATAGGATTGAATTTACATTTGCATTTACATTTTCTATACTAAAAACCTATAGCATAAAAATATCACGTCAGTTTTCAAATACAAATTTTTTGTTTATGCTCTCGTTCTCTTTGCTCATACGATTTTCTCAGAGAAATAAATTTTTTCGTAGCTTGCAATGTTTATACTTTTAATATTGCTCACAATCAAGTGGAAATTATTGCTATTTTGCTACTTTGCAAGTCTAAATGCTCCGGATCGTGAACACTGCTATTGATTTTAGAAGTTTCCGATTAAAAAAAAAGTATTGCATAGTTCTATGGGTCAACTTCCGATTTTTTCATATCCGTTTTTTCGTATTTTGCACTGAAGTTTTAGATTCTCTGCAGTTTGTGCACACCTGTCTTTTGGTAGGTTTGAATCAAATTTTCAAGTAGCAATTTTTTTTACGTAATTCTGTTCAACATTGTATTTCCACATGTTTTCAATAAAAAATTTCAAAATCCTTAGAGCACTTCGGAAACGTTCGGAAAGTTCGATTATCTTGAAAAACGCTTTCAGTATAGCATTTTGAAGCGTTTGCTTATATGGGAGGCGCCACGCCCTCTTGTCCAAATTTGCCCCGTTTTCGCTCAGAGCTTATGCTTACAATTCGTACTTATGTGTATTTTGGTTGCATTTTCGTGAAAAATACTCCTAAAGTAGCGTTTTGATTATATTTTTTGTATCGGCGGTAGGCGTAGCTGTTGGCCGATTTCACTCATTTTCCACGCACAGCCAGCCACCCAGCCAGCCAGACAGACGGACATGGCTATATCGACTCAGGAGGTAACGCTGATAAAGAATATAAAAAAGTGTCTATATCTGAAACGCCTCCTTCTCTGCGTTACAAACGGAAAGAAAAGTGAATATGCCCTACACCAAAGGTATAAATATCGATAAGGTTTATATGCAAATATATTTACTTTGTCCTTCCGTTTGTAGCACAGGTATAGAAAAGTATATATATTTTTGATCAACATCACGTCCTGAGTCGATATAGTCATTTCTATCTGTCTGGCTGGTTGGGTGTCTGACTGTGGACTAAGCGAGATAATTCAATGAAATTTGCCAGAGTGACTTCGTTGTAAAAGTTAAGTCGTGGGATCGAAATTGAGCAAAATCGGACACTCCCACTGCCCATACAAAATATATATTCAAAACGCAATATTAAGAGCATTATTTGCGATAACGCATGCAAAATACATATAGATACTAAAGATAGTCGGTAAAATCTCTCAGCAAAAACTAAGTGAACGCGGACAAGAAAGCGCGGTACCTCGCATATAAGCAAAAGTTTCAAAATGCTATACGGAAATCGTTTTTAGAGATAACTGAACCAGATTTCACTCAAACACTAATGACAATAACTGCAAGCTTTGATCAAAAACTAGGTGAACTCGAACAAGAGGGCGTGGTATCTCTCATTTAAGGAAAATTTTCATAATTCTGTAATGCAAGCGTTATTTGGGGTAATGAAACCAAGTTTCGAATAGGTGGAATAGTAAGTGAATAGTGAGTGCAAGATATGAGCAAAAACTAAGTGAATTTGGTGTGGCACCTTCCTTAAAAGCAAAATTTTCAAAATACTGCATTGTAGGTATTTAATTTTTACCAGGCCAAAGATAACGTTCTTATTAGTTCGCCACGTCAATACCACAACTAGGCAACTTAAATTTTCTTGTTTTGAGATAATTCAATTTCAAGATTTTTAAAAATTTAAATTTACACTGATTTTCGACTTTTCTTGTTTGTTTTTTCCTATAACTGCAATGGTTCCACTAAAGGCAATTCTGGTAAAACAGAATTGTGCACTACGCCATGAAGAATATCATAGGCCACTAATACCAAGAATCATAATTTCGGATCGAAAATTTTTGCAATTAAATTCGAATAAATTAAATTCGAGAAAATCTTGATTCGATTTAGTTCGAATCGAAATCGAATTTCATGATAATTGTGAATAATAGGTATTTACGAATGCATAAAGGATATCTCTGAAACAGTTGGTCATTCGATAAAAAGTAATATAAAAGGACTTATTTTGTGGAGAATTACAAGGTCTACAAAAACTAAGCAATATTCATACATATAAAAGTAACCGCTTAGAAGATATTTATTTAAAACCGGTTTTTCGCCATTCGAAGGTATTTTCGGAATATCTTCTAAACAGTTACTTTTATGAGTACATATAGTGCTAATTTTTTGCGGATCTTATGATTTTCCATAGGTTCTTTTACTTTTTATCGTAAGGCTTACCGTTTTAGAGATATTCTTCAAAAACACAAATCTTCAATTTAAATTGGCTTGTCTCTTAAACTATAAGCTGTCTGAAAACAGTCGCTTTTATAGAAAATATCTTGAGCTACAAAATTCCGCCGCAATATTTTTCTGTAGGAGTAAGCATTCCTAGATATTTGTAAAAAACTTATTTTTGCGACCTTTGAGCCTGAAGAACTTTTTATGCGCACATGATTTTGCAATGGACTTTTCACAATTTATTTATCATTCATAAATAAAAACAGTTCTGGTGAAAAAAATTCACTTTAAATTATTTCGCACGGTAGATCTTTTTTCGTCTTACTTTCCTAAAAAGTTAATGAAAAATTTTAAACTAAGTAATACTATAACTTTGCCTTGAAATGAGATCAATATGATATAGAAAAAGTTTAATTCCTTTGTTAAATCAATTTCTTATTGTAACAAGGGATTTTATTAAAAACTTTAAATCTAACAGTCAAACAGTGGCCCGTATGAATTAGAATTTGAGTACGTTCTAGCATGTGCTCATGCTTAAGTATTCTCTAGTACCCACTTAGGAATGCTTAAGTATTTAAAACTAAGTGTAAGTATTTGCGAGCATGCACGAGTATGTAATTAACAGTGGCGTGTCATCTAAGGTGCGCAGGTGTTTTCCGCACATCCAACTGAAACCTTTTACTATTTTTTTTTTGTCTCTGTTACGTGATTTTATATTTGCAAAACGCATGTAAGTTGATATTAACAGTTTGATAACTAAACCATCTTAATATTCTCTTCTCTAAGCGGTACAATGTATGAAAATTTACATATTTACATAGATACGTAGTATTACAAAGATTTTCATTTCAATCAAAAATATAGACGTTCCATTCAGATGGACCGAGGTGTTCGAGTGTTCACTTCATCCGCGGCGCACAAAAGCAAACCGAAATCCCATAATGAAAAAAAAAAAAAACCAATACTCACACAGTCTAACAAGAAGCCTTGGGCTTGGTGCGCTACAGAAATCGCATAAGGAATTGACAAATTGTGCAATTGTCACTTCTTTTGACTGCTTTTATTGAACAAGTGCGAAAGAACATAAATAGCAATTAGACAGCATCAATTCAAGTATAAATATATCTCAGATTATCACACGTGAATGAATCTGCTTGCTTCTCTTGGCGTCATGAGTTCGAATCCCACATCAAGAAAGATACATTTTTTTTTTTAGTTTTTTACTTAACGTTATTCTTTTTAATAAATTCTTATATATGTATTTTCCTATAACTACTACGGATGCATAGGGCCAAAAAGAAATGTATTCATCTAATAAAACCCCTTGATTTTAAAATGTTAAGATTTTTTAATTGTCCTTCTACTAAGTTTCATATATAAACAACAAGTAAATGTTTATCACCCTAATGAAAAAATCACGGCACGCCACTGATAACTATATATTCACAACATTTGAAGCACATTTTTGACAATGCTAACAACATTTTGTGCATTGTGTAGTACGCATACTCAAATTTTTTAAAATCTTTAGATTTTATTTTTAAGCTGTTTCGACAGTAACTTATTGAATTCTCATGTAAGCAAAATAGAACACATTCGGTCTTGAAAAAAGTGAAAAAATCATTTTGAAAAAAAAAATCATCCTGGTAATTTATATAAAAAAGGTAATAAAAAATTTCAACATTTCAATGTTTTTCCTTTCGTTATTTTTATATGATGAGTAAAAGCTTTATAAAAGGGAGTTCATAGAAAGATTATAAGATTCAAAATTTTTGCTGGCTGGAACTTGCGTTCGCAGCATAAAATAAAACTTTACTTTTTATAACTTTTCCATTACGTGGATGTGTATGTGAAACCTTAAAAAATCATGCATATGTATGGTAGTACGTTTGACGTTTTCATAATGTGATGAGAAGTTTTTCAATTTAAAATTATTAACTTTTTGCTTATACGAATTCAAAAATTTTTTTCTAGAGCTTGCTTTAAATATTTTTAGTATTTAAGTAGGTTGTTCCATAAGTTTCGAGAATATAGTACACATGTACACATGCGTTTTTAAGGGTAAGTTTCTCCAGAACTTTTTCTCCAGTTCGCATTGTAGTATTGTGTTTTATTCACTTTTTATCATCATTAACATCAATTAAAGCAAATCCGTTTTCAGTTCGTTTTTTACGGGTTCGAAAAGGATTTATCCAGGTTTGAGTCCTACCACAAGTAGATTTTTATCCTTTTTATACCCTACACCCAGGGTATATTCACTTTGTCCTTCCGTTTGTAACGCAGAGAAGGAGGCGTGGCAGATATAGAAAAGTATATATATTCTTGATCAGCGTCACTTCCTGAGTCGATATAGCCATGTCCGTCTGTCTGGCTGGCTGGCTGGCTGGGTGGCTGGCTGGCTGGCTGTGTGTTGAAATACACTTTTTGGGAAAACTGAGCAAGATAATTCAATGAAACTTGGTACACTGCCTTCGTCACCAAAGTTAGCTCGGGGGATTGAAAATGAGCGAAATCGGTCAACGGACACGCCTACCACCCATACAAAAAATATATTCAAAATGCAATTTTAGGAGTTTTTTTCACGACAATGCAACCAAAATACGCATTAATATTAAAAATTGTAAGCGCAAGCTCTGAGGAAAAACTAAGCGAATTCGGACAAGAGGGCGTGGCACCTCCCATATAAGCAAATGCTTAAAAACGCTATACTGAAAGCGTTTTTTGAAATATTCGAATCAAATTTGACTCAGACACTAAGAATCATAAATGAAAGCTCTCAACAAAAATTGGGTGAAATCGGACAAGGGGGCGTGGTACCTCCCACATAAGCAAAAGTTTCAAAATGCTATACTGAAACAGTTTCTTGAGATAATCGAACCAAGCTTCAGTCAAATACTAAATACTATAATTGCACGCTCTAAGCTAAAACTAGACGAACTCGGTCAAGAGGGCGTGGCACCTCCTATATAAGCAAAAGCTTCAAAACGCTTTACTGAAAAAGTTTGCCACTCAGACACTAAAAACTATAAATGCAAGCGCTGAACAAAAACTGGGTGACCTCGGACAAGAGGGCGTAGCAACTCCCATATGAGCAAAATTTGAAAAATACTGCAGTGTAGGGTATTTAATGTTTGGCCAGGCCAAATTTTACACCCTTACTAGTTATACTCTACACCCAGGGTATATTCATTTTGTCCTTCCCTTTGTAAAGCAGAGAAAGAGGAGTGGCAGGTATAGAAAAGTATATATGAGGAGTGATTTTTCAAAAGGGCGTAAAACCACTTCCAACCTCGAACAAACCTAAGGATGCCATCGCCATTACCATGCTAAAATGCATCCTCTAGTCCAAAATTCATCACAAAAAATGCATTTTTCTAAGATAAAATCGTGATGAAAAGTCGTATTTCAGAAAAAAAGGGCTTATTTCCATATAATTTCATAGAAATTTTTAGAGTTTGATACAAAAAGACGTATTTTGAATAGTGTCCAAAAAAACTTTTCATATTTTTTATATGCCCCAGGCTATATAGGTGCTTACATACCATGCCTATAGACATCAAAATAAACATCCAAATGGTGAAATAAGAGTGATTTTGAAACAAAAGGGCTTATTTCCAAACGTTTCAGAACAAAAGGGCTTATTTCCAAAGGTTTTTTACTTTTTGCAATTATTGCAAATATGTTACAACAAAAATGTTAAGGGGATTAGAATCTTTGGTCAATTCACTGTAATACAGGAGACATTAAAAAAAAATATGTTATTGTAAACAGCCCATAAAAGTTTTTTCTCATTACTGAAAATTTGTTTAACATGGTTTTACGCGCTTTTAAAAAATAACTCCCCTTATGTTCTTGATCAGCGTCACCTCGTGATTAGACTAGCCATGTTCGTCTGTCTGGCTGGGTGTGCGTGGAAATTCATTTTTTGGGAAAACTGAGCAAGATAATTCTATGAAATTTGGTACACTGCTTTCATCATTAAAGTTAGCTCGTGGGATTGAAAATGAGTGAAATTGGTAAATGGACACGCCTACCGCCCATACAAAAATATATTCAAAATACAATAATAAGATCATTATTTGCAATAACAAAAGCAAAATACACATAAATTCTAGGAATAGTAAGTACAAGCTCTGAGTAAAAACTTCGGACTAGAGGGCGTGGTACCTCCTATATAAATAAAAGTTTCAAAATATTATACTGAAAGTGTTTTTTTTGAGATAACCCAACCAAAATGCACTCAAACACTCAGATCAATAACACTATGCAACAAATGAGTAAAAATTTTTTCCCCAGGGAATGCCATTGTTCATTTTACATGCAAAATGGGCTGTTAATTCCGAAAATTGCATTATTTTTTTTTTATTTCGTGTCGTTTTCGAGATATCGGTCATTTTCGGTTTTTGGACCAAAAAAAAAGATAGTTCCATTTAAATACAAATATCTCAAGAAACAATATTTGTTTTCAAATGTATTATATGGTTTATTAAAGGTAATTAAATTACCTACAAATGATAGTCACATCACTTTTTCGTTGGTTTGTTAGTTTCGGCGAAATAAATTGATTTCTAAAAAAAACATTTTTTTTTTTCGTAAAAATTAACAAAAAATCAAAATCAACTGCAGATTTATACAAGAAGAAATAACTTTTTTATAATTTTTTTTTTGTATCATAGACTATATATTTGTGAAGAAAATAAGATACCATTTAAAAAAATCCATGGAAAAATGAAAAATTGTATACAATTCATTGAAAAGTTGCCAAAATGCGTTTTTCCCTAATTTTTTCGTTTTTTTGTAATAAACTGTTCGATAATTAAAACTTTTTGTAAAACACATGAGAAAATCCAAAAAATTCTTAAAGTAGGCGTTAAAAAAAATACCCGTGTCTCGTCGTTTTTCACTAGCACGTCAGATTTTTTTTTAATCGATTTTTGAAGTTTTTTAATCCACTGTACATGAAAAATACCAAAATAGCGCATTCTTGTGTTAAATCGATGAATTTAACTATATGATCCTTACATTTGAGGTGTATTATGTGTTGAGTAAACTTATGCAGGATATTACGAGGAATATTTTTGTAGAAAATTTTAACCCTCTAAGACCCTTACAAGTGGGTCATTTTGACCCCCTCACATTTAGGTCAAAATGACCCACATGTGGGGGTTTTAGAGGGTTAAAATTGCTGAAGTCATCAAAACAATATCTTGGCTCGTTACCGAGATATAGCCATATGAAAAAATCGAAAAATCGCTCAAAATCCAATTTGAGGCAAAAAGTTGCAATTTTCAGCATTATAATTATTATTATCCAGCTGAAAATTGCAACTTTGAGCGATTTTTTTTTGATTTTTTCATATAGCTATATCTCGGTAACGAGCCGAGATATTGTTTTGATGACTTCAGCAATGTTGTAGCTATTGTATAGAAGAAAAAAAATGCCGAACAAACTTAACCGAAAAAAATTCATCTAGTGCCTTAAAATCGCAAAAATGACCATAAAATCCTTATATGAGTCAACTTTGCAAAACGCTCTGGCAGAATTACTTGTTTCGGCGAGTACTTTCGACGCCTTATAACGGATTTTAGTTCACCGTCAATGACTTGAAAAATGTTGCACTGTGTAATAAGCGCTTCTAAATGTTTGTTTTTTTTTTTTTTTTAAACACAGCTGTGTTAATACTAGTATTAACATTGTTTAAAGCAAATCCGTTTTGAATTCGTTTTCAAAGTGGGTTACGGGTTCGAAACGGATCAGCATCCGTTCTTGTGCACATTGCGGATAGCCATGTGACTCATCAAAAAATCAAGGCATGTTAAGGCATTAGTATGACCAACAAACAAACAATCATGCAGTGGTTTGGATGCTCTAAATAAGAATCGTGTCGAATGATGTCATCAAACGCTGAAAAATTTATCGGTGGTGCTTTCAAAAACGTCCACACTATTGTCATAGGTGATGAATCTTGGATTTTTGCGTAAGAACCTGGAACAAAAAACCAATCGACTGTTTGGGTCTCTCCATTCGAAGAAAATCAAATAAAAATTTTGCGACCTACAAGTATTGCGAAGCAAATAGTGGCTTGGTTTGTCACGAAAATCGATCATTTGGCTACTATCGCTCTTGAAAACCATAAGACTATTAAATCAGCGTGGTACACGACCATTTGTTTGCCAGAAATTTTCGGTAAACGCCAAATCATTTTGCACAAAGACAATGTAAGTTCTCACATATCGGCTAAATCAAGCAAGTATTTGAGCACTCACAAGATTGAATTGATGGGTCATCCGTCTTACAGTCTCGATTTGGCACCTAATTACTTCTTTTTGTTTCGAAGGATAGAAGGACAGATGCGTGGATAACGATTTATATCAACCGATGAAGCGGTTGAGGCATTTAAAACTCATGTTTCGGAGCTATTATCTATAGACTGGTCAAAGTGCATGGACAAATGGTTTGAGTGCATGACGTCGTCTGAAGAAACATAAAATTCTCAGCTGTCATAAAGGTACTATATGAATTTTGCCTTAAAACTGGAACCTTCGATATAGATGAAAATCATGAAGCCAGAACATTGCTATTCTCTTTATAGAAGGGAGTTTGTGGTAACGCTATGGACCTAGTTGGTCCATGTGAGGTTTTTGCTCACGCAATTACCGCCACCCTAACTTAACCCAACCTAACCTAAGGGTACTATATTCTAAAGACTAATGGATAAGCCCTCGTATGTGTATATATTTCGATTGGATTATAGTAAATAATGTGTATTTAATTTGGAGCCATTCTAGAAGTAACAACCTTACTAGTTTAGATGTAAGTCTTCCCATCTGAATTCGAACATTTTCTGAGCAATCTGTATTTTTAGCTTTCAGTGTTCATTAGACCTACCATTTGTTATATGGGAAAAATTAAAAATGAAATAAACCTTGCTCCCAGGGGTTAAAAAGTTTTCTATTGATGTAAGTATTAAGCATAAAAATTTTGGTTTTCATCGGAAAATATTTGACCGTGTCGCAAAGCCGTTAAAGGTCTGAAAAACGCAATTTATAAGGAAAAATGGGACTTTAATAGCAAGAATCAGTCCTATCTTTGAAACTATTTGACATAAGTGAATGAAATTTGGTATGTGTATGAACAATACTTGAGTTAATTGCATTCAATAAAAAAAATGGGCCATGCCACGTCCCCTCAACCCGAAATTCTTGTATCTCTGGAAATATTGGACTCGGGGGAATGAGATTCGGTACATATGTAATTAGCACTGCGAGAAAAATGTTCAAATAAAATGGGCGGCACCACGCCCCCTCATTCTAAAAAAAACAAATTTGTCATACCTCTGAAACTATTTGGCACAGGTGAATAAGATTTGATTTCAGATAAAGTGATGCGAACAACTGTGTCAAATAGTTTCAGAGTATGACAAATTTTTTATTTCTAGAATGAGGGAGCGTGGCCCCGCCCAATTTTATTGAAAATTTTTTTCCCCAGTGGATACTATTTCCGCGAGTATTGTTCATATATGTACTAAGTCTCATCCTCCTATGTCAAATGGTTTCAAAGATAGTAATGATTGTTTCCTTATTTTCATATAAATAGCGTTTTTCCGACCTTTAACGGCCTGTGGGCATGGTCAAATATGTTCCGATCTGGATAAAATTTTTTTCGCTTAGTGTCTATGTCTAGGAGACCAAAATAAGAACATAAAATAGTACTGCTTCTATATCAACCTTAAATTGTTTTAACATATTTACAGTGCCATATCCTGTTCGCTTCACTTTATCTAAAATCAAATCTTATTCATATGTGTCAAATAGTTTTAGAGATATGACAAATTTGATTTTTTTAGAAGGAGGAGGCGTGACCCCGCCCATGCCTCTGAGTTCAATATTTTCAGAGATTCAAGAATTTCGGGTTGAGGGGGCGTGGCATCGCCCATTTCTTTATTGGATGCATTTTACTCAAGCATTGTTCATATAAATACCAAATCTCATTCGCTTATGTCAAATAGTTTCAAAGATAGGACTGATTCTTGCGATTAAAGCCCAATTTTTCAACGGCCTTGCGGCACGGTCAAATATTTTCCGATCAGGATCAAAATTTTTCTGCTTGATACTTACACCAATATAAAACTTTTTAGCCCCTGGGAGCAAGGCTTTTTTATTTTTAATTTTAACGATAGGTCGAGTGCTCATTCAAATTTGTTTTCCTTTAATGCCTAAAGAAGCAATGCCGCGGATGTTTTCCTTTTTATAGTAAAGTTTCTATGCGGCATTCATGCTAATTTTAAATTCACACTCTTTGAAGAGATTACGCTAATAGGTTTTATTAATAACTTTATTTTACACCTAGCGATAAATGTAATTAGCAATACCAACTAATAAATGAATATTTTAACTATTAATAGTTTTATTTTATTTGGTATGTGCAAATTAAGATATGGAAATATACTCGGTTAAATAATATTATCACTGTAATTATTTAATTCTAGTAATTAACATCTTGTTATTATGGCGTTGCTGAAAAAAGAAGCATTTTCTTCACACCTTTACGGTTATGTGTGAATTGTAAGTAAATTTTGCAGTATGTGGACTCGTTGCGTACACAAGTCAACAAAATTTCTTTGCCTAAATAAAGTAGAACAGTAACACACATAATGTAATTCGATTTTATTGTATAATCATTACAGCACCTTATATGTTAACATTTGGGTCAAGTTTATTTTTACCAGCATTGATATCTACATTTGAAATCACTAAAAATTGTCTTATCGTTTTTTTTTTTTTTATTTTAAAGTTAAAAGGAAATATCTTAATTAGTAGAAATAACCGTATATAGTTTGTGAACTACGCAACTATTCAAAAAAAAAAAAAAAAAAAACAAACACCTGATAATGAATTTTTCAATTTGTCTCTATAATCATATTATAAATATGAGAACACAATTTTATATGTGGACTTGATAAAAATTTTTAAAATACAAAATTAATTCCTAAAAATAGAATAATATTGATGTTAGCAAAGTTTCCAGTTGTTATCTTTAACATGTACATTTTAATTTAATTATTTTGAAGGGTATATTGGTAGGTGAACACGTTGCATGTGAATTCTAGCAAAAATTCACTATGGTAGTATATGTACATATTAGGGATTTCAGTCCCGGGATCCCGGGATTCGAGCCTTTTTGCAGTCCCGAAAATCCCGGGATTAGTGTTACCAATCCCGGGATTTCTTTTGCAAGTTTTTTTTTTTTAAATGACAGAAAAATCACATTAAAGTAGAGATAAAACTTATTCTCTCTAGATTTAAAACTCAAATTGAGGACAATAGCCATAAAGTTAATGTAAACGCAGCAAAAAACTTGAAAGAAAAATTAAATCTAGTTTTGAATACCACTTCAAAAAATTTGTTTTCTAGATAATCTTATAATTTATCCGACGCTTTAATGGAAGAAATTGATATATTTTATATATATATTTTGAACTTTCGATTATCTTTTTTCAATTCAACCAACAAATGTTGAATCAGAGAGTTGCTTTTCGTGTGCAGCAGGGGTTCAAATAAAAAAAAAAATATTACTGCAGAATTTTTTTTGATTATTTGCAATTTTTTTCAAAATTTTTTTAGTGCCTTATTCAAGTGTTTGTTGAATACTAAATATTAGTTTTAAATAACAGATATCATGGCACACGGTGTTCAAACGACGGATTTAAATAAAATTTCAAATTACCAATTTTTTTTTGATTTTATATTGTTAGTAGGTTAATTTTATGAAGAACAGTGCAAATTTCAAAATAATATATGGAGCACATTTCAAAAAATTTAAAAAATTCGATATCCGATATTCGATATATATAAAATACAAAAAATTAAGCAAAAAAAAACAGAACAAACAAATATAAAAATAGTTACATTTGAGCCATTTATTTTGAAAGTGGCCTAAGTCCATTTCGGAGCAAAAGTAATGTCATAATATGAATTGGCTGGCATTTTGTTCAGAACGAATAAAATTGAATTCTGTCTTTACAAAAAGTTTACCACATTATGTGAAATTAATAACGTTATGTTTAAAAAATAGTATCGGGCAAAAAACCGATTATTACGGCACATAATGTGAATGACATTAACTTTGCCCCGAAATGGACTTAGGCCACTTTCAAAATAAACGGCTCATTTAATGTATTTTGCAATGGTGAATCCGAATCCGGCCTTAGCATTGCTGTATCTCATACGGTTTTGAGAGATATCTTAGCTAAAACAAGGAAAAAATACCGTTTTTGCTATATTTTGAAGCTACATAACTTGAATATACAACATTTATATGTAAAATCCGATACAATATCTTTAATTTTTAATTTCTTTCTTTAAAACTTAATTTAAATTATGTCGATACCTTTATTTTTCTCGGAGATATCCTAACCTAAAAAATTAAACAAGTGCGAAAAACATGTGTTTTCATTATTTTAGTCTACGATATTTCGAAGAAACCTCAAGCTATGGACATAATTTAAATGACGTTTTAAAAAAAAAATCAAAACTTTGAGATACTGTATCGGATTCTGCGTATGAATGTTCTATATTCTAGTTATATAGCTTCAAAATATAGCAAAAATGGTCTTTTTTTCTTGTTTAAGCTAAGATATCTCAAAAACGGTATAAGATGCAGCAATTCTAAGGCCGGATTCGGATTCACCATTGCAAAATACATTAAATGTAACTATTTTTATATTTGTTTGTTCTGTTTTTTTTTTCTTAATTTTTTGTATTTATATGGGATAAAAAATTTTTCAAATTTTTTGAAAAGTGCTCCATATATTATTTTGAAATTTGCACTGTTCTTCATAAAATTAACCTACTAACAATATAAAATCAAAAAAAAAAAATTGGTAATTTGAAATTTTATTTAAATCCGTCGTTTGAACACCGTGGGCAATGATTTAATTTAAAATCGAAAATTTATAGTGAAATTTTCTTTCTTGCATTTGTAAAAATATGTTTAAAGTAGAGTTGCCGAGTACTACATTTAAGCCCAGATTGGGAGGTTAGACACCTAAGACAACGGTTATATGCAAAATAAAATGAGTATTTAGTTTCAACGATTAACTCAAAAACAAAGTAATATGAATTTGGCTAAATATTATTATCACAATGTTTTGACTGTTATTGCTGCAAATTTGAAGTTATTTCTGCAGAAATAGGGCATTGCTGCAAGTCCAACACTTGTTAAAGCTTTGATCTCACTATTTTATATAATTAAATATGTATGATATTTTATGTATGCATATAACTAAGCATATAATGCTGCAATGTACCTTTATTTTCGTTTTTGAAGTAAATAAGTATTTTTGAATTTTTTGTTTTTTAAAAAAGGCGAGAATTGTTTAATGAAATGAACCTGTTTTGAGAAATTGTTTTTTAATATTTTTTATACTTTTTAAATAAAATATCTTTGTAGGGGTGTAGTAGGGGTATATAAGACAAAATATTAGGAATTTGTAATACTAAATTCTGCTTTATTTAGAAAGAAAAAAAATTCATACAAATCCCGAAAAATCCCAGGATCCCGGGATTCAAAAATTTCTGATCCCGAAATCCCGGGATCGCAAAAAGTCCAAAAATTGGAATCCCTAGTAAATATGCATACGAGTATGAGGATTAAGTTTAATAGTTGTGTTTTAAAAGCATTTCAGGAGTTTTAGCCACAGGAAGCATTTTACATGTTTACTTGGTGTACATTTTCCTGGAAACACTTTTACTTTCAGTCAATGCAAGCAGATTGAGTTGAATGTTTAATATAAAATAAATAATTAATAAATTTAGAGAAATTTTGGAAAATTTCAAAACTGTCGAAAATTCAGACACTGACGATTCTTGGTAGTAAACGCAATTCAAGCTTAGTGTTTATAATCATTTATACGATTTTGCTATGCTTTTCGCGATATTCAAGTATAAAAATTTACATTTAAATTTAGTTACATGCATACATACTGTATATTACTCTTTTAACAAAGAAAAAAGTCCATATTCCTAAAAGTGTAAGGTTTTAGCATTAAAATGTTGAAAAAATGGATAATTTAACGAAATATTTGCGAAGGTAAAAGCCATTTCAAAATTATTTTTCATTTAATCGTGTACAACATGACGTATGTGTAACATTTGATTAACTCGGAAAAGTAAATGTTCTTATTAACATTTCTCAATAAGTTAGAAAAAGTGGAAAATATTTCATGAGAAGAAGAAATTTTATCGATCTGCTAAAAAAATGGTTGAAATGTATACATGTTTTTTTGGGTCTTTTTTAGTAAAAGCGAATGTATCACAAACCAGAGCATACTTGAAATCTCAGAAAAAAAAAAGTTTCCGATTCAATCACAGTGTAATTAAGAAAAAAAAGTTATATTTCTATAATTTTTCTAATGTAAATTTCGTCAGTTAGGGCTCGATTTCTCTTACAATTTTTCTATAGAGATACATTGCGTGAGAGGGTATGTAGTTCTTGATAGTTTGAATAAAGGTGAAAGGCGTGGATAGAGTTGATTTTGTCAATGGTTGCTAGGATGGGCCAATTTGTATGTAAGGAAATTTTCCCGGTCTGGGTTAGCAAAAATCGTAAAATTTTGATAATTTAGCGAAACTTTGCCAAAGAAAGTACATACTTATATTCATTGCGGTTTACTGCCCCGATATTTACAAAGAAAATTTGTTCTTATAAATTTTTTTTAGACTAGGAAAATAAGGAATTTTCTGCGGAATAATCTGTATTAATGCATGAAAAATAAAGTGTGTTAAATCCATCATGCAATTCGGTTTGCATAAAATGTAATTCAGGTTGAATGGTTCCAAAAATCAGTTTTTACAAATATTTCGCTAACTGTTACATCTCCAGAAAAATAAACAAACAATTTTATAGCTCCATAAATTTCCTATAGAATGCTGTAAGAGTGGTATTCGTATGACTTACAGTTCATGAATCATAGGAACTTTTGACTTTGAATAACTTTCTTTGCAATCACAATTTTGCAAAGGACTTTTCACACTTTATTTTTCATGCATTACAAAAGATTATTCCGAGAAAAAAAATCACTTATTTCCAAGAAAATTTCTTATTTTCCTAGTCTTAAAAAAATGTATAAGGACATTTCTTTGTAAATGTCGCAGGGGTAAACTGCAATATATACTTCCTTTCGATCAGTAGAATACATTAAGAGTGATTTTTCAAAAGAGCGTATTTTCACTTCCAAATTTGAACAAATTTAAGGATGCCATCGCCATTATCATGCTAAAATGTTTCCCCTAGTTCAATATCCATACCAAAAAAGGATTTTTCCCAATAGAAAATCGCAGTTTCGTGAAAAAGAAGTGAAATAAGAGCGATTTATAAAAAGTTTATTTTTTTTTGTTTTATTATTGTTTTACAACAAAATAGCAATAACACTAAAACTTTAAAATTTTTTAATAAAACTTAAATGTAGAATGTAATTAAAGATTGAGATTTTTGACTGAGCAAGAATTATCTACATAAGCGTAACACTTCACTGGACGGATAAGTCAATCAATCAGGGCCGTGTAAATAAACTTTACAAAAAATTGCTGATGTTGACAGTAAGTGTTATTTGAATATCTATTGTTTTTGTTTTTTTTTGTTTGTGATATATAAATGTAATTTACACACAATGTCGGCGAAGCAATTTAAGACAATAACCTTTTACCATTTTCTATTATTCTAAGATTTATAATAGATGTTACGAGTCATTCTCAACAGATGCTTAAAATGCATACGATTTATACTGAAGATGGAAGCAGATGCCAAAAGTAAACGAGGTGGGTGTGGATAGAATGCAGTCTTCGGAAATCACGAAACAAAGTTCAAGATCAACAAAAGTTTGCCGTCGAGCTTTGGAATAAAATGCTTCACAAGCAGAAAACGCGACTATCTTGGAATTGATCGCTGGAATAAGAAACAAAAAAGCAGATGTTTTGGCTAGGAAAAAACAAAAAAAAAAAAAGTATTTTTCTTAAAACAAAATAAAAAATTGCCTGGAAATTATATTTTAATGTTTTATGTAATACGCTTCTTACATCTCATCTAATTAATAACCAATTTTCTTCGCTTACAAGCATAGTTGGTATAATGTTTCTGACCATAAGTGGACAACCGCCCTACAACTGCCGCCGTCTTCGATCCGCCCAATTTCTGCAGTTGAAGAAAGTTTATTCCACATCGTCAAGTGCTGCATTGCCATATATGCAGTCTGGTTTATTTGTTTTTCCTAACCTATTGCTGAGGTAACTACGTACTATTTTTCTCAGATATTCGGGAACCTGAAAACGGTTTTTTCAGAGCATTGATCATGTCAACCCATCTGCCGCTGTTAAAAGCATTTTTTACATCAAGTGTTGCCAGGAGTAGAGTAGAACGGGGCAATGTCGTGCAATCAACTTTGACATGCTCGTAAAGCCGTACATCTCAAGCGAATGCAACGAGTAAGCATCCGATCGAAAGATAATTTCATTGGTTACATCCATGTGTAACAACATTTGTGTAGCGAGAAATAGTGTTTGTGTAAGTGAATGTGCACGACATTACCCCAATAGTCGTTTTAAAGGTCAACTTCGATAACTCGGTGAAGCCCAACATTTTTTTCGAAAACCAAATACTTCTTTTCTTTGGCAGGATATTTCGTTTCAGAAAACACTTACCTGGTATATTTTCCCGCAAGGAAAATTATTTTTCTGACCCGATGAAAAAACACGTTTATCGTCCCGAAAGCGTGCGTTTTGAAAAAAAGAGAGACGAACTGGTGAAAATTGCTAGTATTATATGCATAAACTCAGTAGGTCAGCAGGTCCCTACCTTACGAACAATTAGTAAATCATTCAATTCCTTGGGCTAAAACAGCCAGTGCACGACATTACCCCCTGCACGACATTACCCCGTTCTACTCTACAATACGACTGTTGTGGTGATTTCCACTCTGAGCAATCTGTACGCTTTTTATAACATCCGCTATGGCATCGTCAAACGTTCCGCCAGTTTGATAGATTGCTCGAGTTATTTATCGCTTGTGATAGTCATGGTTTTATTAGCTTTTCTACGAGCTTACCTGCTGTATCCAACGTGGGCGATATGAGGATAGTGACTCGGGATTGTATTTAACCTTGCTAATTATTACGAACTGTTGAGTTTTTCAGAATTCCGGAAAAACTCTTTCTATTAAAAAGGTGTTGTATTCTAGAAAGTCGCGAGAGTAGCTCTTTTGTGATTATTTGTAGTATCTTACTTGGGTCCCCATCTGCATCATGCGCTCTTTGATTTTTCATAGAATTAGCTGCCGTGATAAGCTCTTGCTCAGTGAATGGTTCTGGCTAAGTAGGAGCTAATCAAGAAATATGAATTCAATTTTTGTTGGAGAGCACATGCCATATTACAGACATTTTGATCATTTTAATAATTCTGTATCATTGTACTATACTCAAATGACGACAGCAACCTATGTCGTATATAGGAAACGTCAGAAAGCAAGGGCGTATCTATGCGGGGTGCTTAGAAGGCTATAGCCTCCCCCGAAATTCTCTAATGTTGAACAAAATAGCTTGTCGGGCTCAGCCCAAAATAAAATCTACTCCACGCCCCTGTCAGAATAAAATGATTTATACCATTTATAAACTAGTTTTGAAATTTTTTCAGGTTCAAAATAAGTTGAACTCAAAATGACGCCTTTTTTTGCAGAATCGCCCATGCCAGTATAATAGTAGCGTTACCCATGAACTTGATTTTTCCCAATATGAACAACTAAGCCGTGAAAAACGTGTTTTCGATTAGCCACATGCATACGTCATAGGAAGGCTGACAATGAGCGAGATCGTAAAGAGAATGATGTGTGTTTTTTTTTGCAGATAGATCACATTACGAAAATTTTCGAGAATGTTTTTTTTTGTTCGTTTGTTTTCAAATAAAACCTGTTCAGAACATGCCGTTCACCTCACAATTCTACTCAAATTCTTATCAGTTATGAGGCGAGTATCGAATGTGTGACGAGTAAACTTAATGTGCTAAGAGTCAATAGTATTTAGTTTTATTTTTTCTCACCATTTTTTTTTTGTTTACTTTTACAAATTTAAGACGAATTATCCGCAAGATCGCTTAGTTTCATTGAAGAATGCGTTCACTGAGACTGAGTAAACTGCTGAGTAAACTTGACACCTTGTTGTTTGAGTTTTATGAATCTTATTGATTGCTTCGCTCAAATCTTATCAGTAAGTTTTTAGTAAATGAGTGAGTCAGTGAGAGTGATGAGTGAGTAAGCGATCAAGTGATTTTTGAGTTTGTTTCGATCTCTCAATAATGTTTGCCTGCCTGTTTGTTTACTTCTTTCTCTAGGTTTGAGTTGAGAAAACCATTTCGTGCACATTTTATTCGCTGCTTGGAACGTTCCGTTTCATTGATCGTACTATGTGCATTTTGTTGTAGACGACGACGACGATGATTGCAGCAACAATAACAACAACGAAACTAAGTATAAATGAGTATCTACCAAATAAGTCATGGTATTTACGTTTTCCATATTGATAGTATGATTTAGTTAAGCGGGGTCTTTGAACGTGTACGGTTGTGATCGTTGACGTATCTCTTCTAAGTCTAGAAGGGTAATTACTTGTTTTTGTGATTTTTTGTGTTGTGTACAAAAAAAAAAATATTTAATTTTGGAATGATTTCAGTAAAAATAGCAAATAAATTTATTTGCTAAAAAATTTATCACCCAAAAAAAATTATTCCATACCACACCACAGATCGTCTATTTTTGGAATACGCGTCGAACTCAAACAAAAATAAACAAATTGTAAGAGTGTAAAAAAAAGTGTATCGAAAAATTCTTGAGATAAAAAACATCGGTTTTTTTTTGGTAATTTATTAAATGCGCGAAAAGAATTTTTTTTTTTTGCTACATAATTACCTACGAATATATATTTATATACATATGTATGTATATAATTTTGTACACATATTCGTTCGCGTTCTTTTGCCGTGATTTTGTTGTTAGATTTCCTTTACCGCACAAAAACGTGTTCTCACTGATAACACGGGTTAACCAAAGTTGATTTCATGCTTTTGCTTCAGCTGATATTTCCATCACGTGTAGTTCAAATATACGTTCATCTTTTTCTATGTACACAAAGGATTTTCAGTTTATTCTTTTACATCTGGTTTTTCCTTTATGTACTCATATCTATGGAAAAATCGACTCTGAAAATATTTGCAGATCATTGAACCAAACTGATTTTTGAAAATATTTAAGTATGTAGTTCTAGGCAAAACATATATTTCGTATCTGAACAACAATTTACTAATTTTTCAAAATTTAGAAGAAGTTCATTTCAATCAAAAAGTAAATCGAAAAAAAAGAAAAATCGCCCAAATGCGAAAAATCAACTTAACTAGCTCAAAATTAAAGGAAAATTTGTACAAAGAACTAAAACAATAGAGATACCAAGATCATTAATAGCAAAGGCCTGACAAGGCAATGGCTCTATGCATAACCATTCCATTTTTAAAAAGTTTGCTAGTTAATACCTTAAACACAAGTGATTGAAAATTTTTACAGGACATGAATAGCAATTCATGACCTGAGAGGAGTTTCTGAAACGAATTTTGTAATTTTTTTTTTGCAGTGGTTTTACTCCTTTATAGATTCAATTTCATTAGAGCACAATAACTCTTAAAAGGTCGAATCTCTGAGCAGTGAAGTGGATTCGCCCTTTTTTGAAACCAAATGTTCATATTTGCTCTTGTACCACTCTATGATGGCTTTATAGTAGCGGGAGGTGGCTTAGTCAGAATAGAACAATACAGCTCCTTTGTGTTTAGTGGCGGATCCAATGGGGCGATGGGGCCGACCGGCTTCCCCTCTCAAACCAAGTGAATACATTTTTTTTTTAAATTATACGTAAAGATTTTAAATCATTCTGTTATTATCTAGAAATGTAGTCAATAGGTCCCCCTCTTGACAGTGCCGGATCCGCCACTGTTTGTGTCCATGAATAAATGTCAAAAGATGTTGCTCAATACACTCGTCAATATATATTTAAGAATTTATTGTGCCCTGTGTTAAAAAAAAAAATTTCTTCTCAGACCTCAGTGTCATGTGACCTGCCAAACCTTATACTGCTTGGGAAATTTTGTAATTTTCTTTTATCATATTTTGCTCTGCACCTCACCCTATTCCCCATTCATCTCTAGATAGCTGTTTGAAATCTGCCCTAACGTGTGTTTCATCGTCCATTACGTAAGACTAAATTTAGTCAGAAATCCTTTACATAACTTTCGAGCTCGCTTTTAAGCCAACGGCTGCTTTTTTGTTTGAACACTGTTTTCAGCTTACTTTTCTTCTTCGGTCTTTGTGTAGTAGATTTCCAGATACTTATCCTTACAGCAATATCTCGTACCTTTTTCACCAACTGTGAAAATTTTCTACTTCCAACATATTTAGTGCGATAAGTTTTCTGTAATTCAAAATAAATCGGTTTTTCTTAACTATAGCTAAATATTTTATTTCTGTTTTTTTCAATAAAGTGGACAAAATCAGTTGTTATACATTTTTTTAAACGTCATGTTATACCTATAGAAAAAGAAGCACTTACATTTTGGCCAATACTGTGATATCAGAATCCTAAGAAACAAAATCTTTTAATAATTAATGTTCAAAAAACTTCAAGAAAAAACTTTTAAGAATATAACTCAACAAAAACTTTAAAAAAAACTTCTACTTTTTGTAAGTTTTTTTGACTTTTACTTTTAACCCTTTCCGTACTTTTAATCGAGAAGTTAAGTTAAAATTATGAAATTTGGCCCAAAGGCTAATTTTATACCGAGAAATACAAATATGAAAGAAAAATCGAGGTAGGTTGCCTAATGTGGGTAGTATGAGGTGTCCAATATATTGGACAATTACTCGCAACGACCATAATTTTTTCATACATCTTACCAATTTTCAGTTAATTGATGATGTAAGAGCTTAGTTTTAGTAATTTTTTAGTATTTATTTTAATATAAAGAAATTTTCTTTGAAAAAATTTTGAAATTAAGAGGAAAACATGCAATACATATTTTTTTTTTGTGTAATTCCTGAAAGCAATTCTGGTATTTTTTACGCAAAGAAGTTCATTGCATTTTAGACATATAATTAAACAGCTACACCACTGCAGCGGATCCTCAAATCTGTCATCAACGTCATATCCATGATCTGACCATAGAAAGTGTTTTATTTGATGACATATCTTATGAAAAACGATATTTTTATATACAATAATACAAAAAAATACAACCTTTGAATGCAGTTGTCCAATATATTGGACACTTATGACTTATACTCTGCAGCCTTTGAAAGCAATTGTCCAATATATTGGACACCTATAAATTGCACTCCACAGGTTACCTCATACAACTTTTGTAAAATTATTTACCACGAATCTATTATCTAATTTTGTCGAAATACTGATGAATTTTTTGGAAATGATCCGAGCCTTAGAAATATGTATTATTTTTATCAGAACATTGCCCATCAAAAAACCAAAAATATACATTCACTAAAACATTTACAAACTTAAGAAACCTTGTTCAACGCTAAAAATATGTTGAAAAGAGAATAGCAAAAATGTAGCGGTAACAGTAGGCTTTGAAACATAGCGGAAAGCGATCGTCCAATATATTGGACAAAATCACGGAAAGGGTTAAAAGTTTTTTTTAATCTTTTAAAAATTTAAAAATTTAGATTGAGAAATTCACACTATTGTATCGAATGTCGTTTTTATTTGCATTATCTTAAATAGCTGAATAACTGAAATAACTAAACTACCTAGAAAGGGATATGTATGAACAGAGGTTGCGTTGTCTTCAAGACATACTCTGCGGATGATAATTTTGTTGAAGTGCTTAGGTAGGTGCGGTGCCCATATAATATTCGTCGCATCAAGACTCCAAAACTGTTTATTTTCTCTACCGATTTCCTCTTACTGTATTCAGTGAAGAAATATTTAGTGTATACTTGAAGTGTAGCATATAGCCAGTCTAAGTCTAATGAAACTCTTGTACACAGATAAGTACAGGCCAGAATAGCCTGAAATCATTTTAGCAGACAAATTTTTAGCCCGTTTTTCCTTTTTATAATCAAGAATTTTTAAGTCCAGAATTTGAAATTGATGTAACGAATTTTTGAATGCAAAATTTTTGAATCTAGCAATGCATATCCAAAACTTTTTTACTTTTTTTTTTTTATAAAAAGTTTTGTTGAGAATTGTATTAAGTGCGTAAATTTCTTAGTAAATTTTTAATTTCTTTGGTTTCTTAGTTCTATTTTCTTTGTCAATACTTTTAAAAGAACATTTTGGCATAAAAACTCAATAATATTTTTTCCCCTAAACTTCAAGTGCTAAACTATTAAAGAGTGAATTATGTTTACCTGTGTGTTTGTTTTCCGCATTATATAATAACGAAGTTCTTTGAAATATAATAAATTTATTTTCCTTTGAAATGTAATAAATTTTTATTTCTTTTGTTTAAAAAATAAAAAAAAAAAATTCATCAGTGACAATAACAAACAAAGAAAAAATTTATGTTTGAACAAAAGTAATTGTTAATTTTACAATTGTGCGCGCTAAGTAAAATAGTTGAATTTTTACGCTTTTTTGTAATTTACTCCATTTACCACGTTTTGTCTACAAAAAACAAAAAAAAAAAAAAAAAAATACAGGTGTGACGCATCCGCCTTTGTCTGCGCTTAATTTTTGCAAAAGCAGGTAAGTTTTATTGAATTTTTATTTTTACACAGAAAATAAAAGTAACAAGAATACAATTTTAATGTATAAATATTTCCGGCTGTTTGACGCTATATGTACTGACTTTCAGAATAAATTATTATTATTAAATTTTCTTTCAAATGTAAATGTTTATTTTTGCGTTAAACAAGTTATTCGAATCCTACACGAAATCACAAGCCAGTGGTAATTCTTTTAAGTGGCACTTCTGATCTCTTTTTCAAGCTACACATTGCAAACTTATATCTTTCTATGACGAATGAAATATTAGATATTAAAACATTTTCCAATTAGTGTGATTTATATACCTACATATGAATAAGCAGATCATGTTTTTTGAGTATTTAAATTTTGGCACGCAACGGGAACCCTCAGAAGAGTTAATGACATCAACATAATTACAATTCAACAAAAAGGTATTGGCTAGACGAAACAAAGAAACAAAAAATCAAAGGATAATGCCGCGGCTTTTTAGTTGGGTCTCTACGAAAATGATTTAAAAAATATACAGTAAAACACTATTTTACATCAGACATGCTCATCTAAAATAAAAATTTCAAAAGTTGGCTCGTGGATAGAATTGAAAAAATTTAAATTTCGCTTCTGCATTTACACTGTGGAACAACAAATCTATTCAGATCTGACGCTGCGAGGTGAAAATATAGGCCAAATCAAGAATTCATTTGTCTCAGTTTGTTCAAGTTGGCTCAAGTTTTCGATAAACAGAAACAGAATGCGATTTCGGCAAGTTAAAATACAAAATTCCCAAAAAAAAGGTATTTTTTGCCTTTATGATTTTCGGCACAATAGATATCACCCAAGTGGTGGATTTATGTACAGGTTTTGAGTTCTAACGTATAGCCGAGATCCATCCGTTCAAACATTTTGATATGATATGATTATTTCGCAGAAAAATTCTAGTTTTCCTGGGCTATTAATAAAACTATTTCATAAAACAAATTGGAAAAAAATACAGCAAACAAATATCAAAATAGTCATTTTGTATGTAGTTGGCAATTTTAAATCCTAACCTGGCATAAGAATCGCTGTATCTTGTATGATTTCTGAGTTATCTCCGCTTTTGTTAGGATCTAATATTGTGTTTAACTGTTGCCATCTTTTTCCATAGCGATTTCAAAAAAACTTTGAAAAATTATGCGCATTAGCATGTTCTAAAGAATGAAATATACTATGGCTTAGTATATACTGATAAAGAGGAGTGCCACCACCCTAAGCATTTTATTGAATTTGGTCATATCTTTTGAACCGTATAAGATATTTTGATAAAATTTGGTACACAACTACTGACTATCAATGCCTTATAATGGGTAAAAATTGGGAAAAATCTGAAAAGTGCCACGCCCACTTTTTAAGCATTGAAAATTACGATATTTTGACTTTAATATTACTCGTAAACAGCTCTTGATGAAATCAAAATTTTCAATGGCTAAAAAGTGAGCGTGGCACTCTTCCAATTTTGCCCAAATTAAGTCATTGATAGTCAACTCAACACATAATACATCTCAAATGTAAGGATCATATAGTTAAATTCATCGATTTAACACAAGAATGCGCTATTTTTGTATTTTTCATGTACAGTGGATTAAAAAACTTCAAAAATCGATTAAAAAAAATCTGACGTGCTGGAGAAAAACGACGAGACACGGGTATTTTTTTTTTAACGCCTACTTTAAGAATTTTTTGGATTTTCTCATGTGTTTTATAAAAAGTTTTAGTTGTCGAACAGTTTATTACAAAAAAACGAAAAAAAATAGGGAAAAACGCATTTTGGTAACTTTTCAATGAATTGTATACAACTTTTGCATTTTTCCATCGATTTTTTTAAATGGTAGCTTATTTTCTTCACAAATATATAGTCTATGATACAAAATAAAAAGAAAATTACAAAAAAGTTATTTCCCAATGTGCACAAAAACGGATGAGGATCCGTTTCGAATCCATTACGAGTTCATAAAGGTATAAAAAACGTAATCCGCGGTAACGGATCCATTTCGAACCCGTAACGTACATCAAAAACGAATTCAAAACGCTTTGTTTAGATAAAAAAAAAAAAACATTTTGAAGCGCTTATTAGCGAATAAAAAAAATTAAATTCCGCAGTGCGGGCCCGTTTCGAATCCGAAACTTATGTAAAAACGAATTCAAAACGGATTTGCTTTTAAATATGTTAATGCTGTATATATACAGAAAAAAACCGTTTTGATGCGCCTATTAGCAATTAAAAAATAATAAAAAGAAAAAAAAAGGAAGAAAAATAAAGGGTAAAAATCCACCTCTGGTAGGATTCGAACCTGGGCAAATCCGTTTCGATTCCGTAAATACTTCAAATACGAACTCAAAACGGATTTGGTTTATTTAATTTTTATGATAAAAAAAATATTTTTGATTTGTTTTTTTTTGTCTTTCTTTTAATTTTATTGCGTATGATTTTTTGTAAACTTTTCAAACTCTGTTTGAAAAAATGTTTTTGATTCCAAATTTGAGTATATAACATTTTTTATCAAAAGAAGGGAAGAAAAACAACACAGAATACTTATAAAAAAATAACAGAAATTTGTTTAATATACAAACTTTAAATCTCAACATCAAATAAGTCTACATCAGTTAAGTAAACATCTTATCGGTCAATAGCCTAGTTGTCTAACGTCTCGTGTATGAAAGAGTAATACCCCGGGAGCCTGAGTTTTTTTTTTTTGTTATTTTGTTTTTTTTTTTAATTAAAAATAAGCGCTTCACCCTGTTTTCTTTTTTTTTATAAGCAGCATTAACATTATTAAAAGCGAATCCGTTTTGAATTCGTTTTTGATGTACGTAACAGGTTCGAAACGGATCCATAAAAGAAGAAAAAACGATTCGTTTTTTTTTTAGGAATCCTTCCCGCAAACGGATCAGTAACGGATACGTTACGGATTCCGTAACGGATAAAAGGAACGAAAATATGAACCCGTTACGGATCCGAAACGAGTCCGTTTGGCACACTGGGTTCTTCTTGTATAAATCTGCAGTTGATTTTGATTTTTTGTTAATTTTTTCGAAAAAAAAAATGTTTTTTTTAGAAATCAATTTATTTCGCCGAAACTAACAAACCAACCAAAAAGTGATGTGAATATCATTTGTAGGTAGTTTAATTATCTTAATATGGCATATAATACCCCAGTGTGCCAAACGGACTCGTTTCGGATCCGTAACGGGTTCATATTTTCGTTCTTTTTATCCGTTACGAATCCATTACTGATCCGTTTGCGGGAAGGATTCCTAAAAAAAAAACGAATCGTTTTTTCTTCTTTTATGGATCCGTTTCGAACCTGTAACGTACATCAAAAACGAATTCAAAACGGATTCGCTTTTAATAATGTTAATGCTGCTTATAAAAAAAAAGAAAACAGGGTGAAGCGCTTATTTTTAATTAAAAAAAAAAACAAAAAAAAAAAAAAAAAAAAAAATTACTAGCCCGGCCGGGAGTCGAACTCAGGCTCACGGGGTATTACTCTTTCATACACGAGACGTTAGACAACTAGGCTATTGGCCGATATGATGTTTATTTAACTGATGTAGATTTATTTGATGTTGAGATTTAAAGTTTGTATATTAAACAAATTTCTGTTGTTTTTTTATAAGTATTCTGTGTTGTTTTTCTTCCCTTCTTTTGATAAAAAATGTTATATACTCAAATTTGGAATCAAAAACATTTTTTCAAACAGAGTTTGAAAAGTTTACAAAAAACCATACGCAATAAAAGAAAAAAAAAAAAAAAAACAAATCAAAAATATTTTTTTTATCATAAAAATTAAATAAAGCAAATCCGTTTTGAGTTCGTATTTGAAGTATTTACGGAATCGAAACGGATTTGCCCAGGTTCGAATCCTACCAGAGGTGGATTTTTACCCTTTATTTTGCTTCCTTTTTTTTCTTTTTATTATTTTTTAATTGCTAATAGGCGCATCAAAACGGTTTTTTTCTGTAAATATACAGCATTAACATATTTAATAGCAAATCCGTTTTGAATTCGTTTTTACATAAGTTTCGGATTCGAAACGGGCCCGCACTGTGGAATTTAATTTTTTTTTATTCGCTAATAAGCGCTTCAAAATGTTTTTTTTTTTTTTATCTAACAAAGCGTTTTGAATTCGTTTTTGATGTACGTTACGGGTTCGAAATGGATTCGTTACCGCGGATTACGTTTTTTATACCTTTATGAACTCGTAATGGATTCGAAACGGATCCTCATCCGTTTTTGTGCACATTGGGACGTTTGAATACAAACATTAGTTCTTGAGATATTTGTATTTAAATGGACCCAGTGTGCCAAACGGACTCGTTTTGGATCCGTAACGGGTTCATATTTTCGTTCTTTTTATCCGTTACGGAATCCGTTACGTATCCGTTACTAATCCGTTTGCGGGAAGGATTCCTAAAAAAAAAAACGAATCGTTTTTTCTTCTTTTATGGATCCGTTTCGAACCTGTAACGTACATCAAAAACGAATTCAAAACGGATTCGCTTTTAATAATGTTAATGCTGCTTATAAAAAAAAAAGAAAACAGGGTGAAGCGCTTATTTTTAATTAAAAAAGACAAAATAACAACAAAAAAAAAAAAAATTACTAGCCCGGAGGGGGAGTCGAACTCAGGCTCCCGGGGTATTACTCTTTCATATACGAGACGTTAGACAACTAGGCCATTACCCGATATGATGTTTACTTAACTGATGTAGACTTATTTGATGTTGAGATTTAAAGTTTGTATATTAAACAAATTTCTGTTGTTTTTTTATAAGTATTCTGTGTTGTTTTTCTTCCCTTCTTTTGATAAAAAATGTTATATACTCAAATTTGGAATCAAAAACATTTTTTCAAACAGAGTTTGAAAAGTTTACAAAAAATCATACGCAATAAAATAAAAAGAAAAAAAAAAAACAAATCAAAAATATTTTTTTTATCATAAAAATTAAATAAACCAAATCCGTTTTGAGTTCGTATTTGAAGTATTTACGGAATCGAAACGGATTTGCCCAGGTTCAAATCCTACCAGAGGTGGATTTTTACCCTTTATTTTTCTTCCTTTTTTTTCTTTTTATTATTTTTTAATTGCTAATAGGCGCATCAAAACGGTTTTTTTCTGTAAATATACAGCATTAACATATTTAAAAGCAAATCCGTTTTGAATTCGTTTTTACATAAGTTTCGGATTCGAAACGGGCCCGCACTGCGGAATTTAATTTTTTTTTATTCGCTAATAAGCGCTTCAAAATTTTTTTTTTTTTTTTTATCTAAACAAAGCGTTTTGAATTCGTTTTTGATGTACGTTACGGGTTCGAAATGGATCCGTTACCACGGATTACGTTTTTTATACCTTTATGAGCTCGTAATGTGTTCGAAACGGATCCTCATCCGTTTTGTGCACATTGGGGAACTATCTTTTTTTTTTGGTCCGAAAACCGAAAATGACCGGTATCTCGAAAACGACGCGAAAAAAAAAATAATGCAATTTTCGGAATCAGCGGCCCATTTTACATATAAAATGGATAGTAGCATTCACTGGGAATTTTGGCTGTAAACTAGTGTTATCAATGGAAAAATTAATTTTCTTAATTCAATGTAAACAAACCAAATAGCACTTGACATTAGTGTTGCCTAGGCCAGAAATATATATAGCAGCCCACGTATTATTATCTTTATTACATTTGTGGATCAAAGGTTTATGGTAGGCCCATATATCAAATTCAGTATAACCTGTACAATATTTTTTTTTGTTTCTTTAGTAAATTTTATCTATTTTGTGAATTATATTTTGACTAGTTATCTTACAAAACTGCAACATTTATCTTAAGTGGTCGTTTTTACGATTATTTTCGAAATAATCGATTAAGCTTTCAGTTAATCGAAAAGGAATTGACGGTACATTTAAATCGTAAATTGAGAGAATATAACCGATTATTAATAGCTTTTCGGTTAATCGTCCCATCACTTCTTGTGTATGCGACTTTAAGCAATAATTTGGTTTTACATTGGTCCACGAAATGAGATTATTATAAATTTTTTGGCCCGCGAAAAAGAGCCGCATGCGCATGTCCATTTCAGATATGAGTCATCAAATGCGATCATCATTGGTGGATTAAAAAAGTTGTGCTCCCTTTTTTTATCACACCACCATTTGCGTGTGTAGGTTCATGGTTTTGTCTAACAATCTGTTTAAAATATTCAACACCACGTGCGTTGTCGTTGTTGTTTCTGGTATTTTGTATCTTCTTTTTTTGCCTTACCGTACGTAATTTGATACCTTTCAAAGGCTCAAGTAACAATTTATTTATTTTTTCAAGTTAAAAAGCGCAACTTTAAGTGGCAGGTATCGTTTTTCGTATACATATATAAATATATACATAGGAATATACCAGGAAAACGTGACCATATTTTTGACATTGAAATTTTTTTTAATTTTCTGTTTTTTTTTTCTTTCAAATTTATTTATTTCTTTTAAGATTATCGCATTTGTAAGCTTGTTGCCATTGCAGTTTTGTTGTCTTTCATTTTCTGTTTGCTCGTGCAATTTTTTTTGCATTTGTATTAATTTAAATATTTAACTAAGTGTACGTTTGTTTTCTTAAAAATAAAAACATTACATACTTACATTACACTTAAAAACTCAAGTTTATGGGCCTCGTATTTTATGTAATACAGTCAGTCAGTCAGTCGCTTGTGCGCACCGCCTAATTGCTTCTTTATCTTTTATTGCTTAGCATGCATCTTGTAGATACACCGCTTCCATATGCGCCCCTTAGTTAAATACCAAATGTGGCATGCTGCCGTTTACCGCTTCCGTGATAACAATTCTTTTATTTGTTAGTGAATTTGTTGTCATTGTTTTCTTAAAGTATGAGTAATTCATTTTCTATTGGGGTAATTAAGTCTAATGGTTTTAAGTACATACATACGTATATATGTCAGTAATTTGTGGTTTTCTTCTGACGATAAATTCTTTTTCGGAAAATGTAATAAATCAGCAGGCGAGAGAATTGTTGTCATGTTTTTATCTTTTATTTAAAGGTAATGTACCTTAGGATTTGCAGTTGAGCTTTAAATGACTCATGATGTTTTTATACATTGATTTTGAATGGTTCTGAATTTCAATATGTAATAGACGAATTTAGCTTTTGAAAGTGCGCTTTAATAAATGTCTTTTTGTTTGTTTTTGTAATGATTTTTTTTTAAACAATTCTTTCCGGAAGAAAATTCCACTTCACATTTTTGCAATACCTATGCATGATAATGGTAAAGTGAATTTAAAAGTTTAGTGTAGGAAGTATATTAATGAGAAGCTTTAAAATTTTTTAAAAATCGGTTCCGACAGAATCGAAGAACTCGCTTGAATTTGATACCCAAAAGTTGGCTAAAATGAAATAATTGAACGAATTTTTAATAAAAAGGGAACTTATTCGACATCAACTTTATCCAACCACTAACAAAAAATTCAAGGTTTAAGCCCATTTGATAGTCCATCGCCAAAAATTTCAGTTCTTAAAAATTATTGTGAAATAAGCGTGGTCAAATGAAAATAAAAGGTAGAGAATATTAAAAACAATAAAAGCTTCAGGTCATGTAATTTAGGAAAGTTACCAAACTATCCAATCAAGAAAATTGGAGTGATATTGGTGTTTTTGTGACAATTGTGTACGAATAAAGTTTTTTTATAATTAGATTTTCTCCACTAATATTTTTTGTGAAGTGAAATCTTTTACAAGTAATAGCAAGATAAATAATATACAATAGAAAAATATTTTTTTAAAAAAGTGCTTCATCTACAAGCTTGCACAGCAAGCTATGTGCTGGACCTAAAAACAGGAATGAACGTTTATATGATCTTATTTATGTATATTAGGTTGATTCAAAATATTAAAACTTTTTGGAATTGCGCTCTCACAGCGCTAAAATGTTGTATTTGATGTTAATGAGCACCATGTAAAATTGGTCCATTTCAGAGAACATTTGATGCATCCTAAACCATTTTAAAACCAAAAAAGTATATGGAGAAGTGTTTTGTTTTAAAATTAATATGGATTTTGATCCGCTAAATTCGAATCTGCAGTTTATTTTTTTTTAAATTCTATAGTTTTGAAGATATTGTCCATTCAAGGTGGAAAATAAAGATACGAAATGGAATGGCCCATATCTCCAAAACTACAGATCTTATGGAAAAATAAATTTTGGAATGGAACTTAGCGGCTCAGAATCCATATAAAAAGTTAAACATCTAAAATTTTAAAACACAAATGTACGAATCTAACCCACCTTCTTCTAACATGTAAATTAAAAAATTTTAAAACATTTATAAGGTCAGAACAAATAAATTAATGGTTATATATAAAATTTGTATCTTATCGAAATTTTGTATGCGGAAAAAATGGACGATGCCACGAGCCTTTACAATAAAACAAACTATTTGAAACGGATGGAGCCTGCAATCTTATTTTTTTTTTCAGTGCATTTAAGCTTATTATGGGATATGAAGATATTTCTGCTAATTTTCTTTAAGCTTAAGTAAAGTTCTTCGAGAAGTGAAAAAAAAAGAACAGACATAAGTGGAAATATTCTTAGACAATTAAATAAACTGGTTGCAACATTGTTAAAAAAAAACACAAAATGTCAAAATAAATTAAATGAAATCTTGTTTTCTAAAACTTAAAATCCATTTGCATGCTTATGAATATTAAATTTTTTTATTAGCAAAAAAAAAAAAAAAAAAAAAACAAAATTTATCACTTTTCAATAAGCCTCAGGGCACACGTTTTATTAGCAAAAATTAACACAAATCTTCAGATGATTTATGCATTTGTATATAGATAAAGTTAAATAGTAAACTATTAGATAATTATACTTTATAAATAGTAAAAATTTATGATTTCTCCCTCAGGATATATTGCGTGCGTATATATGAAACTAATTTGATTTTGACTGACAAGTGCCAGTGTGGATTCATAATTTTGTTTACTTAAAAAGAAGAAAAATTTGTGACGGTTACAAAATAAACACAGACCAATACGAAAAATTCAAATTGAAGCATTCGATACACAATTTTACAACAGTTACACACTATCATTCGTAGATTTGTATGCACATTAAGGTGGCCGTTCAATGCAAGCTCATGTTTGATGGTCATCAATCGGCTTCAAATATTGATAGAATTTTTTACCAATTTTTTCAGATTTTTTTGAGCATATATGAAAATGTGCATAACCGGTTAATGTTAATGCCAACCTCCCACATACACAGAGTTGAAAAAAAAGCAGAACTCGCGTTTCTTAATGAGCTTCAACCACGTTTCTGAGTATTTTGACCACGTTCTGTTGTTAACGCTTTGTGGTAGAGGCACAGTTTGCATTGCTCGTTTTAGTTTTTCCTTTTTTCGTGGTAAAATGAGATTCGACCAACGTTCGTGGTACTTTACATTGTGTAACGTCCCAAATGACGTTACAATAACAAATCGAAATATATTGCACCACAGGTTAACATAGTTATATAAAAAAGCAACAAAAATAACACAAACCAACAAATCAACAGCATCCTCATATGCTGTATGCACGCAACAGCAACAAACCAACAACAAAGAACAACCGACATGCAAAATACACGGCAGCCATATGATTTCACTGTCGCTGCGCAACTATAAAAGGGCAGTGAAGAATACAGAAGGCAGGCAGTCACAGCCAGGCGTTCAATGCGACAACATCAATATTAGATAAAAATAATATTGATATTTTAAACATTGAAAGCAAAGTGCAAAGGCCTCGTATTCCTAAGGTAGTAAATAGATAGTAGCTAGTGTATCATTAAGCCTTCCTGGGTAACCAGTGCTACTCGCCACATCGAATACTTCCTTATAGTATTCATACGGTTTGGCCGATATTATCTGCCTCATCGAGTACTTCCTTATAGTGCTCATAAGGTGAGAGCGGTTAGGTGAAAGGGAAACACTTCCTTATAGTGTTTCGATAGGTTCCTGGGCAACCAGTGCTACTCGCCACATCGAATACTTCCTTATAGTATTCATACGGTGTGGCTGATATTATCTGCCTTATCGAGTACTTCCTTATAGTGATCATATGGTGGGAGCAGCTAGGTATATTAAGTGTAGAGTATCCCTAGGCTAGAGAAGTAGTTAGTTACGTATCATAAGATTTTCCTGGGCAACCAGTTCTACTCGCCACATCGGATACTTCCTTATAGTATTCATACGGTGTGGCTGATATTATCTGCCTCATCGAGTACTTCCTTATAGTGCTCATAAGGTGAGAGCAGTCAACAAATATAGTTGTCCGAGCAAGACGAGGAAAAGAGGAACGAGACATTAAACACAAGGAGTACCTGCCTCCATAGGATCATTGAAGACCGGATCATAAGCCATCGAAGAAACCGATGCGAAATTTAGAATCGAAAGAATTTTATAATTGAATAATTAAATACATAAAAGAAATTGTATAAAACGGATAAATTGAAAAAAAAACCAATAAAATAAATTTTATAACTAAGAGTTGATTGTCTTTTAGTCTGACCCTGGACACAGCTGAGTTTACCTCAGCCCTAGACAAAAACAATCGTTACAATTGCACACCATACACATCTGACCACGAAGATGTCAAGAACGTGGCTTCTATTTTAAAACACATAGATTTTCTGTCACCATCTAGGTTCATATCTTCCCCAATGTTGCCACCATCCATCATTGAAATTCGATAAAAATCCATATAATGGCCACCCTAATGTACATGCATACGTATTTTCATGCAAAAAAAAGAAAAAGAAAGAAAGTGTGCACTAGAATGAAATTCAATCTGTAAGAAAATATATAAAAGAATAAACATTCGAAAGAAATTGACAAATTTACCATAAAATAAAAAAAAAAAATTAAAATAAAAATGCAAATGCCATGTAATGGAAAAAACCAGTAGAGTTGAAAAAAACTCGAACACCTGTGTTGAATGTTTATATGATGTACGTATATGTTGTACTGTACATACATATAAGCATGCAATGAAAGAGGGTTACCCAGATGGAAAAAGTGGCCAATCTTATTTCTATATTTAAAAAAAATTTTGCATGACATTCATTATGGGAAACATTAAAGTTTTTTACAAAAAATTGCTAGTGGTAGCATTAAGTAATCTGTAGGACCAGTGACATATGTATTTATGGTGGGTGCTCAAAGGGCTCTGGCCCTGGACGTATGAGTAACCTATATTATGTAATTTTAATTGCATTGTTTTTCATAAATATTGTTACGAAATCCTTGTCGTCGTTATTTTTAAAGGATCCGATGACTCGATTGTAGTGCAATTTAAATAACCCAATTTTGTTACTAGGATACGATTCCTAGACATGTGAATAGTGACCACATATCTTTTTAAGAGGCAAAGTTTCAATTTATTTTTTTGAAATAAGGATTTTCAATAATAAATGAAATAATTTGGTCCAAAAATAAATAGGGGAAGGGGGGCTAGTGTGGACTGGGGGCTAGTGTGGACAAATTCAAATTCTCGCGCCGTTTTGAATTTTTTGTTTCTGTTTTATATTTTTCAAGTTGGTATTTGCACTCAGCATCACCAGAAAAAAATTCATTTGGCGACAGTTCAGCTTTCCATGATAACGTGACCGAACGTGTTTTAAGCAGCAAAAAGTAATTTTTTTGTTGCTTCGTAATTTCAGTGATACTTTTAAACTAATTATTCTTTTGCTGTAGAGTTAATAGAAAATACAACTTAAAATAGTGTTTATTTAAACCATTGAAATCATTTTTGAAGAACTTTACCGTAAGATTAAAAAAAAAATATTTTTGTTTAAAAAGACATGAAGGGGCTAGTGTGGACAACTGAAATGGGGTTAGTGTGGACATGTCCGCAGCAGCTGAAATGACTCCAGAAATCGTCAGACCATTTCTTAAAGCCGTTCCAAGAAAGTACGTTACTAAAAAGAAAGAACGACAGATTCACGTATCCCGATTTGCCGGATACCAGCGAAATTTACCGAAATGAAATAGTGGCAAAGCTGCCACAATCCCAACAACTGTCGGAAACATCGCGATCAGCAAGTTATATGAAGTTTGAAACAACATGGACAAAAAGTATTTTATATGGGCCAAATTGTCACGATCCACGGTTCTCAAGATTTCGACATTACATTTCTTAAAAGAAAGGACGATAGATTCACGTATCCCGATATACCGGATACCAGCCAAATTCACCGAAATGAAATAATGGCAAAGCTGCCACAAGCACAACAACTGCCGGGAACATCTCGATCAGCAAGTTATATGAAGTCTGATATAAATTTCTCCAAATACAACATGGGATAGCTGTTAATTTTTTATTTGTATTATTATTTGTATTACATCATTATTTTCTTGAATAAACATGTATCTGAACTCTTTCTTAACATTTTTGTATGAATTATTAAGTTTCTTATGGTGTCCACATTAGCCCCCAGTTAAATCAATGGTTGTCCACACTAGCCCCGTATAAGGGGCTAGTGTGGACAAATGTAAGCTCTTTTTAAAATAATTTAAAAGTGCATTTATGAAAATAAAAATTCATAACTATTGATGCAATTATGAAGGCAAGAGGTATAAGTAATCGCTAAAAATTACTTTATTACAAAAATGATATATTTACTTACATAATTTTGTAATAATATAAAAATTGTCCACACTAGCCCCCCCCTCCCCTACTATTTTATTACTTGGTCTAAGCTTAATAAATACATATTTAAAAAAGATAAATTTTTGCCAAAATCTTTGCTATTTGCCACTAAAAATAATTTTATTTAAAGCCCTTTTTGACGTTCAAATTCTTAGCAATATAACAGACAGCTTAACCCTTCGATCCTGACAGTTTGTGCATTAGGGCTGTTCAAAAAAAAAAAAATAAAAAAATTTTCGAATTTCTTGCTGATACTTTGGCATCACGTTCTACATCATGACAGAACATCCCATGAATTTTTTCAGATTTTTAAATGCATTTTTAAAAGTGGATCAAAGCAAAAATATATTTTAATTATTTTCATTTTTAGCATTAATTATAAAATGTTGTCAAACAATATGAAAAATTTGTTTTAGAGTTACTTAAGCACATTCATTTTGTTTCTTTTAAAGAACTTTAAAACCTACTTTCTAATATTGAAAAAAATAATATTCCTCTTAAAAAACGAAAAACTGCTTTAAAAAGTTTTTCAAAGAAAAAAGTCATCGTGCTTTAAATGAAATGCATTTTTTTTAATTTACAAGATCTTATTCGAAAGAGCTCTCAAAACAAGACGTGTTAAGACTTTTTTTGGGCCAGCAGGCTCGATGATATAATGTTTGAAACATGGTGATGAAGCCCCGTGAAAGGCAAAACGCTTTTTTACTCAAGACGGAGGCATCTTACGAAAAAAGTGTACACGGCGTAAAATGCTTGGAATTGTTCAAGAAATACGTGTAAATTTTTTTGTAATTTTTTTTTTTTTAGAAAAAATTTGTTACGTCATTTTTAATAAATTTTGCAAAAAAAAAAAAAAAAATTTACACTTGTTCCTTGGATTATTCTAAGCATTTTATGACATGTGCACTTTTTTTGTAAGATGCCTCCCTCTTGAGTAATTAACGCTAAAAATAAAAATAATAAAAATATATTTGTGCTTTGAGCCAGTTTTAAAAACGCATTTAAAAATCTGAAAAAATTCGATGTTCTGTCATGATGTAGAACGTGATGTCAAAGTATCAGCAAGAAATTTGAAAATTTTATTTTTTTTTTAACAGCCTTATTGTACATATACGTACCATCAAAGTTTAAACCTCTCGACAACTTTTTGTTTTCACTCCATTTTATTTAAAAAATTAGCATATCGTCAAAAAAATGCTCTAAAATAAGAATTGAGCCCAATATAGCAGAATATTATCCAAAAATATGCTTAGTTTGTTTGCAATTCAAGCTCAAATTTGAACATAACTAGCTTAAATTTTTATAATTAATTGTGGCTCATACTTAAGTATATTCCATTTTGTACTTGTTTCTAAAAAATAAATATTCGGGTTTGTGTTTGATATCAAGGGCTTTTGTGCTTGTTAATCAAAAAATAAATATTCCCATCTGTGTGTTTCTGATTCTCAATATGCTTACGTCAACTATTGTTTAAATAATTTTTGCTCGACAGACAAAATGGGTATTTATCGGTTATAAAAACAAGACTGCAATCAAATACTATATATATTCAAACTAAATAAAGATCCAATTTTTCTCTACCTCATGGGTACCTACTCATCAGACAACAATTTCTACACAGGGCGCTTTCACGCATATTTATGAATGTATGCACAATGACTGAATTATATACACCGTGTCCTAAATAGTAGCCAGAGAAGCAAAAAAAAAAATAACGACAGCTGTTCCGCAATTGCTACCGGCTTTACAAAAATTCATACCCATCAATGACAAAACAGTTGAAGTTGAGGGGTTGCTACCTGAATTGCATAATAAGCGTATGTCTTTTCTTTTGCAATTAACCAACCACCGGTAGACAGTGGTGTATTAAACGGCATTGAAGTAAGAAAGGACGGTACCTAGGTACTGGTGAATTTGATTTTCTTGCATGCATTTCTTTTGAATTTCTTTGCATCACTCGTATTCTGAATATGATTATGCAATTATCCAACGGATTTAATGTTTTATCTTGATAAAATTCTTTCATTGATAAAAATGAGTGAAAATGATTTTCTCAGTGTCAGGTAGTAAACTTTGAAAAATTTAGAATTTTATGTAATGATCGTTAAAATGATCGACACTATTAGAGAAAAGGGGTGCTCATCACATAGCCTTGAAATACTAATGATAAAAAAGGTTTATCCGAAGAAAATCAAATATTCAAGGATTTAATCTAAGGATTTTTGGCTTATATATAGCTGTTACTGTCTAGAAAACCACACTTTATAGAGCAAAATATGATGCCTAAAAGCAAGAAGATTGTCGTATTAACCTATTTTGCTCTGAATTCTTATTAAATATTAATAGAAAACAATATAAATTTTCCTTAGAGATATATCTATGAGTTTACATAGAAAATCTTCTTAAAATTTCAAAATGTCGTATTTCTAGTTTTAAGGAGCAAATTTATAAAATGTTTTTTTTTTTTTTTTTAATTTGACAGAACCTTATGTATTTATTTATTTTGCATGAAATATAACGCCAGGATTGAGGCTTTTAAGAAAAGACAGTATAAGCCATTTTATTTTGTTATATGAATCATCTTTACCATCAATTTATTCTTACAGAATGATGGTTTTCAAATAACTTTCAATAGAGTAAAAATATTAAGGGGATTCCTTTAAACAAGTGAAAGTCTCGAAAAGAAAGTTAACCTAGAAAACTTTCGAGTCTTGTAAGCAAAATTTAAATTGTATGAAGAAAAAGTTTACCAGGCCTCGAAAACTTTCGAGGCAAATTCGATGCGTAAATAGCCTCGAAAAAGTACGAGAGCGATTGTTGTCAAATAAACGTATTGAAAAAATATTTTTGGTTTTGAAAATTGAATTGAATATTTTTCAAATTTTACGACAGCTGTTACTCTTCTTACACGTTTTTAGAAATGTGTGCTCCTGAAAACAAGCTCGTAAACTTTCGAATTTTTCATGGTTTACGAGATTAAAAGAATCCCCTTATTGTTTCAAGAAGAAATCTTATTGACAACAATGAGATTTTTTTAAATATTACAAGGTTTTCATATAAATTGCAACAGACATTTTAAGAAGAATTTCTCTATACTTTTGATGTGACTTTCTTTTTTGGATGAAAACCATAGAGAAATCTTCTTACTTTTGTTCTATTTTGTGTGATCGATTTGGCTCTGTTCCTATAGGGACTAAAATATAGGGATTTTTTACAAACTGGAAACTTTTTAATGTTAAAATGGGTTCCTACAAAGCAGTAATTTTTCAATATCAGTACAAAATTATTACACTTTTGGGAAAAATGTTTAAAAATAAGGTCTGTAATCAGAGTAATCCTTAACTTAAAGTGCAGAGGACGCTATTTTTGACTTTTCAAAGTGAACTATTGCTTTCCGAGGTATAATCCATTGAATTAAAGATATCTCAATTCCATATAAATTTAATTTACTAAATCCCTTACATAGAATTGGAAAAGTTTGAAGGGAAGATTTATAGAGGTAGGGACGGGCTTTAGTTTTCAAAATATGAGAACCGCAATCTGAGCTCAGGCCCATTTTTTTATCCTCTTCCTCCCGTCCAAGCCTAGCATTGTTTTCCGTCCTCGTTTTTTGTAGCCGATCATGATGGAATTGGATCTTCTAGTTACGAATCTGAACTTGGTTTTTTTTTATTGCGTCAAAGTGCTGTGTTATCCTTGCTTAACCCTTTCATGCCCATAGTTGCCTATAGGCAACATTGTATATTTGCGCTAAAAACTCCGTTATTTTCTAATTTTTTCGCCAATTACGAATTTTGTTCAATAGTTTGATATATGTTGCTTGCTTATTAATAGACTTGACTTCATAAGCATTAATAGTTATCATTTGAATTATGTTCTTTGCTATGTCCATACGTGCGAAAAAAAAATGCAAAAAGTGGATGTATATTACATATAATTTAAAGTCAATATATAAATAAATTTGGATCAGAAAGGACACAAAATAATTCAAAACATGTCAGAGAATCACAAAAATTAAATAATTGCACAAAAAAGGTCTTAGTTGTTCTTTTGTAATTTTCTAAAGTCAATGTTGCCTATGGGCAACTTTGGGCACTTATGGATATGTTTCGAATAATTTTATCTTTTGAATTAGGGATGCTTTCCATGGCTAAAAATCATAAAAATATGCAAGCTTGGTTAGAAAAACTCCTCTGATGGAAAGTGGACGAGAAAAAAGCGAAATATAGTAAATTTTCAGAATAATATTGAAAAAACCCCACAACAACCCATTGACAGAGGTGAAAATATTGAAGTGAATTTTCTGGAAAGAATATTCACGAAGACATGGAAAATCACACTGAACAAAAATCAACTTTGGAAATTTTAAAATGAGTTGGTGTTTCTGGAATTTTATATGACTTCTGTTTGTAAGTTGGTGAGGAACCATATGAATCATTTTATTTAGAAATATATTCAGGCATTGTCCTATATTCGACCTCCAACATTTCCAAAAATTATAATTTAAAATGTTTTTCGATAATGGTTTTATTTCTAACGATCGAATTATAAGATACGTTTCTTATGAGCACTGCCGTGTACAGAACTTGATCTTGGGGGAGGTATTTTCACATAAAAAAACGAAGGAGAACTATACTGAACACTACACTAAATTTGGGGGTTGAACCTAAAAACCACCGTGTGGACAGACCTGCTTAAAAGTAGGAACAATTCGTTATAATCGTCTAGAAAACTGTTTTCTAAGTCAAGAAAAGGAGTTATGTAGCTTAAAAGGACGAGGATCACACTTTAAAGCTTTTGGGTAATCCTCTCTAACTCATACTTAAGTATAAGGCCAATATGCAATGACTTTTATCTTTTTCCAAGGCACTTCCGTTGGAGTTCCTTCTCTAAAGACCTTTTTCAGGTGACTTTTGATTAACCTATCCAAGCTGCCTTGAAGATGCTACTCAAGTGCTGTAAATTTCGTTGTTTGGTCTTCGGATCTCTTTTAGGTGTAATTCAGAGTTTGGGATGTTGCATAAAAGAGGCAGAAGTAGATATGTTGCTATTCTATCACAGAGATATTAAATATGATAAAACAGGAACTTTCAGTTAGATATTGCTGATGAACTACTGCTGCACTGCAAATAGAACAGCACCTACACACAAGAGAGCAAATTTGTCACCTGCTCCAGCTAAAACCCCTCCAAACTTCTATTATAATTTTACAATATGGACCCTGAAATCCCTTTGAGACGTCTGCAGACTATATATTGGAGAAAATGGGTATGAAATTGTAAAAAAAATTCTATTCAAATTCAATACAAAAACTGCATTGTTCATTAATTTTATTTGACAAAGTTTACCAGCAATGCCCAATGTTGCCTATAGGCAACATCTTCCAGAGAACAAACTAGGATATGCAGGACCTTGAAATTAATACTATTTGTTCTTTAGGCCTATATTTGTTACTGTATAGTTTCAAAAAAATTTTAAGTCCCCCCAAATTAATTCGGGCATAAAAGGGTTAAAAGTGAAAAAATCGCTGCAAGAGATAAAATTAATTTTTGTCTATGGATTTGGATAGCCAAAATTATTTTCAACAAGCCATACTTACACCATTTTTCGGTAGGATTACTTCTTCTCGAGTTATAGGCCATTACATTTTCAAAATGTATAAAAATTATTTAAAAATATAAATTTTTATGGTATAGAATAAGCGATGAAATAAAGTTTTTAACCGGAGTTTACTGTATTTGAATAACATTCGCTACACCTTCCGTTTGACATCACGGTTGAATGCTCATTTTCTTTAGAAAATCAAGAAACTTTGAAAAGTATATAGGTACATATGTAGCTCACTGAAGCATTTCAAGGCGAAGGCACCCATTAACGACAATGAACCGAAAATAATTCATTTAATTCGAAAGAAAATACTGCAAGATTCGCATATAAAACAAACTATATATCGCATATAACACAGTAACCATATAAACAATGCATGAGGCGATTCATTGTCGGAGCACCAAAGATTGAATCTAAGCTGAGACAAAGCCAATAAAGAAGAAAACTGAAATGAAATGGAAATAGAAATGTACCGTGCAATTTAAAACGAAATCAAATGGAATATCATAAAATGAAACACAAAATAAAGGGAAACGCTTTATATGAAACACGCAAAGAAATGACAAAATGCAAAAAACAAAAGCGGTAGCAATAATTGACCTAATGGCAAATAGCGCGCTTATTGCCCTTGTGTCTTGATCAGAAAAGTGTGCAAAAAAAAAAAAAAATTAAAGAACGCAAGAAACTACCGAACATATGGCAAAATCTTCTGATTATATAGCACAAAAATAGATGACAATGAATAAATAAAAGTTTGTACGTACGAGTACACGCCATTAAAGGCAGCTAAAATGCACACAAAGCACAAAAAATAAAGAATTGTGCAACACTGAAACATTTATAGCACCCGTCCTAAACAGTTTAACTGAGCAATCAACTAGCTGGAACATTACTTAAAATAAGCATTTAGTATGTTCGTTATTTCAAGTATATTTTTACACCTTTTCCGATTTTAATAAAAATTTATGATGACATATATAAATGAACAATAATATAGTAAATGTATACAAGAAACTGCACAGCAAATAGTTTGGGGGTAAGATTCAAACCAAATTGGAATGCATACAAGTCCACACCAAACTTGGTATAAAATCTATGCTAAAACTTGGTATACAAACCGTTTATACTTGTTCGTATAAAATTTATACAAATAAAGTACTAATACAATTTACACTACTTTGGTTTAAATTTAATATTATCACCATACAAAAATCTTTTATACTATTTTTGTATAAATTTTTTATATCGAAATCAATACTTAAGCAGCATAAATTCCATAATAAAAAAATATTTTACAATAATTACATGTGAGGATTTTTTTTTCAAAAGGGCTTATAACCAAAACGAGGCAAAAGTAATGTCATACACATTATCTGCATAATAATCGATTAGTGGATAAATCTGATTTTTTTAACTAAACGTAATTAACTTCAAGCCATCAGGTAAACTTTTCGTGAAAAAAAACCCAATTTTATTTACTTATAACAAATTGTCGGGCAATTAGTATTATGATACTACTTTTGCCTCGTTTTGGTTAAAAGCCCTTTTGAAAAATAACTCCTCATGTGTTTATTTTTATATTTTAATAAATATAAAGTAAGATAATCTTAAAATTAATAAACTATTATAAAAGCCTGACCAGCACAGAGTTAAATTGAGTTTATTCAAACAGAAATCAATTGAAGCATCTTTGTTTAACTAATTAAGTAATAAGAGAGTTCTATTAATAGGCTCATTAATGGCATAATTTGTTCTATGGCATTTGATGAAAAAGTAGTCAGAAGACCTTAAATTTCGTATGGAAGCATTGAATGAAATAGCTGAAGAATATCAGGACAATCGATATTTCTATAAATTTTATAGTAAATAAACATTAAACTATGCAGGAGCCGCCACTTTTCAAGACTATCAATATTTATAAGCAAACAACGCGCTTCATATAATAGCAATGGTTCAGTACACGGTAATGAATGTAGAGCAAACTTAATGAACTTATTTTGAATACGCTCCAAAAGGGCAACATGCACTCCATAATAAGGATTCCAAATAAGAGATGCATGTTCTTAGTTAGATCTTACAAAGGCAGTAAAAAGATATTTTATGGTACAAGGATCTAAAAATGCGGAGCTATTACTTTTAACAAACGCTAAAAGTGAGTAAGGTTTTGATAAGATATGATTAACATGATAAGAACAATTTTTCTAGTTGATGCTATTTTTTCCGATAACCTTTTCACATTTATCAACTTTCATCCATACGCTTCGAACAGTTTTTGAAATATGTCAAATTTTGTTTTTTAGAGTCGTGGCAAATACTAAAATTTTATAGAAATCTGTCAAGTGGTTTTCGAGTCTATAAAAATGAACACAGAGATAGACAAGTAAACAAACTTGAATTTTTATAAATTAGATAATAAGTATGTGCCGAACGAGAATAGCATAAACTTGTCCAATAGTGGGCGTTATCAGATAAGTTCCACGCCCGCTTTTCAGTTATAAGTTTCACTTTCTTCACGTGTACTAAGTTTAAAGCGTTTTGTGTTTGTTTGATAATTGATTTCACTATCTCAAATAATATTTTCTGTGTAGCATTTCGATGATTTTGCTTGTTTGGGAAAAGCGGCCAAATAAAATCAACTCATTGTCACTTTATGTTGGCGTGACCCAGGGTGCATGCACATTGTCGGGTAACACGAGTGGGAAACAGCAACAAAATTTTCATACATACGAGTATGCATCTACATACAAAGCGCATATTATAGCCATTCGTTTTCAATTGCAACGTTGCATCTTTGTCTTGACAGATCAATTTACTAAGAGAGAATTTTATTGTTTCTTTTTCCTTAAGAAACATTGAGCGATATATGGTGTGATGTTCCTTTTTTTTGCGGAAAACTCTTACAATAATAAAAACGCCCTAGTACCAATTAAAAATAATTTTTGAACCGAGTCTTTTCAATTAAAGTAATTGTGTACAAATTGATAATTAGCTTAATTAAGTGCCTGTCAAACAGTTCTGCTGAAAAATTCTTTGTTAGTATGTATGTATGTATGTATGTATGATTGTATATATGTTTATTGTAATTTAAGCGTAGGTTATGCGATAGGATTTTATTAACAAGCATAACTCACCTTTCGTTCAATTTACTTGGTCCGCACAGTTTTGTGATTGTCTGTAGTAGAAACATATCAAATAATATGAAAGCTAGAAAAAATAGTGGAAAAGTCGAAAATTTTTAATTAATACCAAAATGTAGCAAAAAAGTCAACCAACCTTTAAAAGTTCACAAAACTTTAAAAGTAGGACCGAAAAAATCGAAAAGTATTCATATCATTTATAATGTAAAGAGTGTTTTTTTAGAGGTATAGAACTTCGAATTGAAATTAAATACAAGAAAATCGTTTTAATGTCCATCAATTTGGCTTTATTGGAAGGATAATTTTATGCCATTAATGTTCAAATATGATTTTGGGCATGTAGCCGCCGCGGCTGGCTCGAATAAAGCCAATTCTACAGGTCCAATTTTCAACCACTTTTTCGAGCATATGGGGCCGTATGTCGGCAATAACGCCACGAATGTTGGCTTCCAAGTCCCCTAACGTTTCTGGTTTGTTGGCGTAGACGAGCGACTTCACATATCCCCAAAGAAAATAATCCAATGGTGTCAAATCACACGATCTTGGTGGCCAATTGACAGGTCCATTCCGCGAAATTATGCGCTCATCGAATGTTTCCTTCAATAAATCGATTGTGACGTGCGCTGTGTGGCATGTAGCGCCGTCTTGTTGGAACCACAACTCATCCAGATTCATGCCATCCAATTCGGGAACAAAATAGTCGGTTATCATGGCTCTATACCGGTCTCCATTAACGGTAACTGACTCTCCAGCATTATTTCGGAAGAAGTATGGCCCAATGACTCCACCAGCCCATAGAGCACACCAAACAGTCAGTTTTTGTGGATGTAATGGCGTCTCAAGGGTCTCATGTGGATTCTCTTCACTCCAAATGCGGCAATTTTGCTTGTTGACGTAGCCATTCAACCAAAAATGAGCCTCATCACTGAACAAAATTTTGCGATGAAAATCAGCATCGAGATCAATCTCATTTTCGCATTGCATGGTCTCGCGGCTTTAATTCTTGCACAAACTGGATCTTGTAAGGTCGCAAGCCAAGATCTTTGCGCAAAATCTTCCATAAAGTTGATGGACAAAGCTCCAATTGCTGTGCACGGTGGCGAATCGATTCATTCGGGTCCTCTTCAACATTTTGCTCTACAGCGGCAATTGTTTCTTCGGTGCGCACTGTTCGAAGTCTCTGCGGATGCGTATTATCACATAGAGTAAACGTAGTGTGAAAACGATCCATGGTTAACCGAATTAATTGCTCTGATGGACGATTATGTCGACCATAAAATGGACGGAGCTTGCGGTAAACTTCGTGAACTGAACCATTATTTTCGAAATAAATTTGCACGATTTGCAAGCGTTGTTCTTTTGTCAACCTGTTCATGATGAAATGGCAAACCAAACTGAACATAAATGACATTAGAGTTGCCAGATTTGACCACAAAATGCCAGTTTTATCTCTATTCAAAAAACAAACCTCTAAAAAAAACACCCTTTATAAACATATTTAGTGGTATGAAATGAATCGACAAAGTCTTAAAACGACGAATAGTTTGGAATAGTACCAAAAATGTCGATGGGGTTGGAAAATGTCAAATTTGTATCACCGATAACCCTGCAAGATTTTGGCCCTGTGCAATGAATAGCTGTTTCCGAAGTAGTATTCTAGTTGGAACCAAAACTAGGCTCAGTATAGCATCAGGTTTTGAAAAAATTCAAAACCCTAAAAATTTCATCAAAATCGGATAAAAAACCGATTCAAATATGTGAGTATCCAAAAGTTGCATCGAAATTCCTATGGAAATTTTCGGAATTTAGGAAAATCATTTTACCACGGTTCCATATATGAGTGTCAAATTCCCAATTTTTCACCAATTTTCATTAAAATCGGAGATTTCAAAGATTGAGCCTTCAGTATTTTCTGTAAACATCAACACCTAGTCTTATATAAACATTTAAATTTTCTAAGGATATTTTGCATATTTTGGATATATATCAATTCCTTGTGTAATTGAATTTTTTGCAATAATATTACTTGTAAGTTACACAGGATTACAAAATAAACCAAATGGAATGATCTTTTGACTAGACATATTTACTTTTACGTAATTTTTGAAGCTGAATTCGAATCCGAGGACAAAATTTCTCATATACTTTCTTACATACAAAATTTTGAGATACCCTTAAACTATACATTCAAACTTTTCCAATTGATTGCTAACTTTGTGACTTATCACCATTTGAAGTAAACGCATTTCGAAAAGACTCATAATTTTATGCCTTCAATACAAAGGTACATAGATACCTCGGAAATTATGACTCCGATCGTAAAATAAAAAAAAGGTAGACTATAATGAAAAATATTAAATCTATTCGATGTCATTAAAAAAATGAGTTACACTTTCTTCTGGAACTCCACCATAAGCCTGAAAACGGGAACTTTAAGCAAGAATTTCCTAAAATCCCATAGGTAAAATATATGAGTAATTCTGACCTCGGATTCGGATTCAGTTCATTCAACTTTTTTTGTGTGCTTGTGTTACAAAATAAATATATCGTTCCAATAAAAGTGAAAAGCACTAAATCAGTTTCTCAAGTTTTGAGATATTTGCAGTTCAAAAAATTAATTTTTTTTTTTTATGGAAATCATTGTTTTGCTTCAACTTTTATGATGAAAACAACCACTTTTTAACAGAGATATGGCCAAATGGGTCCTGTCAATATAAGAACTATAATATTTTGAGCCAGAAATACCAAATAAATCGAAACTAGAAAAAACTGACTTAGTGCTTTTCACTTGTATAGGGACGATATATTCAATTTACAATATAATTTACTTTAATTTTACAAACAAAATTATTTATCAGATAAATGCATTCCCAATATTAGTTTTGAATAGTTTGGATACCCTTTTTTTTAGAAAGCCTATAATTAATTCACGTTTTGCTTTCGTGTCAAATTAAAAATGAAAAATAGATATAACTTTGAGATTATGCATAAAAGTTCATAATTTGAATTAAGAACTTTGAAAGTACGGCGATGCCAATCTAAATTCCTAAGCCATAAAAAACTTTCAAATTAATCTTAGTTTGATTAAAAAGGGATTTTCTTTTAACTAAATTGATGATAAATAATATATGATGTATCCAATACATATATGTATATCCTATGTAAAAAAAGGAAACAAAAAGAAATTCAAAAAAAAAGTTCTTAAAAAACTTTAAAACCTTATAATGGAAAAGTTAACTTAAACCATTTCGTGGAAAAAAAATCTCAAATGGTTAAAAAGAAAACTCGGACCAAATGAAATTCTTTAAATAAAATATTCATTCGAAATAAAAAATTTATATTGCGTAAGTAGGCTGTAAAATTTATTAATGTCGGCGCCACCACAAACTTTAAATTGATACAGTCCCATTGACGTTCGTTCTTTTTTTTTAATACACTTCTAATGTGTATAAAAAGTCATTGTGACCAACTTCATTAAAAAAAGAAACAAACGAAAATAAAACTCAAAAGCTATGGAAACCGCAGCACTAAAGGGCGTATCACGTGCTGCTCGTAAATATTCGCAGTCATTTGGATACACGCTTTGAAATATGCCCACGTTAGAGTGTTTCGAAAAGTTTCAAAACTTTTTCTAAAGTGTCATTATTTATTAATCGTGATTTGAAAAAGACAAGGTTTTTTAGATAAGAGGGCATGGTACTTTCCATATGAGCGAAATTTTAAAAAAATGGAATGTTTTTTTTATTTCTTATTGTATATGCAGTCCTATATACATACTTTTCGACGATCAATCCGAATGTATCCTCAGAATTGTCAAAATACCTCCAGGAATTCTTAAAGTTGGAAATTCTTCATTTTTAATGCATCGATTTGCCACACTTTTCCTTATTAAAATATACCTCCTTACTTCCTGAGCTATAATCCTTCTGAGAGAAGGTACTCTGGCCACATGCAAAGCGTGAAATATTTTGGGGGCTCAAGGCCTAACATATTTTATAGAGTTTAAAGAATAGAACTTTCAATCACTTTATCGGATTTTATGGGTGAACGTTATGTTTTCTATGTTTTCTAGTTATTTAGCTTCAAAAAATTGCAAAAAAAGGTATTTTTGCCTTTTTCAGATAAGATGTCAAAAAAAAATACGTGATAGAGCAATTCTGAGACCGGATCAAAATTGCAGCATAGTTAAACCAATCGAAAATGTATTTTTTTGTTTTATACGTAGCGAATGCCGCAACAACAAATTGGGCTTTTTCAAAGACTAGATCAGCTGGGATTTTCTGAGCCATGGGAAAATTATCATAGAAGCCTCTTAATCACCACCCATTCTCAATTTTTGTGGGCATTTTTGTCATAATCCTGTTTTTCAAGATCAGTGTGTGCTAAAAGCGTTTTTTTTAATACTATTTCATGCTAATCGATAACTTTTGATATTTCTAGACCTGGAAACATATATCTTCAATTTAAATTTTTTTGATATCTTCTTTCAAATGTTATCCACCAGTAGGATCTTTAATGAAATATCAAAATTTTGTAGAGCAGAAAATACAAACATATTGTTCCTTTTCAATTTATTCTTCTGCTATCATAATACATTTTTCATTTAATTTTTCGGGTCATCAATCTTGGAACTATCGTAGAGCAAATAAGTCTGTCGCAAATAAAATCTCAATTATGGGGCAATTCGGGTATCGCGCTGTTATAAATATCCTAACCGAGCAAGGAAAACAAGTTCAAACTATACTAGAAAAGATACTCTTGTCCGAGTATCAAGTGTCATTACCACTTTAAGCATTGAAGGGACCCACTTGAAGACGATCCACGGCCATCAAGCATCAAGATGACCACTATGAAAGCATTCAAAAAATCCAAAAATTAATATTGGAACATGCCAAAAAATAAAAAACATCGCGGAAAGAATTACCGTGGGTTTTAAGACCTATGTAGTGAAGAAAGATATGAACTATTGGCTCGATTGTTACTAGAGACAAGACTTGGGTTCATCATTATGAATCTGAGTCGAAACAGGAGTCTCTGCAGTGACACGAAAAAGTAGTGATGAGCAAAGTAGTTAGTTTTTTAAGATGCCAAATATTTCGAATTGAGATAGTTTTAAGCTTGAAAGGGGCATGACACACCTATCGTGACCATATCAGAGTTGGTCTTGAAATAAAATCAGTGTCTTGGTTTTGAAAAATTACCAAGACCAAGACTCAAGGAAGCCGCCAGAGAAAAAAGAAGGTGAAAATTGACCAAAGGTGTTCGCCTTCTAAACGAGAACGCGCCTATTGACAATAGCCGCGTTGTGGTGGCAACCCTGCAGAAGGTTGGCTTCAAAATTTTAGCTTACCCACCTTACAGTCTTGAACTGGCTCCCAGCGATTATTACCTATTCCTAAACTTGAAAAAAAACTTCGTTTGAAGAAATTTTCATTGATGAAGGAGTAAAGGAATAAGTTAATTTAAGTGAATGATCAGAAAAACTGCAGGGTCGCAAAAGTATATACTCCACATTCCGCGGACCTAAAAAATCCTGACGGTAAACAAATGGTATATTTGATAAAACCGAATTGAATATTTGATTTTATTTGATACGTGAGGAAAGTTGAAATTTGCAGATATTTTTTTAATTTTTTCAGTTTATTATATTTTTAGGCATGACTTCGAAAGATAAGGTACATACATATATTTTAATTTATTAATAAAGTTCGTTGAATTTCAAATCAAACTAACCATCATAGTTCAATGAAAACGAATTTTGGTGACACTAAGTAAATATTTTCCATAAAACCGGACTAAAAGCTAAGAAAAATTTGAAATTCAAATACAAATTGAGTCTAAAAGCTTTGAATCGCAATATTATTGTCTAATCAGCAGGAAAGCAAAACGAACCGCACATGCCATTGCTTTATTTTTTATCAGTTCCGATGATAAATATTCTTTATGAATGCTAAGAACCAAATTTAGTAACATTTTTTATGAAATAAGCCCATGGACAACAAAATTTAAGCAATTGAAAGTTGAGGATTGACTTTTCAAAAGGGCTTATAACCAAAACGAGGCAAAAGTAATGTCATAATATTAGTTACCTGATACGTTGTTATAAATTAATAAAATTGAGTTAAATGCACTCTCCTTGAGAATGACGCCGATGAACTTCGAAACGTCAGAGAAACACAATGATTAAAATTTGTTTTATTTGATTGCTCCAGAAGTAATCGCCAAAAAATCGACACACAATATTTTAAAATTGGGTTCTATTTTCACGAAAAGTTTACCAAATAGCGTGGAATTTATGAAATTTAGTGAAAAAAAATTATATTTATCCAATAACCGATTGTTATGCAAATATTGTGTATGACATTACTTTTGTCTCGTTTTCGTTATATGCCCTTGTTTTTAGACTAAGGTCTCGATGTGGCAAATGTTTTTATTTTTTTTGGCACCACCCTTAAGTTCTCACATATAAACCAGACCTTCTTGGCAGCTTCCTTCACCCACGCTTCCGGTTTTTCGCATTTTTTTTGATATTATGATACATGGCCGGCATATTGGATATATCCGCAAGCAAATGTCATAAAAATGTCATTTTAACAAAGTGTGCCTAAGTGTGCGTGTTTTGTGCTTAAGCTTACTTGTGTGTGTGTATGTGTGTGTCACTATTTCACACGCGAAACGCAACAGAAAGAAGTCGTAAATTTATTGTCAAAGTAACCGAAGTATTGAATTTTGCAAAAGGGAAGTACAATTTGCGCGTGTGTGTGTAAGTGCGCCTATTTTATTTTATTATTTATTTATTTTTATGTTAATGTAAGCGCATACATTTGTGTGTGTGTTTGGATGCTTGTGTCATTTATAGCTTTTCATTCGCGGAAAACAAATGAAAAAATGTGCGAGTGAAATGTTTATGAAAAGAGATGCGATGTCGTCCGTCGTCATCGCTGCCTTCAATGAGTGTGAAAAATTTATTACCAAGTGTTGCATGTATGCATACTCGTATGTGTATGTATGTTTGTGTAAGTACGTTGAAGAGCATGTAAGATTTATGTAATTCCGGCTTTGTGTAATACGCTAGCGAGTGCACCTCTTTATGTGTGTGAGTTTTGGTTGTTTGAAAATGGCACAAGTTGTTCATTTTACGATGCTTTAAAATTGATTTTTTGCACACAATTTGCGGCATTAAAAGATTTTTTTTATTGCGCTTTTTTTTTTGCAAATATAAAATTTTAATGTGAAAACAATTTTCTGCACCTTTTGTTTTTTATGTGTTCAAAAAATATATAAACTGATGCAATTTAAAATTTTTATACTGCGAAATGGAAACCACATTTTATACTCGTTTATTTATTTGGCAATTATGTACATATTTCATTTCAATAGAAAATGCTCTAAGTCCACATAATTATTTGAATAAAGCAAGTTCATTCAGTTGGATAGAAATTTAGCATAACGAGCTGGTATTCGAATAATAAACACTTCAAATTAGATTCAGAGAAACACCATGTAAACAATTAATATGAATGTACGAGTAGGAATACTTCTGCAACCTTTAGGAGGAGCATAGAGGAATTTGTCACGGTCCTTATTTATGACATACGGGCCTGGCGGCAGACTTCATTGCGTCGTTTTCGAAGAGTATGACCTATCCATTCCCATTCGTATGCTATGGGTATCTGATTGCATCTGAGATAGGGCGAGGCCACCAAACCCGCAATATGCGCCCTAACCCATATTGGCACAGAGGGGTAGCTTTCTACCCCTAAACTAAATAAGAATTTCTATGAAACTATAAACTTTAAAAATCATTTGTTGATACCTATCTGATCTTTGGAATGTTAGCTGTCATTTATGTATCACGATGATCTTGGGTTCACCACACCGCCCATTAACACTAACCAAAAGTTTCTAAGGAGACCATTTTCGAAAAAAAACCAAAAAATAATTTAATTTTTAGAATGATAATGTTGGTAGTTTCAGTATGTGAAAACATAATTCAAATCGGCACTGTCAGGTCTGAGAAATCCGATCTCAAAATTGCTCTGGTAGTTTTCTACCCCTTGGGCCAATGTGTATATACTTTCCGGATAACTTTGACGTTTTTTTAAAGCGACGCCAATTTTCTGATTCCGGATTCTGAAGGTTTTTGACTTGTTAAAAACGATGACGTAACCAGTTTTGTTATATCACTTCAGCACTTTAAGATATTCTTATTTCAAAGTGAAAAGTTGCTGAGTTTTAAACAATTAGCTTTGAAAAGCGCAATATGGCTATTTGGTCACCGGGTCATAGATTACAGGAACTTGCATGGGTTTCGATGAAACTAAATGAAATATGTAGAACATAAAACAGTTGAAAATAAGGATATACTAACAACCCAACATGGTCACGTGGTCACTAAAACGTGATCGGATTCCAATGAATCCAAATGTGATCCATAGAACATAAAACAGTGTTTGAAACAGTTTATCAATTTAGTGCTAAGAACCACTTGCCACTTGGTCGCCTGGTCATGGTCTACTGAGGCATGAGTGGATTCCAATGAAACTAAATGGGATCTATATAACATAAAACAGTGTTTGAAACAATTTATCAATTTAGTGCAGATTCTTTTCTCTAATGCCAGGATTTTATCCTTGAAAATAAGGACTTTCATACTAAAAACCTAATTGGCTTCAATATTTTGAAAATTTTACTTGCGTGGGAGGTGCCACGCCCTCTGGTCTGATTTAAAAAAGTTTCGAATTCTTGTTTCGCTAATCATGATATGGTTGACTTTTACTTGATGCACAGTTCATTATACTGATTTTAATCTAATTATGACTGTTTCTGCATTAAGGCTTTTTGGATCAAAAGTCGGAAATGGCAATGCCAAATGGGCCCCGGTGTCAAAGATACTCCAGCTTACCCTACAAGCATATAAGGATGACAAAAAGCTTATATTTACAACCCATGAGGATGGGGTTTAATTGAAATAGCGATGGTTTGCATTTCATGGTTGCCTTTCGATTTTTAAGTTGAAAAGTTTTTTCACGCTTTCCAATGAAAATAACTAAAATAATATTTTTGGTTGTTAAAAATTTCTATGGAAAAATCTAATAAAATTATTATGAAAAAATATCTACATATATTCCCAGAAGTTTTGCAAAAAATTGCAAACAGAATTTTCATAAAATAACCATGCAGATGAGTGCATTAAATTTTTTGATAAATTTAACTATTGCGCAAGTTATGTTATTTGTAAAAATGTCCTTTTGCGGTCATGGGACATATATTATTTAAAGTTTTAAGGCATGTCTTAACTTACTTAAATCTACATGAGCATCTTCTGCTTAAAAATTCTTAACGGATGAACTTCAATATCAGTTCTGAACTAACTTTACCAACCATATAAAAAGAATTTCCCGTGACGTAAGCGGCTTGTTGTCCTTTTTTCAACCAACATACCTAGGCAACTGTAGAGATAGCAAAATCCGATTGTATTTCAGTTTCTAAATTAGGTTAATGTTGCTGTTGTTTTTATTTGACCATCCATCCAGCACCATTCATCCTAAATAATGGAGCATTCACTCTGCAGAAACCAAAATAAAAAGAAAATCCTTAGAAATGAAAAAACAAAAAATCTTAAGGCCAAAAAGGGTCATTCGCTTGACCAAATCCTTTTTGGCCTAAATCTTTGCACGTGTTTTTACGCTGAAGCCTCTATCTTTCCTGTTGTTATTTTTAGTGCTGGTTGTTTTCGTTTTTTTTTTCTTTTTTGAATCTGTGATTATCTCTTTTTTCCAGTGAAAAAGGGTCGGTTCACATTTTCTATTGTCATCATGTGTGAAACGTTTTCATTTCAATTATTTTACTGTTACTTAAGTCAATTGTAGTTAAGTCAAAAGAAAACCAAATGGTTGGGGCTTTATTTTCACACTTTTGTTTTTATCTGTATCATTATGGGATAAAACTTGATACATCGTGGCTTATGCAAGGGTTTGAGAAACAAAGTGGCTGTGTTAAAGATATTGCAGAGATTTTGGATGAAAGTTTGATATGACCTTTTCTGTTTCTTTATATCATAAGCCAATTGCTTTTGTTTTATTACTTTAACAATGAAAATGGAGAGTTTCTATTCATTGGAATTGACATTTCAAATGAAAAATTTCTAGTTAGCAATTCCATGTCTTCTTTAACAAACTTTGATTTGATTCTCTCGGGTTTCGCTAAAATTTTGTACGTTTGAGACAAAATCTAATAAAAATCGATTTTTGAAAGACTGTCATGTTCTGAATTATTTTGGAACGGTAATGAATCAGGCTATGTATGTATGTATGTATTCTCCTTTAACTCCTATGAGGAGCATAGGGCCAATATGAAATCTCTCCATTTGTCACGATCCCTTGCGATGACTTTGATCTCTTGCCACGATTTTCCCGATTCTTGGATTCCCTTTTCCAACGACCTTTTCCAGTTGGTCTTGGGTCTACCACGTCCTCTACTGCCTTGTGGATTCCACTCAAGGGCCTGGCGACAAACTTCGCTGTGTGGTTTCCGGAGAGTGTGACCAATCCATCCCCATTTGCGCAGCTTGATCTCGTTTGCTATAGCCTTCTGTTTGCATTTTTGATGTAGCTCGGCATTTGATATAGTGCGAGGCCACCAAACCTTTAGTATGCGCCTTAAGCATTTGTTGACGAATACTTGCAGCTTGTTCGTTAGTTGTTCAGTAACAAGCCATGTTTCGCACCCATATAACAAAACCAATTTCACATATTTTGTTCAGTTGAGCAAACGTGCCTTTTGCTTTTGCTATTCTTGAGTTAATATCCTCTTTTGCTCCACCATCCATGGAGATAATGCTGCCTAAATACGTGAAGCTTTCGACGTTTTCGAAGTCATCACTGCCAGCTCTAAACGTGATGTCATTCCGGTTTGCCTTTAGCTTCATGCTTTTAGTCTTGGATACGTTGATTTTCAGGCCGGCCTTTTGCGATTCCAAGACAAGGTCTTCAATTTTGTTTTGCATATCTGAATGTTTGGACGATAAGAGGCAGATGTCGTCAGCGTAGTCGAGGTCTTCTAGATGTTCAGTAAAGTTTCATTGGATACCCCTTTTGGCCTTATTAAGAGCTTTATCTAGAATATCGTCAAGAACGATAAGGAAGAGAGATGGTGATAGTAAACACCCCTGCCGTACGCCTGAATTAGTGGTGAATGTCGGTGACAACAACCCGTAGTGTAACACACTGCATACAGAGTAAGTATTTTAAGTAATTTTTTAGTAATAAGATTCCAAAAAATGCTTCATAGAACCTTTTTTAGATTTTCCAAAATAGTTTTCGTGGACGGAAAACAAAATTATCTTTCATATGAAAACAAATATGGTACATGGAAAAAAATTAGTGTCATAATTTTTACTCTATTCGAGTAGTACAAAAATTAAATTAAATAACACTAATGAACATAATAATGAATAAACTGTTTGATGGTTCCGTAAAGTAATATTGACAAATAAAATATAGTGAAATAATAAAGTAATATTTACTTTAAATTGCCTACATTTCCCTATACGTAGAGTACGTTAGGATTTCCGCCAGGAAAATGAATTACCATTTTTACCTAATAATTTTAGTAAAATATTTATGTAAAGATTTAAATAACTAGTGACCAAAATTATTGATTATTCTAAGTTTATGCGAACTTACTGGTCCTTGCTGGTGTTGAAAATATTCCAGTAAGCTCGCATAAACTTCAAATAATCAAAAATATTTATATTTGCACCGACATTTGCTTCCTACATGTAGAAATTTTATACTTCTTCGTTTAATAGGTCAGTGGTGTAGAGGTCTAACAAGTTTGTAATTGCAAGTAAAAATTATATGTTTCTATCTATAACACTGACAGACCCTGGTTCTAATCCTTGTGCAGTCAGTTCGTTTATTTTTTTTTGTTTGAACATTGCAGTAACTTTACAGTCACTTTTATTTAAAAAAAAAAATACAATACTGTAAGATTATTCGAAAACTCTGAATTTACTAAAACAGTAAAGTAAAATTGCCAAAACAGCTGTTAGACTAAATCAAATTTATAGGTTTAATAAACTGAGATATGGACTTACAACCATTTTGCCAAAATTGAGTCAAACAGATGATATGACAGGCTCAACAGACTTTACAAAAATCATAAAAGTACAATTTCCTACGCTTGAACAATGGGAGAACATAAATGTTCTTAAAGGCTCCACTTCAGAGGTATATACGGATAGGTCTAAAATTGATATTGGAACTGGTTGTGGAATTTTCTGCAATTAATCTCTCAGAGTCTATAAAACTATATGATAACTGTTCGGTGTTTCAAGCGGAAGTATTTGCCATAGCAGAGGCGGCCAGGTTGATAGCGATGAGGGATATATCACCTATTGATATATCTATTTACATCGACAGTCAAGCTGCCATCAAAGCTTTACAAAATAGGGTATAAGATTTGAGCTGGTCAGCCGTTTTTGTAAGAAGCTTCAGGTTTTTAATGACTGTGCTGGCTACCCGGTCATAAAAATATCCAAGGAAATGAAAGGGCAGATGAATTAGCTGGAAAAGGCTCATTGATGCTCACACAGTATATTGACGACAGCGTCAAACAAACCACCAATGACGTATTATTTAAAGAAAATTTCAGACGAAACGGTACTGGAGATAATGAGCAGATGGGGAAGATCGACTTATTATCAAATGACTAAAACTATTTATAGCACTATTAAACTTAAGTTCAGTTAATTACTCCTTAAGTGCAACAAAATAGAAATAAAATCATTTATAGCGGTAGTAACAGGACATAATGGTTTATACAGGCACTTAAAACAAATGGATTTTGAAACATGTGACCTTTGTAGATGGTGTGGGGACTGTGAGGCAGAAGAGGACAGTCAGCCCTGCGCTTCCAAAACCAAGATTTAAAATATTTGGGTCCTTTTTTCAGAAGGCTTCTGATCGAGTGTGGCATCGCGCCCTTTTATCAAAAATAATTGCAAATGGTGTCGGTGATTCTTTGGATCACGAGCTTCTGTAGTAACTGTTTCATCCGTGTTGTAGTTGATGGTTTCACTTCCATTGAACAATCCATTAACGCTAGAGTTCCCCAGGGTTCTGTGCTTTCTCCAACACTTATTCTTATTTTTATCGATGACCTTCTGTCTTCGACTACAAGTCCAATCCATTCCTTTGCGGACGATAGTAACATTTGTGATTCATATGGCTTAAAAAAGCGCCCCAGTTCTACGGATGTTGAGATTAAAAGGCGCCATATGTATAATACACTCTCAAATGATCTCAAAAAAATCTCTGAGTGGGGTCTTGCTAATCGGGTCGATTTCAATGCTAGCAAGACCCAATGTTGTCTGTGTAGAAGAAAAGTGAGCCAATTTTGGCTCGACCCAACAACATCAATATTTCTGTACAACATTCACAGAAATAATTTTTGTTGTTTTTTTTTTCACGCTCGTCAAAATTTCGCGTTCTTGTTGCTTTTTTTGCGTACACACAAAATCGAACTCGAACCAACATAAAACAACAACAACGACTACGTCGCATCAATAACAAAAACAACAAACAATATGAGTATTAATGCGTTGATGCGCAGTTGCGAAAATGCAAGTCTTTTACGCACTAACGCCTGAACGATCAATGTGAATATTTCCATTTGAGAATTTGTAGAAGTAGTGCGAAATTTTCGCCAATATTTTTGTTATTTTACTAATATTAAACTTTAGCAAATTGCACTTTCGCAACGACGCAAGGGCATTGCGCATCAACGCGTGAGTTCCCCTAATTTTTGTGTGTGAAATTTTGAAAATTGTTGAAGTATTATTGTTGTTGTAAACGAGGCATGAAAAAACAACAAAAAATTGTTTTTTTGTTTGTTGTTACTCGAATTTAAAGTTGTTGTAAAAGCAACGCTGACTGCGCTGCATGCGTTTGGCTCAGTGATTTGAAAACGCTGACACCCTTGTCATAGACGAATGAATTGCTCTTCTGCTCACCTTAATATGGCTGGCGTATGTATTACAAGATCACCATCTCTTGACGTTCTGGACATATCGATTCAATCGGAGTTAAGGTGGACCGATCATGTGTTTCATGTACCGAAAGAAGCGGCCAAGTGTATAGGTTATTTTGAAACGGTGTAAGAAATACTTCACTTATGTTGATCTTCGTAATGTCTACTTCACCTTTATTCGTCCGAAACTAGAATACAATTCACACATTTGGGCCGGGGCTTCAAAAACATCTTTAGAGCTGCTAGACTGAGTTCAGTGACGTGTGTTTAAACTTATAAGTGACATAAATATTATATCAACAAATGACACCCTTGAGCACCGACGTAACGTAGGGGGTATAACTCTTTTTTATAGATATTATATTGGGTGTACAACTTAAAAACCGGAATTTTTTAGCAAAATTTGATGCTTTATTGTGGAAAAATGTTACAATATATTTTATTCAAAGTATTGTCCATTGAAAGCTACAACATTTCCCCATCTTTCAGGCAATTTATGAATTCCATCCCAAAAAAATTGCGCCGGCTTGGCGGCCAAAAATGAATCTATCTAATTTCGGATGCCTTGCTCAGATGTGAAGCGTATTCCGGTGAGGGCATTTTGCATCGAGCGAAATAAATGAAAGTCAGACGGAGCAAGGTCCGGACTATAAGGCGGGTGAGCCAAAACTTCCCATCCACTATTTTCCAAATAGTTTTTCACGGGTCTTGCAACATGCGGCCGAGCGTTGTCATGATGAAAAATTATTGCTTCGTGTCTGGTCGCATTTTCCGGGCGTTTTTCGGCTATGGCTCTATTTAAATGGATCAATTGAGCTCGATAGAGGTCACCTGTGAGCATTACAGAACATTACCTTGGCACCATGGATATTTGCCTTTGGCTGGGAAGGTCCTGCTTGTCCGGGCTTCACATATGAATGTTTGCGTTTCGGGTTGTCGTAATGGATCCAATTTTCATTCCCATTCACGAGCCGATATAAAAATGACTTTCGGTAGCAGTTTTCTTTGCAAAAAAATGACCCAACAGAACCTCCCGCAAATGCTGTCTTTTTCTCCAATTTTCGAAGTTATTCATCGTAAAAAATAATAATGATGCACACAAGATAAAATTGTTTTGTTGACTGATTTTGACAGCTGTCAAATGTACCTTCAAAATGACATATATATATAAAGTTCGAGCTTTCACGATATTTTTTAGTACGGACATCCACCGTCAAATTCCGGTTTTTAAGTTGTATACCCAATAATAGGATGTGCTCTAGGGAAATATGCGACCTGGTTCCCTCAGAACGTATCTTCTCTCGAAGCACTCAGGCGTCCAATTTGACCATCCTTTTTGCGTCACACCGGCGCCAAGCAGAACATCTCACTATCGTGATAATTCATTCTTCGGTCGTACGATTAAGTTGTGGAACAATCTCGCAGTCACTGTTTTCCCTGTAGGATACGACATCCAAAAATTCAAGAAAAACGTTCACCAACACTGCTCCATCTTTCCCCCCTCCCTCTAACCTATCTCCTTTCTTCAAATCAAAACAGTGCTATGCATTTATAGGGGCCATCCCTTGAGCGTTGGTTTCAATTAAAAAAAAAAAAGGAATATGCGAGCTCTCTTGCAGATATAAAATCCTCAAGTACATTAAAGCATCTGAATGGGACAAGAAAATGAGAATAGCAGCACAACAACCAGTGTCTAAGCTAAAATATGATTATGAAATTATAATAAATAAGAACACCTTGTATTAAAGAATGACTTGTATATATTTAGACAAAGGATCCATACAGCTTTCAAAAAGAGGTATCACAATGGACCAACAATATGGTCTAAGTGGAAGTCAGCTTGTCTGCTGACGACATGCTCATAACCGCACCTAACCTTTGGTAATATGCATTTTGTTGGGGAGTTGTCACTATTTTGACTTGAAGTTAAAGTAAAATTTACTAGAAAGAAAGTAGTAAAAACTATTTTTTCTTCGTGTATTTGTAATGGTCAAACAATTATGATATTTTCAACGTTTCAATAATATCCATAACTTCGAAATTTCTTAAATGATTTTCATGTGCCGACCAATTTCGGATAGGCAATAAAACGGGCTACAAAGTAAGTTTTTTGCTATTTGAGAAAAATTACTTTTTAGTATTAAGATTAATTGAAACACTACAGGACCTAACTTTAAGATCTTCTAAACTACGCTTGATGTGAACCTAAGATGGTGTCTTATACGGTTTGGGAGTATCTGGTTTATATGTACATTAGAGCGCCCACAAGATATATGAAATGTGCAAAGTTGAAAATTTGTTTGCTCTCCGTCCATTTCCTGAAATTAGAGGTCAAAAAAATAAGATCTCAAAAAAAAATTTGGAATCGGTAGTAGAAAAAAACCCAGCCGGTTTTCGATTAAAGGTCGAAAAATTGACTAAAAAAAGGCAAGTCGCTTTGACTACCCGTTACTTCAAAACTGTTAATTTTTTCATAATATTTTCAAGACAATTTTTGTAGAGCATGACTAGGTAAACATTATCTTCTTAAAAAGTTTTGGTCCAAAAATTAAATTTGTTGTTATTTCGGTACAAAAACTTCAATTTTTTAAGAAAATTTTCACGACTTTTTTTCTATAAATTGGTTGTTTGTAATTTTCAAAGGGTGGAATATTTGTTCTGGAATTCTTATATTGCATGGGATTAAATGTTGACTAATTCAACAAAAAAAAATTATTTTAAAATATTATGTTTTAAGGTATGGAGCCGGTCTCAATGTTGGAAAAAAATTAGTATTCTAATTTTTTTCTTTTAATCGCTTTTTTATTGGATGCCAGAAAATGTATTGCAATTGTTATTAAATGTATCGTTTAGAACTGCTTTTTGTCTTCAAAATGGGCTATGAAATGGGTTTGTGCGACTTTTTTTTCAAAAAGTTATGATCATTTTAAAATGACATCATGAAAGTTAAAAATCATGTATGAATTTTCTATAGCAATTGCCATATTACTATATCTTTTATAATGTTATTTTAAAATGGTCATAACTTGTTAAAGAAAATTCATACAAGATCATTCTGGAACTCATTTTGAAGAAGAAAAATAGTACTAAATGACGCGTTTAATAAAACAAATCAAAACGATTTAATACGTGTTCTACACAACCTCAAAAACCGTGTTTTTTGAACATTAGGGGTGAGATATCTCACAAACCATAAGTGATACAGCAATTTGGCGTCCAATTTCAAATTCAGCATTAATAACTACATCTAAAATGACTATTTTGGTTTTGGTTTGTAGTCGTTTTTTTTAAATACCGTTTTTCGACCTCATTGTAAAAACCATGCCATGAACCGATTTTGAAAACATTTTTTTCTTATTCAGTAAATGCTCAGGTATAATTTCACATCTTTGTGCAGTTCTTGACAATTTGATTGAAATTTTTTCCTGAACTGCGTGCACGAAATTCGAAATTTTCGATTACCTCTGCTGGAACAGCCTAAAAACGCACTAAAACAAAAACAAATGCTATTTTCGTGTTTAGCAATCCCAAATTAGTTTAGTAAATATGACTACTAATATGGTTTCTTACCAAATTAAAAATTAAGAAGAAAAAATAAAAAAATAATTTTTTTTTTAAGTTCCATTTAGGCTCCATTTCTTAAAAACTAATAATTTTTAGTAACTTTTCTTTTATATTAATAAGCATTTAATTTCCTATAATATAAGAATTCCAGAAGAAATATTCCACCCTTTGAAAATTACAAAAAACCAATTTTTAGAAAAAAAGTCATGAAAATTTTTTTAAAAAATTGAAGTTTTTGTACCGAAACAACAATAAATTTAATTTTTGGACCAAAACTTTTTATGAAGATAATGTTGACCTAGTCATGCTCTACAAAAGTTGTCTTGAAAATATTATGAAAAGATTAAAAGTTTTGAAGTAACGGGCAGTCAAAGCGACTTCCCATTTTTTAGTCAATTTTTCGACCTATGATCGAAAACCGGCTGGGTTTTTTCCACTACCGATTCCAAATTTTTTTTTGAGATCTTATTTTTTTGACCTCTAATTTCAGAAAATGGACGGGGAGCAAGCAAAATCAGAATTTTCCACATATAGGCGCTCTAATGTACATAGTATCTGCTACACTATGATTATGACTGACAATCTTGTTAGATTATGGGCATGGGTTCCAATCACTCCTTGTCGGGCTTATGACCGGAAAGTATTGCAAGTTAGAGAACATTCTCTGGTGTGCGATTAAACGTAAATACGAAGAGATAGAATCTGAAGGAAGGTGAAGTGAACTTTAACTTTTGAAAAAAATGTTCTTAAAAATCATATTATTTTTTTCCAACATATTTTTATTACTTCAGTTGAATTGTTGTAATAAATCGTTATTTTTTTAAAAATTATTTATGCATAGATATGCCACCTTGTCTATTCTATAATAAAATATTTTTGTTATTACTTTTTTATGTGTCTTATGGGAAGCTATAAGATTTTGTATCAACATAAGTACATACGTTCATATGAGTGCTTTCTTAAGAGTATGTAAATTGTACGAATATATCTTATTGATATGAGTGGCATGATATGATAAAAAGGACAAGTTCGCAAATATTGTATCAAACAGATAGGAGCCGTGATTCTTCGTGAGAATATATTAAAATAAATAAATCTTGGGTGAAGGCAAGAAATAACTATAAATTTCTGAATTTAGATGTTTTAAATGCGAAGAGTAGAGTAAAATTGTGGATGAATTTAAGCAATTTCATAAATTATTATTTTTTTAAAATTTTTTTGAAATTAACTTTTCAAATGATTTCAAATTATGTATGCAGGGTGTAGCAAAAAATAATTCTTAAAATATGTTCGTTATACTACTTAGTTGTCACATATAAATTGAATACTAATATTATTTAAAAAGATTATACAATACTTTTTAAATTGTTTTGCCTGTTTAAATTCGAGTCAGTAAAGTTCTGTTTTCACATGGCAGACCGCAAGTGAATAGGAAACATAACCCTTTTAGGCAAAACACAAAGAAAAGGATGCAATGACCTTAGAGATAAATGGCACATTTAAGTTCTAAGCTTAATTTTGTTATATATTTATGAGTTCTGTCTTTTGTTAACATACTAAATTTTTAAATTACAATCTACATACATACATATATGTATATTTTTCTACACAATTTTTCAATGGTACAACAATCCTTTATTATGAAGAACGCATAATAAATTTAACAAAAGCATGTTGACCAAACCGACCTCTCTCAATTACGTAACGTTATGTGAAATTTAATATAAAAACCACAATAAAATTGCAATAATAAATCAAATTGAAGTATTTTTTTCTGCGGGTAATAAAAAATGCGTAGTAAAAAACGAATCAAATTGGCAACTTGTTGAGTGCCATAATATGAAATCACATGCATATAGAAAAAAATTCATAAAAGTCCATACAAAGCCAACAATTTATTTCTTTGTTTGAGAAAAAAAAAATTTTTTTTTAAGGGATTTTCGGACTATTCGTCATTTAAAATAGTTTGAGACAAAATCATAAAAAGCTGAAAAATACCGAAGATTTAAAATTGCTCAAGTAGTTAGCAAAATTCGATAAATTCAATAATTCAAATAGTCCAAAGCACACTTGAAGGTGTAATTTTTTCAATTATTTCAAGATTGGTATATTACTTTAAAGTTATGCTTATTTGAAAGACCAATGTTTCAGTCATAACCGGAATTTTTCATACCCTACACCCAGGGTATATTCACTTTGTCCTTCCGTTTGTAACGCATAGAAGGAGGCGTGGCAGATATAGAAAAGTATATATATTCTTGATCAGCGTCACCTCCTGAGTCGATATAGCCATGTCCGTCTGTCTGGTTGGCTGACTGGGTGTGCGTAGAAATACACTTTTTGGGAAAACTGAGCAAGATAAATCAGTGAAATTTGGTACACTGCCTGCGTCGTCAAAGTTAACTCGTGGGATTGAAAATGAGCAAAATCGGTTAACAGACACGCCTACCGCCCATACAAAAAATATATTCAAAATGCAACTTTAGGAGAATTTTTCACGACAATGCAACCAACATACACATAAATACTGCGAATTGTAAGCGCAAGCTCTGAAAAAAAAAAACTGAACGAATTTGGACAAAAGGGCGTGGCACCTACCAATCAATAATCAAACTAAATTTTACTCAGACGCTAAGGACAAAAAATTCAAGCTCTCAGCAAAAACTGGCGTGGCACCTTCCATATAAGCAAAAGCTTCAAAACGCTATACTGAACGCGTTTTTCAATTTAATTTAAAATTTTTTTTTAAGTGTAAGATTTAGGAAAACCAATTTTTTTTTTGATAAATTTTGAGCGTATATATAAATTAATGTACAACAAATCGTTTGACATCTTAACTTTAAAATTGGATAAATAGAACTAAAGTTATAGCTTTTCAAACAATAATATCTTTCAAAATTCAATGTCCTATACCTCCGACATTTTAACATTTACAGGTTCACTTTAGGTATATATTCCTTCTCCTTATACGCCAGAAAGAACTTGGATAAGTATTGAATTAAGCTGGAGCGAAAGATTTAAGAGCGTGGTACCCCTCACACAAGCATAAGTTTCAAAACGCGATACAAAAAGCATCATTTGAGATTATTTAGGGTTTATACAAATTTCATTGTTTTATTTAACCAAACCAAATTTCTGAGATATGCTAGAAATGATATGATAAATATCTAAGGCCAAATAGTGTGAACTGGGAAAAGAGTGGTTAGCAGCTCTTACACAAACAAAAGAAGTATGTAACTTTCGAAAAGTGGTAGAAGTACTTCTAATACAAATTTTTAAACATTATGCTATGAAAATTACATATAGTAATGCAACCAGAAATGATTCTTGGATTACATCTAAAATCGACCCAAATCTGGGCAAATGGTATTGGAACCTCCTTTAAGTACTGCCAAGGTTATCACAATTTAAAGACTCTTACGAAAAATTCTAATGTATACGGTGTGGGGTAATTAATTTAATTTAAGCCCAAGCTAACACCTTTATAAGTAGCGCATCAGAGTTGAGTTCGCCAAGCCACGTTTAACGTGCTGACCACAAATTTAATGATAATACAAAATTGCAAATAAGAAAGTGTTACAATGCTGGAAAAAAAAAACTCATCATTGTTTCCTATGAATTTCAAGTATTTTTTAACTACACTACAGATGGAATTCCCCGAATTATTAAAAAAAAAAAAATATTCAAGAGCTACATAAACATTGATGGCCAATTGAGTAGTGATCTCTCAACTGTGAGTCAATAAAATCTTTTTGTTGTTTTGTTAATATGAGTATATACTTTTTGTTTTTGTACTACATGCAAAATAAACATAACAAGTCAGTCGAATAATTTGCCAGACGCCGCTTTCTATGTAAAAGATATTTGTCTGTCTGTCTGTCTATTTGGGTTTCTTAATTGAAGTGGTTTTTAACATAAATTCTTTGTTAAATAGAAATTCGTGTTTTTTTTTTTGTTTTTTTTTGTTTTTTTTTTTATTTTACTTTTGGTTATAATTGTTTTATTACTTTTTGGCATTTGCCTCTTCCTGCTGTCCCCTGGTGAAAGAGAGAAATCTTTGTATCTTTTTGGTTGTTATTTTTAACACAACGTTTCGTTTTACCCTACACCGAGAGTATAAATATTAATTTTGTCCTTCCATTTGTAACGCCTATAAGGGTCTGTTTATTCTTGAAAAACACAGCCATCTGTGTGTCAGTAAAAGTAACAATTAAAACAAAATGAAACTATGACACCAAAATGTTCTCTTTGATAAAATTTGGTTCAATTCAGAGAACATTTGATGCACCTCAGACATTTTAAAAACCGAAAAGGTCCTGAATATGGAGAAAATTTAAATTTTGTTTTAACATTAAAGTTTTGAAGATATTGGGCATTTAAGGTGGAAAATAAAAATACGAAATGTAAAAAAAAAAAAACATTGAAATCGCAATTTTGTGACTATTACACAGGTTTACAAAATCCAAGTTTGGAAAAATACTAAAAATGAAATCAATATTGTTTGATAGAATGGGATTTTCTAAGAACAAAAAAATTTTTTATTTTTTTTTCACGGTTGTAAATTCAACCTGAAGACCATTTTATGTTTTTCAGAGATGGTTTCATTGAAATTCTTATGAAATCCAAACAAAGGCGAAAGACGAAACATATGTTACTATAGCCGTTTTTTTAATCCGTTCCTTAATTTGTCATAATTATGTGTTAGAAAATGCATTGATAGATTTATATGTAAATCGACCTTTGCAAATATATGACCAAAAGTTCAATTAACAATTAATTTTCGATATATAAATGTCATTAAGTAGCACACTTAAAAATTCTTAAAAGTAAAGCAAAATGTCATAGATGTCACAATCACACACAATATTGCAGGAAATGCAACGAAATACTAGGTATAAATCGCCCACCAAATATATAAAATTCTGGTAAATTTAGGCATGAGGGCGTGCAAACTAATGTTCATACATTCAAACATTTGTATATTACTTCAAAACGATGTAATGACGGAGTTATTCGGAACTTTCTTTTTTGGTATGAAGCGTATGGTATTTCCGCTTTGGCAAAGCAAAATATACAGGGTGGTTGGTAATCGGTAGAAAACCGGAAAATATAAGATTTCTGGGACTATTCTGTACAACTTTTCTGAGTTCCGTTTTTAGAAAAGTGACAGAGATAGATCGGGATATAGCTTTATGAAACCGGAACTGGAAAATCGGAACCCCTTCATGGATTTAATAATATTGATATCATATGAAAGGTATTTTAATTGGTTACAAAATTGATGTACAAGTTTTAAATCCAAGTCATGGTTTTTGAGATATGGCAAATTTTAAAAAAATTTTGACCAGTTTTAATTTTTTAGTACTATTTTTCCAAAAACTGAATTATTAGCACATAGTTTTAGTAACACATTATGAAAGCCTAATTCGTTTCCTTTCATTTGATATGTAATTTATATATGATTTCCTTCATTAGTATATTTTTTTATAGGAAACCAGAAACGTAAGCCAAAGAAATTTTCATGCAATTTACCAAAACATTACAATAGCCTCGAAAATTTGCAATATCTAAAGAACTATGACTCGGATTTTAAACCTTTGCACACCAATTTTGTGGCCAATTAAAGTTCATTTTATATGACACCAATATTATTATAATCCATCACGGGATTCCGAAATTATATCGGTTTTCATAAAGCTATGTCCCAACTTTCTGATAGCTATATCTCCGTCAGTTTTGCGAATTTCGAAAAATGGAACTAAGAAAAGTTGTTCAGAATAGTCCCAGAAATCTTACATATTCTGGGGTTCTACCGAATTCCAAACACCCTGTATAGTACCCTTATTATGTAGTTTTGTAAAACTAGTTCCTTTATTTGAATAGCAAAGTAATATTTTTTATTTCGTACACTCATAAATATTTAATATATTTGTCCTTCAGTTAAAGGGTATTTGCGGGTATTGTGGTGTTATCGTTTAAAGTGGTATAGTTGCATATCTCCAGTTTGGATAAGAATATGTCGACGCCATGTAATTTATCCAATCAGAAAATAAGAAAAGCCTAGGATGTATTCCAGCCATGCACTAAATAAAGTTTTTATGTAGTAAGTTGAACAAAATATGGATTCTTTGGGATTTTTTTAAGGAAGATTTTGGTTAAAAAAAAATTAGTTTTTCTGCTAATTTTATTTATATTCGGGTAAGGTAAATGCAAAAATTTTCAAGATAAATGTTTACCAGCATTAATTGACAATGTTTCCGTTCTATTTGTAATTTTTATACCCTACACCCAGGGTATATTCACTTTGTCCTTCCGTTAGTAACGCAGAGAAGGAGGCGTGGTAGATGTAGAAAAGTATATATATTTTTGATCAACGTCACCTCTTGAGTCGATATAGCCATGTCCGTCTGTCTGGCTGGCTGGCTGGCAGGCTGGCTGGGTGGCTGGCTGTGCGTGGAAATATTTTTTGCGGGAAAAGTAACCATGATAATTCAATGAAATTTGGTGAGTTGGCTTTGTCGTAAAAGATAGCTCGTGGGATTGAAAATGAGTGAAATCGGTTAACGAACACGCCTACCGCCCATGCAAAAAATATATTCAAAATGCAACATAAGTATATGCAAATATATTCTACAGTTCAACCAAAATACACATAAATACTACAAACTATTAGCGCAAGCTCTGAGGAAAAACTAGGCGGATTCGAACAAGAGGGCGTGGCACCTTCCATATAAGCAAAAGCTTCAAAACGCTATACTAAAAGCGTTTTTTGAGATAATCAAACTAAATTTTACTCAGACACTAAGAACTATAAATGCAAGCTATCAACAAAAACTGAGTGAAATCGAACAAGAGGGTGTGGCACCTCCAATATAAGCAAAAGCTTCAAAACGCTATACTAAAAGAGTTTTTTGGGGTAATCCAACTAAATTTCACTCAAGTACTGGAGATTATAAATGCACGCTCTGAGCTAAAACTAGATGAACTCGGACAAGAGGGCGTGGCACCTCCCTTATAAGCAAAAGCTTCAAAACGCTATACTTTAAACGTTTTTTGAGATAATCCAACCGAATTTCACTCAGACACTAAGAACTATAAATGCACGCTCTGAGCAAAAACTGGGTGCACTCGGAAAAAAGGGCGTGGCACCTCCCATATAAGCAAAATTTAAAAAAAACACCGCAGTGTAGGGTATTAAATGTTTGCCATGGCCAAATGTTACACCCTTACTAGATTTTATTTTAAAAATCGCCCAATGTGATACCTACAGGTGAAGGCGGCTAATGTGGTATAGGAATATGGTATTTTATGTTATTCTTTAATAAAAACTATGAGCTTGCAAACCAATGTAAATGTAAAAGTGAACTTATTTCATACCTTTCAAATTTGATATTGGGTAATATGTTATAGTACTATGTAACACATTTCCCCACTTAAATGTACCATACTTCCCTCCAACTTTTCATGTACAAGTTTTTCGACATATATCTGACATATGTCAGATTTTGCTCTATAGCTTTTGTTTTTTGAAATTGTACACATTTTATTTAAAATATTCTGCAGAAAATACTTCACTGATCAGCATATACGAAATTGGCTGAAATTGATACAATGATTTGCTAGCAAATTTCAAAAAAACAAATACCTTTACAACAATACCCGTAGTTCCCCTACGTATTTCGCTCGAGGTTAATTTTGCCACAAGGATGAAAAAAAAAAAATAACACAAAAAGAAAAAAAGTTGCAAGTCTTTTAATTGAAATTCTCTTTGGCGCCAAGAGAGATTGAATGTTGAAAATTTTGTTAAAACCTCATATGTGTCTTATTTAATTTTACCCCAGGGTAGTTACCAAATTGTTGAAGAGAATTCCATGAAAAATTAAATTTAAATACTTATCTTGAAATAAATATTTGAATATTTTAGTTCATTTTGATCTGCTTTAAATTTTACACTGTAAATCAAATTTTCACAAATTACACAGTTCTGCGATGAAAAAAAGTATGAGATCAGAGTAGGTGATTTTTATAGATTTTTGCCCGCTAAATCCGAATATAACCTCCGATTTGCTCCATCACGTCTGAAATCTGAGTTACACTTAATTTGAAGTGCAGAAAACGCAATTCTCAAACATGTGGCGTACATCGCGAAAGTAGTTTAGTTCACTTTTGACAGCGGCATTGAATAGCCCTGAGCATCCTCTTTAAAGCGTACTTTTAAGTTTTTCAATGGAATCATTTGCTTCTGAGATATCATCGATTGAAGCAAAGGTATCGCTTCTCCCTGTAAAGGACTATATTCAATTTGTATACCTTTACTTCAATGGATGACATCTCAGAAACTAATGATTCAATGGAAAACTTAAAAGTACGCTATAAAGAGAATGCTCAGGGCTATTCAATGCCGCTGTTAAAAGTGATCTAGACTACTTTCAGGATGTACGCCATATGTCTGAAGATTGCGTTTCTTGCACTTCAAATAAAGGATAACTCGAATCTCAGACGTGATGGGTCAAATCGGAGGTCATATTCCGATTCAGCAATCAAAAATCTGTAGAAATCATCTTCTCTCATTTCATACTTTTTTAACTTTTTCAAAAATGCAGGACTGTGTTATATGAGTCGTTTGAAAGAGTTTTAGCTCCATTTTCTGGCTTAGAGATATCAACGGATATTTCTATAAAATTGAATAAAAAGCAATGAGATACTCGTATATGTAGTTATGTTGCCAATAAAGCAATGTCTCAGGAATGACGAATAATTTTGAATTATTAATTAAATTTTTAAATTTAAAATGGGGCCATGATTTTTTATGGGCTGACTGAATTTTTTAAATTTTTTCTCTAGAAGGGCAGGTCTAGCTAAGGATGTTAAATTTAACGGTGCCATGATTTTTTGTTTTAATTTTTCTTTATAAAAATTGGAAGAACTTTGTGGAGTTGAAAATTTTTGTTTGAAAGGCATTTAACTTCTATAAGAAATCATAAAAAAATTTTAAGAAAGCTGAGTAAAAATTCCCGAATTAATAATTTGCATGTGTTCAACCGGAAATACTCAGTCATATTCAGTTATAAACCACATTTTTTCTATAAAACTTTATTGAACAGTATGGCAAATTTTGATAATTTGGTAGAAGGTAATTTTAAAACAAATAGAGTTTCAGTCAACTTTGTTTTAATGATGACAGTGGTGCAGATGATTAATGAGTGCGTCTATCAGACTGTGTGCATTAATCACACTGCATTAGTTCTCTCGGTTCATAATTATTTTTTATTTTTTGTAAATTTAATTAGTAGTTTTTTTTAATTTGTTTTTTATGTTTAATATTGTATAAATTGTTTAAAAAAAAAAAAAAAAATAAAATTTAAAAAAAAATTGTATTTCTGTTTAATAGTTTTAACTATCGTGTTTGATCATTTTTACCATGCTAATATTGATATATTTCCTTCTAAGCAACTTTAAAATTTTTGTAAAATTTTTAGGCAGTTTTTAATAAATATGTAAAATGAACGAAGATTAACAAAAATTCAGAATTTTTTGATCAATTTTCGCTACGAAAATAATAAAAATTTGCTTTCCGAGTATGGAGAAGGAGATTGCTGTTGAAATTTTCTATACTAAATTTAACCTTAAGCAATTGTATCTTTGATGTATTTTTCTGAGGAGTTCTGCGTCTTGAGAATTTAAGACTTAAACTGAATCTATCAAATGTAATCTACCAAAAGGTAAATTAATTTCTATGAGAGGATTGGACACTTTTAACGCTGTGTACGTCCCTGCGATTACAGTAGCAATAGATGAAAAATTCTTACATGGATGTACATATGTTGTGTTTTCCAAATATTTTGCTAAAAAACTACATTTGTCAAAAGGCGCTGCACCACTCATACGAAAAACATGTAAAACGCTAAGCTCCTTTAAATGTCATTTCGAAAAAAAATTCGAAATTACTCTTATTGATCTCTTTCCTCTATGGTTTGATTTTAATTTTCCACAACGTTTAAGATAGATTTTGTGTCCATTTGATTTGCTTCTTAAATTTTATTTTTATTTTAGCAATAAGCCACAGCACATTTGTGACAACTTCCGTAGTAAACATTTTTTTATTACCCGTATATCTTTATACCTAAGTAAGTACTTACGATTAACTCTAGCGTAATAAACTGTAAGCTATTAAGCAAATATACTCTACCTTTGATATTTCTTCTTTTTGCATTTGTAATTTATTATTTCAAAAAGTTCAATTTATTTTATGACCAAATAAAAGTGTAATTACTTTCAATAGGTACCTACTTCAACATATGCAATTTTTACGACGGCGCGACACATTTTTATTAGACTTTTTCTACTGATATGGTATTACATCACTACCATCTATTGTCCAATGTTGCCGTTACTATATTTATTACTAGCGATAGAATTTCGATGAAAATCATCTGGTTTTCTGTTATTTAAAAGTAATTTCCTGGTTATGTACAACGTCAGTTTGCATTTTCAGATATCAGAAATGCTATTTATACGAGTATGTGTACTAAAACGTAACCATCTTCCTTTCAGAGATTTTACGAATTTGGCTTACTTGGGTCGGCTCCGTCGGGCACCAAATGATATTATATATCTTGGTAGCTTTTACATATGTTCATAAGTCTGATTAAAAAATAAAAATCTTTTGAAATTACATATTGTAATTACCCCCAAAAATCTGAAGGATGATCTAAGGCATTTTTCAAATATTTTGAATTTCATTTGAGTCGTGCGATAAATGGCTCAGTACAGCTAAAAATAAGATATAGGGTAAATTTTACCGGCTTTCCGGTTTACCGGTTTACCGGTTTATGGTGGAATTCAGTGTGTACTGAACATTTTGCAACTGATTTGACGTCTATTATCAAATAACAAATACCAATAAAATCGGTCTCACCGAACCTGTGCCCTGTAAAAATTGATAATTGACAAACCTTGAACGTCGATATCTACAAACTTGAGTTATTCATTTTACAATTTCAAAATGCCATAACTCAGTCAAGTTTTCGAATTTTTCCAGTGATCTAGGTGTCATTTTATTCAAAATTGTATGTTTTTTTTAGAAAATGCAAAATGTTGGACCATTAAAATCCTTGCGTTTATTTTCTCGTGCTCGAGTTAGAACTTTTCGATGTCGCTGATACAGGCGCTATTTCATTTAAGACATGTTCAGGCTTTTCTAGCATGTCCTAGAGTAAACCTCAATTTAATCAAATAAAAATGAAAACACAATCATTAAAGGTTCTATCTGACTAAAATTCTGCTGCTCTGTGGCACATTGAAGCACTTCAGTCATATTTGGCCCTTGAATTTTCTCAATGAATTCTGCAAAAAGGCGTATTCTGGAATTTTATTTGGATTGAAATGATAAATCCCACACGGAGAGAATTTTGAGCTAAAAACAATCTCAAACCAATCAATTTTGGGTGTGATTTTCAGCTTGTCCATAATTTTCTTGATATCAAGTAATAATGTGCTTGTTTATCAAAAAAATTAATATGCCCATTTGAGCTCAATTCAATTCAATTTGGGATTGTTCATCAAAAATTTATTAAACGCTTTTGCGCTTAATTTCAGCCCTTTTGTACTTGTTTATAAAAATAAAAAAAATATTCCCATTTTTTCTTAATAATTTTTTATATATCAAAATATGAATATGACCATTTTTGCCAAATGCAAGAAATATCATTTCATTTTCCAAAATCAATGTACCAAAATGTCCAAAGACACCTCAGTACATCGTGACATCCCATTATGGGATGTCAGGAGTATTTACTCTATTATAAATACCCAATTTGACTGTCGAGCAGGAGTTATTTAAGCAGTAGATGACATAGTCATATTGAGAATCATAAACACACAGAATAAACACAAATGAAAATTTTTTTTTTTGATAAACAATCACAAAAGGGCTTGATTTAAGCAAAAAATGGACTTATTTATTTTTTTTGATAAACAAGTACAAAATGGCATGCATTGAGTACAATTGGTCTTAATTATCAAAATTTATATTATGCCCAAATTTGAGCTTGAATTGCGAACAAGTTGGGCGTATTTTGGGATGATTTTATGCTATATTCACGGAGAGAAAAAAATGTTCTAAAATCTAGCTCAAATCGTTCTTAAATTAAATATTCAGAATTAAGCCCAATATAGCATAAAATCATCCCAAAATACGCCCAACTTGTTCGCAATTTAAGCTCACATTTGGGCTTAATATAAATTTTGATAATTAAGACCAATTGTACTCAATGCATGCCATTTTTTACTTGTTTATCAAAAACAAAAAAAATAAGCCCATTTTTCGCTTAATTCAAGCCCTTTTGTGATTGTTTATCAAAGAATAAATTTTCATTTGTGTTTATTCTGCGTGTTTATGATTCTCAATATGACTATGTCATCTACTGCTTAAATAATTCCTGCTCGACAGTCGAATTGGGTATTTATAATAGAGTAAATACTCCTGACATTCCATAATGGGATGTTACGATGTACTGAGGTGTCTTTGGACATTTTGGTACATTTATTTTGGAAAATGAAATGATATTTCTTGCATTTGGCAAAAATGGTCATACATATTCATATTTTGATATATAAGAAATTATTAAGAAAAAATGGGAATATTTATTTTTTTTTTTATAAACAAGTACAAAAGGACTGAAATTAAGCACAAATGCGTTTAATAAATTTTTGACGAACAATCCCAAATTGAATTGAATTGAGCTCAAATGGGCATATTAATTTTTTTGATAAACAAGCACATTATTACTTGATATCAAGAAAATTATGGACAAGCTGAAAATCACACCCAAAATTGATTGGTTTGGGATTGTTTTTAGCTCAAAATTCTCTCCGTGTTGGGCTTGATTCTGAATATTGAATTTAAGAACGATTTGGGCTAGATTTTAGAACATTTTTTTCTCTCCGTGCAGTAGATGAAAATCCAGAAGTCCCGTTTGAAATACTTACTGCTTTGGTCTAAGCCTCACACAAAAGCTGACCGTATAGTAGGCGTGATATTTTCCTCGTTGGATTATTTTTGACAAACAAAATATCTTATAACATGCAAAGGGGAATATGGCATCAGAAGGTTGGGATATCACGAAAACCAAAAGTGATAATGCAATTCTACATCCGGAAACAGATTCAGCATCGCAAAGTACGTCGATAATGTCTATTTTTGTGTTTGCTCATTGGATTTTATATTTTAGTAAAACTATGGGGTTAGTGAAAACTCTATGGAAACCGTTTTTACCACTTTTTTCGAAAGGTGCTCTATAAAAGATTTTAAAAATCGCTTTAATTATACTTATAATCATGTATGTAGAATTTGGTTGGCGTGAAAAAATCCGAGGTGGTCGTAAGCGTCAATTAAACCTCAAATTTGACCGGCGTACAGTGGGGTATTTGATACCAAAACACGCTATTAATTCATCCAGACTATTGAGGGTTATAATAACTTATTTTTTAGTTAATTATGCAAAAAAAAGTAGAAAACTTATGCAGTTGTATATTATATAGTAAAATTTTTTTTTAATACCAATAAAAAACGGAAATTGAAAATTGTCATCAAATTTTTTACGCATTATTCTGAAGTTTTAAGAATTTCTGTCTTTGATGACCCCTAGTGAAATTTGACCCCTAGTGAAATTTTTTCAAGAATATTTTTGTGAACATTTTAACCCATTTTAACCAAGTTTTTGGAAAAAAGGTTCCAGAAGACCCATAAAAACAGGATCTTATAGGTTAAGATGCAATAGAAAATTTTCTTTTGCTCCACTTTCATACATATTGAACATATCAGTTTGCCTTAAAAAAATGAAAATTTCTCTCAGCCGCGCAAAAACGCACAAATTTTTTTTCATAGAAAGTAACTTAAATGTCTACTCTTTATTAAAATAAAAATATTTTTGTTTGAGCTCACTTTTGGAGCAACTATATGTCTATGTTTATAGCCAAAATGCACTAAATTTAAACTAACGAACAAAAAAAAAAAAAAAAACTAAAAGGGTCCATCAAAATTTAAGAAGACAAACAAAACAAAAGGGAAAAAAATCATTGCATTGTTGGTGGCTGCACTTGCTTCTTATGATTATAGCGACTGGAGTTCCCTTACAAAAAGTTTAATAATTTCGAAAGTGCACAAAATGGCACTACTAAATTCTTAACACTTATTATGGACAGCCTACTTATAGTTAACGAAAATTATAATTAGGTGAATATCTTGCACGCACTAAAACACTTGAATAATAAAAAACCTTAATTTTTTAACACATATTTTATATATATAAAACAAAATTTTCTGAACATTTCAAAAAACTTTTATGTAGTAACAACCACAATTACCTGTAATTTAAGGTTCCATTAAATTTTAATAAAAATGTACCTTAAAAAAGCCTAAAAATTCCAATATTTCACTGCGCGCGAACGAAAGCAAAAAAAGTTAATCTTTAACCGAGTATAACTGTTTAACTAGTAATGTTAGGTGAACAATTTTTGTTGCTTGTGACGCAGAATTTAATTATCTTGAAACCGGTATCAAAAAAAGCCGGTACTTCAAACATTTTTTTTGGAATTAAAAGTGCAACGTGTAGATTGAAGTTTCGAAAATACGTTTCTTGTGGGTATTTTAGCTAAAAAATAATATAAACATATCCAGCAGAGATTTTGCATAAAATCGTTATGAGCGATCTCTATGGCAATGTTTATTTCATAATTAAAAATTTTTGTTGCTATTAAAACAAAACAATTTTTTTTTTTTTAAATCGAGTGTACGTAAAAAGAAAAAATTCCATACATGCTTTGTATTAAACTAAGTCATTGAAATAGATAACAGCTATTTAAATATGAATATGAATTTTGCACATTATTTATTTTTATCCATCCATCAACTTTTAAAATACGCGTCGATAAATAATACGTATGTTGATATAAATATGTACCATTATTTGGTTTAATACTTTTTTTCCAGTTATTGCTATAGACTGATAACTGAATATTTATTCAAGTAAATTCATTCGATGTCAAGCTAATAATACATTAATGTTTGAATTCCTATGGCATCATTTGAAACACATTATTTATTAAAATATCAATTTGTTTTCGGATTTCAAATTATTTGTTTAAATGTGCAGCTTATTGATGTACGAGTATATCGAAATAATAAACATAATACATTTTATTAACATTTTACCAGGTAAAATCTTCATATACTACCCACATAAAATGGAATTTAATTCTAATTCATAAAATTTGAGCATTGAAGAGATAATGAGTTTATATATTTATTTTAACGAATATTGTCCTTTGAAAGTTATAGCTTTGGTATCTTACACATTTTTATTGTTTAAAGTGGTCAAAATATCGAAAACAAAAACAAAAATGTGCAAAAATGTTCATCTGATTTAATCAATTAGGGCATACACACGAAAAAAAAGTTCTTACTACTTTATTTCTAGTAAATTTTACTAGAATTTCAAGTCCCAACAAAATATATCGAGGGCTTATATTCAATACACTCTGTCTACAAAAACACAATTTTTCAGGAGAGCAAAAAAACTGTTTTATTCGCTATTTTTTATAGTATTAATCAAACAAAGTACTACGGTATTAATTAAAAAGCGCAACTAGATCCTACAAATAAAAAAATTTTCAAAATTTTAATTATTCGCGCTTGTAAAGTAGATAGAGGATATTGCAATTCAAATATAATGTAAAGTGCGTGCTCAAACAAGCAGATAGAGCCTATTGCACAATAATAAAAACCAATTTTTTTATGAATTAGTTATTGATGGTTTATTCAAATTTATTAAAAATAGATGATTTTTTTAACAAAAGAAAATTCATTATAGGTGAGGTGCCAGACGAACTTGAATATGAGCTTGGATTTCTCTATCACGTCAGGATCCTGAGCTATCCTTTCTTAAAAGTGCAAAAATCACCGTTTTGAGACCTACTTAAACAAGTTGTAAGATTATTTTTTGTCAACGGATTTGGATAGCAAAAATTATCCTTAACAAGCCGTGTTCATACCATTTTTCAATGAGTTCCCGACTTTCCGAGTTATAAGCTTTTTAAAATGGATAACGCTTAATAACATACGAAGGATTTTATTAGTTTGTCAGTAAAAAAAATTTATTACAAAAATTTCAAGCCCTTGTGGACCACGATCGGATGAAAAATGGCAGCTCCATTCTAGATTTAGTGAATGAACAGAGGAAATATTGTGTTCATAATTTAGTAGGTCTATTAAATAATTCTTTCTATCACATACTGGTCGGCAAGACTTCGAAATTTTTGTAGTAAAATATGTTGATAAAGAAACCATTGTATGTTATAGAGACATCCTTTTTTTAAAGGCTCTTAACTCGGAAAGCCGGGGCCCAATTGAAAAATGTTATGCATACGGCTTGTTGAGGATAATTTTAACTCTCCGATTCTTATGTTAAAAAATAATTTTACTACTTGTCGTTTTTGCTATATAGCTTCAAGTAGGCCTCAAAACAGTGATTTTTCCACTTCTAAGTAAGTAAAGATAACTCAGGATCCTTTCATTATGGAAAAAACCTAGTTCGGATACGTATGTATGTAATAAGGAGATCCTAGTCCACCATAAACTGCTATACAAAAATAGTAGACCACCCTTGCTCCTGGGTACATCTACTTTCTAGTAGCTTGAGGTTCTTCATATAAAAATCTGAGCTCAGATTTCAGTTCTCATATTTTGCATATTTTGCGTCTGGATCCCGCTCTAATGCCCAGATTCTTTTGATGCGTATATACAATTGAGAAGTGACCGTACCAAAGGACCTAAGTACCATTTCGAGGCAAAAGTAGTGTCATAATCTGAAACGGGTGGCATTTTGTTAGAAATTAATAAAATTATTTTCTGTTTTCACTTAAAATATTCTTGATAGCGTGAAATTGATGTCATTATGTTGAAAAAATTATAACAGTCAAATAATAGACTATTAGGCACATTAAAAGTATGACATTACTTTTGCCTCGAAATGGTACCTAGGCCCTTTGGTACGGCCACTCCTCAATTATGTTAATTTTCAAATTACGATAATTCATAAACGATGAACCGCAAAATAAAAAATGCAAAATGAATCACATGCTCTAAGCTGTCTGATTGTGATTGTGCATGATCGGTTAATGCATGAAGTTTAACCGATCACGTCCTAGACAGCCTAGTAATATTGTTGTTATCTGTACCAAATTTCAAGCATCTAGCCTTATCTGTTTGGCCGTAATCGTTATTTAAGCAGACAGACGGTCACATTTCTAAAAGGGCCAATCACGACTCAGCAGTGCCAGCAAGGGTCAACATAAAAGCCTGAAAAACTCAGGAAAATTTATTTTCGGCATTTGGAGCCGATTAATGATCTTGTGTATAACGGCCACCCAATAAATATAATAAAATGAAAAATCCTTCACATTTCATATGTAGATGAAGGATATTAATTATATTAATTATTAATTATAATTGAAAAATTGCACGTTGAAAAACTTTTGTGTTTTTGACCTGTGCGGGAGTTGAACGGAGGACGTTTTGGTTGGTAGTACAACTCTCAATCGCAGTGCCAGTCGTTAGACAGATGCACCATCCTTGCTCGGCTGCGAAGCCGACTTTTGCTAGTTTTGTTTGTGTGTTAATTCGTAAGCCTATATACTATAGCTATTCCATTGGAATTAAATTCAATACCGATTGGTCGGTGGCAAGTATTGCCACCTTATCAGGGCATGTTCTCCCAAATAACTTTAAGAATTTTTAAGTGTGTTACTTAATGACATTTATATATTGAAAATTTATTTTTAATTGAACTTTTAGTCATATATTTGCAAAGATCGATTTTACATATAAATCTGTCAATGCATTTTCTAACACATAATTATGAAAAATTAAGCAACGGATTAAAAACACGGCTATAGTAAAAAAAAAAATGGTTATATGTTTTACTGGCGGAAAGCATGATTTATTCTACTTATAGAAAAAATAAGTAAATATTACTTTATATATTATTTCACTATATTTCATTTGTAAATATTACATACTTTACGGAACCATCAAATAGTTGTACGTATGTTTATTTACGTTTGAAATTTAGTGTTAACTACTTTAATTTTTTTACAACTCGAGTGGAGTAAAAATTATGAGACTCATTTTTCTCCGTGTAATATTCTGATTAAATGTGGTAGTGAATAAAGATATAAGAAATGAGTTTGAAAATAAAAAATTTGTAGTAGGTTGCTATGAGATCATAGTTTTCAAGGGTAAAAATTATTAAGAATATTGTCCATTAGAAATTAAAAAGTTGGCTTGGCACCTCTACCAGAAACAACAAACTTTGAGTTATAAATATTTAGAGGTAAAGGTATCAGATGGACAGCAGTGTAGATTGTAATTTGAAACTTCAATAAAGAAAATACTTTAAAGTAAAATAAAAGTAATATTTTCTATTGGAATAAAGCTTGATACCGGCTTTCAATATAAAACATAGAACAACTATTGGTATTATTAAATTTGATTATAAAAATTACAGATATAAAAACAATGTAGAGAAAAAGGTAGTAAAGTCACAAACAACATCAAGCATTTATTTAAAATCGAAATTCATTGAATTTATTTCAATTGGACCAAATCAAATTTTGTAAAATTCTGTATAAAATTACATTTCGAAAGGACACCACTTGCAATCGATGTGACAATTTTTAATTTGTTTGTTTTTGATTACATATTTTTGAGTTTATTAACTACTGACACCAATTGCAAATAAATTCATGTATCGCCTTTTAGTTACAGTCTGCATACTAAGTGCTATTACATGTTGAATTCTGGCGATATCAATTGATTTCCAATGACATTTGCGCAATGTTTTTCAATTAAGTTTTTTTTTTTTTTTTTTCACTTTCAATTGTCAATTTGTGGAATTGAAATTTTGTGTGCCAATAACTTTGTTGTTTTGTTTTTGTTATTTTTACATGAAATTGCGAATACTCGTGAAATATTTTTTGGTTCAAATTTAATTAGTTTTGATTTTACAATCATAACAGAGGCTACATTTAACTTTAATAAACAAAAGTAACAATATTTCAATTAAAACGTTTAATTAACTGATAAGTAAGATATATTGGGGTGGTTCAGTTTTAAATTTTTACTTTCCGGTTTAACATTTACAATGTGATTTCCTAGGCACAATAAAGATAGCGATACGTCCAACGTAAATTTTGGTAACACGAAAATCGTAGTTTTTAGTTATGATTATTTTTGTATTGTTTTCGTTAAAACAAGAAAACCAAAAACAAAAATTGAATAAATAGTTCGGAAATCTGTAGTCCAAATAAAGGTTTTTCGACTATTAAATTGTTGTTATTGTTCCAAATTGATTAACAGAGATATTCACCATATCAACTTTTAATTTGGATAAAAATGAATACATATGAGTTGTAACTCTAGTAACCAACTATTGTTCTCTTTAAGTTCCATGGGAAAAGTTGGTAAATTAACTTGCCAACTAGCTTTAAAAATATTTTACGGACATTACGTTGGTATTGAAGATTTACAACCACTGATTTTTAAAGAAAAATTAACAAATATCTTTGTAAGTTAAGTTACCAATGCAATTTGTCATTTTTGTCCCATGAATAAGTTATCAACTCAAGTTGTCAAGTTTTGCATGGAGATATCACTAAAATATACTTAGGTTGTAATTTTAAAAATTGCTCCCAGCCTTTCAAATTTCAAGCTAGAGATACCAAAATTTGACACAAGATAGAGTCTAATACGCAGATTTCGAAAATTACTGTCCCGTAAAAAGTTGATAACTTTAGTTACAAACTTTTACGTTGGATGTATCGATATGTGAGCCCTTGATTTTGAAAGTGGTATAAGTCCATTTCGGGGCAAAAGTAATGTCATTCACATTATGTGCTGTAATAATCGGTTTTTTTCCGATACAATTTTTTAAACATAACGCCATTAATTTCACATAATGTGGTAAAGTTTCTGTAAAATAAGAATTCAATATTATTCGTTCTGAACAAAATGCCACCTAATTCATATTATGACATTACTTTTGCTCCGAAATGGACTTATATCACTTTCAAAATCAAGGGCTCATGTATGTGAAAATTTTATATGGATTATTCACTTTCTTTTGCTTCTTGTTCTCGCATCTTTTAAATCTGAAGTTAGTGTGGTAGAAAGTAAAAATAATTAATTTTGAGGTTTACTTTTATCTTCTTTATGTAGGTATGACTCAGTCTGGCTGTCACCTTTTCACGCCTAAGCTGCTGAACCGATTTAGATGAAATTTGGTATGGGGAAAGTTTAAGACTCGCATTCCTAGGATATTTCTAAAATCATTCCTTAAGTTGGGGAAAAGTGGAATTTTGTATGGGGAGCCAATCATTTCGTGTGTTTCTGAAACATTATTTACATTAAGAAACTATTCGACCAAGGGAACAGAAAATTTTGGCAATGCAAAGGTTTCTATGCTACACGAAGGTTTCCGAGGGTCACCCGATGGATTTATAGTCAAGTCGAAGAATATCTAGATTTACTAGAGGGAAAACATCTTTTGTGAACTATCAACAAGCTTTAATTGATAGTTTTTTGGGACATCCGAAGGTTCCCGAAGTTCAGTCAAAGGCTTCATAGTCAAAACGACGAACATCTATGGCGGAATATCTACAAGCCTTAATTGTAAGAAATGATATTAACTTTCCAATGATACATAAAATATTTTTAGTGTGCCACGCCAAAACGTTTAATTAACTTTTTTGAATACATCATCGGAATTATTGTGAATTTTGTGACTAGTTCTACGGAAAAGAAAGTAGCATTTCCACAGAAAAGTAAGCCGGGAGCAAAAAAATTAAATCATCATATCTCTGAAACTATTAAACGTACATTGATGAGATCTGTAGAAAGCACCAAGACACATAATTTATACTGGGGAAAATGGCGGTGCCACGCCCTTACAAAAATCACTACACATTTGATAAAAGAGCACAAAGCACTGAGACAAATAATGTTCACTTGGAAAATAGATAGACTAATAACATTTGGTACATACCGTCGGGTTAAAACTACAACTAGACATCTAAATTTTTCATGTTTTGAGAAAAACGCGTTTTAAGTTTTTTTGAAATTCGTTTTTTGTATGTGATTTTGCAGTTTTCTGATTTTTATTCTTTAAATAAAATTGAATGGGGACTACATTTTAAAAAACCGATTATACTGAGGCATAGAGCCGTTTTTTCTTCATGTTTTTTCTATATACTTAACTCAAAACATCAATGTATGTGGATGTCTAGTGTAGTTTTAACCCGACGATATGTAAAATCGAGACAAATAACATCCTTTGGAAAAATTGGTGTTGGTTATTTGCAAGAATTGCAATTTAAAGTTTTTATGGTGGAAAAAATGTCTCATGCGACACGTCCAATGCGACCCTGATTAAAATCAAATTAAAAAAAAGTATAAATCATTTTTCAGTAAAATCAAAACTATTTTTAAAAGACATTAATGCACAACATTTTAAAATAAGTCACATTGAAATATTTCATCAGGTTTCCCTAAAATCGGCGTTTGAATTGTTGGCCGCGAAAGTCACTTATTTTTTTGTCCCGTGCAAGTGCCTTGGTTTTTTGCAATTATCTTGAAAACGAAAAATCGCCCAAAATCAATCTTAGCACTATTTAAAAGGGCTAATTAAGAGGCATAGTTTAAACTCATTTGTCACAATAAAAATCTGTTTTATTTTGACTTTTTTTTACTTTAATTTAAATTTGTTCGACAATCACGTGCGACACCATGAAAATACCCATATGCCATGCGAAGCGCGCAGGAATTATAAAAAATAAAATTAAAAAAAGCAAAAAAATAATTTTTATTTTTACCATAATATGGATTCTAAAAAGTTCCATTTTTTGTTTTGTTTATGAATATGTTTACATTATTAAAAAATAGTTTTTGTAACCATACAAATCATATCGAAAACTGAAAAGTTTCAGTGCACCATCAGCTAATATTAATAATATGAGCTCACATTACATTAACAGTTTTTATTTTCTAACAACGCAACCTTTTTGAAAGCAAAAAAAAAAAAAAAACAGAAAAAAAAAAAATGCATGCACCCTAATTTATATATTCATATTTATTAAAAAAAAATTTCCCTGAACATGCTGTGATGATATTGATACGAGTATTTATCGAATAGATTTTTTAGTTGACTTTTGATTTGAGGCAATGTTTTTTTAGTTAATTACTTAGTTGAATTCATGTTAAATTAATTAAAACTAAATTCCCGTTTTATGTATTTTTAAACTAAAAGCACGGAGTTTGAAATTGCAATATTTAAAAGAAAACAAAATGTATTTGCTTAATATTTTCATTCAGTTAATGTATTTATGTGTATGAAGATATTTATTTTCAATTTTCCTGTGTTTTGCATTAAAAATTCATATCCTTCGCTTCTTGTCGCAAGTTCCTTAAAAATATTTGGTTAGGGTTATGTTATTCCTACATGTAAAACCTCAGCAACTTATCAAAACAATTTTTTGCTATTGCATTGATTTTCTGTTGAAGACACATATGTCTTCAAATGTGATAAACAAGTTGTCATCGTTTATTCCACATACAAAGATCTCCATATTATTGATTATATGTTTAGGTTAGGAATTTTTGTATGCTGTTTCCTTAGAAGTAAGGATAGCATTTGTTGTTTTTGCTTATGTATACAATGCTCGTACCATGTATTATATGAGATGAAAAAAAAAAAAAAAACCAAACATGTCTGTTTTACATAAAAATATTTTGTCGTTACTTTTGCATTCAAATGTAATATTTATTTTTTATTTATTTTTCATAACATTTCATAGTCTAACATAGAGAAATATGTTTTTTGTATTTACTGAGGCTTGGTTATAATCAACGATGTAGAAAAAGATATCCAATTGTCTTAAAATACTTAGAAAAACAACAAAATTATCGAAAAATTATAAAAGTCGAATAATATATATAGAAAAGCGTCAAAGTTAGAAATTATCTAAATTTATTTTTTAGAGCACATACATATCTAGAATTTAAGTCAAATCTTAATGGAATTTATCAAAGTATGGTTTTTAGTTGTACATACAATTTCCAGCTTCTAAAAAAACCACAAAGGTCATAAAAATTCTTTTTTTTTGCTACTAAAGAGTGTGTCGACGAAAACGTATACACACTCAGCCATAATTTATCCTGTGTCCAACGAAAATTTTTTTTTTGAATCACGTTAGCTTTTAAAAATATATAAGATATTAAATTTATTCAAATTATTCATTTTCAATTGTTATTTCTTTCAAAATGAACAGCGAAATAAAAGTACGTGAAAAAATAATTACAACTTTTCAAAAAAATCCATTGTGGACTTTCAAAAAAATAGCAACAGATCTCAAGATTCATCGTCCCACAGTTTCAAAAGCCATTTAACAGCATAAAGAAGACATAAAAGTTGCATGAAAAACTGGATCAGGAAGAAAAAAAGGTCCAATAAATACACTACTCAAAATGACCCACTTGTAAGTGTCTTAGGGTTAAAATTTTCTACAAAAATATTCCACGTAATATCCTGCATAAGTTTACTGAACACATAATACACCTCAAATGTAAGGATCATATAGTTAAATTCATCGATTTAACACAAGAATGCGCTATTTTTGTTTTTTTCATGTACAGTGGATTAAAAAACTTCAAAAATCGATTAAAAAAAAATCTGACGTGCTGGAGAAAAACGACGAGACAAGGGTATTTTTTTTTAACGCCTACTTTAAGAATTTTTTTGGATTTTCTCATGGGTTTTACAAAAAGTTTTAATTGTCGTACAGTTTATTACAAAAAAACGAAAAAAATAGGGAAAAACGCATTTTGGTAACTTGTATACAACTTTTGCATTTTTCCATCGATTTTTTTAAGTATTATCTTATTTTTTTCACAAATATATAGTCTACGATACAAAAAAAAAAAATTATAAAAAAGTTATTTCTTCTTGTATAAATCTGCAGTTGATTTTGATTTTTGGTTAATTTTTTCGAAAAAAAACAATGTTTTTTTTTAGAAATCAATTTATTTCGCCGAAACTAACAAAGCAACCAAAAGGTGATGCACATATCATTTGTAGGTAATTTAATTACCCTTAAAATGACATATAATACATTTGAATACAAACATTAGTTCTTGAGATATTTGTATTTAAATGGAACTATCATTTTTTTTTTGGTCCGAAAACCGAAAATGACCGATATCTCGAAAACGACACGAAATAAAAAAAAAAAATGCGATTTTCGGAATCAACAGCTCATTTTACATATGAAATGGATAGTGGCATACACTGGGAGAATTTGGCTGTTGCTTAGTGATATTGGTAAGGCAAAAGATGTCGAACAAATCTTTCGAAGCACTCCGAACACTTCTGTCAGAAAAGCAGCTCGTGTAGTTAAATGCTCTGATTCTTTTGTGTGCAGAACCAAAGCTAATGCTGGGTTGAAGTCGTATAAAGTTCAGAAAGTTTCAGATCGTTAAGAATTTAGAAGAGAAAAAAAAAAACGAGCTAATAAATTGAGGTCTAATTTTATAAAAAATGTACGTGCTGTGTGATGGATGATGAAACCTATGTTCTGGCAAACTTTTCACAACTTCCGGGTCAAGATTTTTATGTAGCTGATGGACGAAGTAATATTCAGGAACAAAACCGGACAAAAAAGCACACAAAATTCCCTAAGAAGTTTCTTGTGTGGCAAGCCATTTGCAGTTGTGGCAAAAGAAGCCAAGCATTTGTGACATCAGGAACAATAAATACGGAAATGTATATTAAGGATTGTCTTCAAGTGCCTTTCCTAAAACAACACAGAGTGCCTACATATTTCTGGCCCGATTTAGCATCATGACACTATGGATAAAATGCCCTTGAGTGGAATCCAAATAATAATGTAAATTTTGTACCACGGGAGGCAAGCCCACCCAACTGTCTAGAACTCCGGCGTGTGGAGAGATATTGGCGCTTGTGAAAAGGGAATTGAAGAACACAAGAAAGTTATTCCAGGACATGTCTGACTTCAAGCGTAAATGGACCGGCTCCTCCAAAAAGGTAACGGAAACAACTATAAAATCGTTAATGACAGGATTCCCGGAAAAGATGTATAGAACTTATAAATTCCGATTAATATTCCAATATTTTAATGTTTAATGAATTTCTTTAATATATTAATAAATTCACTATCTTTAGGAATTTTTAAATTGAACTGTTTAAGTTTTATATAACTTTAGGCGTGTATAAGTTTTTTTCGACACACTTTTTATGTATGTATGTATGTATTCTCCTTTAACTCCTAGGAGGAGCATAGGGCCGACACTTTTTATGTGCCTACTTGTAACGATATTCAGATGAAAAATATTATTTCTCAGTCTTAAAATGTTGCTACAAAACAAAACATCTACTATGCACTCAAATTCCACCCATTAAAAGTTTGATTCCAGGTTCGAACATAATAATGAAATTTTTATATTTCTTAATTTTTTAAGTAGCTAAGTATTTCTTTCTTTACTCTTTAATTTTCTGGAAGTTTTTTTTTGAAACTATGTATTTCGAAATTACCGCTAGACTTATTTCCCCCACTATCATTTTTGAATCCGCTTTTTTTGTGATGAATCTCTTTGAGGCTTCTATTTTTAACAGCATACAAAAGCTGAAATAAGAAAACATTCTAAAGTGTCTGAACTTCTATAAAATGATAAGAAATTAGTGGTATTTTTTCCTTCCCAACATTTTCCTCGAATATACTATTCCTTTTTTCTTACCCTTAAGGGCGTTCTAAGAAAAAATTTGTATTTCCAGGTAAATTTTATTTGGCAAACCTCCATAGGTTTAGGTTTAGGTTTAAGTGGCGGCAAATTAGCCACACATAGACCAAAAAGGTCCATAGTGATACTACATCATCCCGGACGTTGAGTCACGTAGATGTAATTAATTATTTAGATGTAATAATGGGGTTTCAGCCCTCTTCAGGCTTAAGCGTGAAAGCTTTAGAAGCTATTGCGAAGTTTTTGATAACCAATAAGACAGTGTCCAGTGATGGCTCCTACAACAGTTCTACATGTTTTACGAGATAAAGAGAGAAGGTAGTCGGTTTTATCTTGACAGAAAGTTGGCAAAAAATTTTTGGTTATTTTGCTAGTATTTGAGTTGATCCATTTTAGGTTAGCCTCACAGTAAAGCGATTTCTGATGTATAACATTGTGGTGCTGTAAGGGAAGTGTTACGCTTAACGGTTCACCATCGAGTAGCACACCTGCTTTTGCCTGTTCATCAGCAATTTCGTTGCCCTCTATACCTTGGTGACCAGGTACCCAGTACAGGCATGTTTCAAACCTACTGCTGAGGGTTTGAAGTAGATTGTAGCATCGTAGTACTAACTTGGATTTAATTATATAGTTTGTAAGGGACTTAAGGGCAGCTTGGCTGTCAACATAAAAATTTAAGCGCTCGACGCCACTGCTCACCATTACATTTTCCGCCGCCATACTAATCGCCTCCAACTCAGCTTGAAAGATGCTACAGTATTGTGGCAATTTATACTTTAATGTTGTATTATAGGTGGGAATGAAAACCCCTGCCCCCACTCCTGCTTCTTGTTTAGAGCCGTCTGTGTAAATATTAATAGAATTCGATGTGTCTGAAGCTCGGTTAACCCCAGAATTTCTCGATTCTATGTTAACAGAGAACTTCCTATCAAGATGCAGTGTTGGTTTACAATAGTCAGTCGACTTTTTACAGACAGAGCTTAGTTTGCTGTGTCCGAATTCTCTGAAGCTGAAACCCTCAACTTCTTTCAGTCGGAGCGCAGTTTTAAAGACTACTCATTTCGCATGTAAGTCAATAGGAAGCATGTTAAGTATTACATTTAATGATTCTGCTGATGTAGTTTTTAGAGCACCCGTTATGCTCAAGCACATAAGTCGTTGAATTCTTTCTAATGGTTTTAAGAGAGATTTATTTTCGAGTGCATTCCACCATAAATAAGTTAAAAAAATATTAAGGAGAAAAAATTGTGGGAGTAGGGGAAAATTTGTTTGCTCTGCCGTTCACAAGAAAATTGTTTTTTCCATTTTACCTACTTTACTTTAAATTATAAGATTAAAAAAGAAAAAAATTTACGCCATCGTTTGCCCATTATCAAATTATTCTGAAAATTGGTCAAATACACAAAAATTTTGAATAAAATCGGCAAATTATTTTTTCAGAATTTTTTGAAGTATTTTAAAATTTTTCAAAAATTGTTAAAAAAAAAAAATTCACACGCATTCTGTAGACAATTCCAAACATTTTTTGTACTTTTTTCGTAAGACGCATGTTTGTAACTATCTCTGACCCACAAAAAAAATTATAGGGAAAAGAGTAAAAAAATATAAGAACAAGAAATATTTTTTTTTTTTGGGGTTCAACATTTTTAGCATAAGCAATTTTCTCCATAAATTTTTTTGTGTAATTTAATTCTCTACAAAATTTTCATATGAGTTATATCGAAATATTTCCCCGTTCGCTAGATATAATAAAAAAACTGTAGAGGGTGCACTCCCGTCCTCCCCCTCTTCGATTTGTACCCAATAATTTAATAGCACTATGCAATTTTTTCTTCTTAAATGACACACTGATCGATTTCTGTTATAAGTTCCAGTAAACGTCTAAAATCCTTTCCGTATATGACATAATCAATAGGCTATGATAAAAAAGTTTACTAATATCATTAAAATTTGGAGATGCAAAAGCAAAACGTTATCTCATTTGGTGGGTAATGTGGCATAAGTATTTTCGCACACAACAACTGTTATCAAGAGTGGCAGGGTGTCTGCCGTAAACCCTTTCCCTCGCAGCGTTTACTACGTGCTTTTTCATTTATTGTTCCGCATTCTGTGCTTTATTTGTTTGACTTTTTTATCGTAATTGTTTAAAAATTTTAATTAAAAATTTGTAATTTTTAATATTATGATTAAACTTTTCCAATCTAGATTTCACTTCAAATTTATTGTTATGATTTTTATATTGTTTTTTTATGGGGTCTCTTTTATTTTCTTCCTTGAGTGATTACCTTCTTCATCTACTTTAATTTAGTACCCACCGACCGACATTGTAACTTGAAAATATTTTTTGAAAGTTTTATCCTTCATATAATTTTATTACGATTGTTGTTATGGCTTCTGTTGTACAAACGACATTATTGCAGTCCAGGTGGTGTTCTGGAATGTTTCCACATTGTTGAGAGAAATGATGATGGCTGGGTTACATTTTATTGATTTCCAGGTTTTCTTTTCGCTACTTTGCCAAACATAAAATGACTAAATGGTGGGTGGTAATAAAACGCGGTTCTACCTTCAGTGTTCTTTGTGCTGTGCTTTTTTCTTTCTTTTAAGTTCTAAGGCTTAATAATTTGAGAACAAAAGACTCTTTCAACAAGTTAGCTACATAAATAACTTGCTTAATGTACTTAAGTAAATATGGGAAGTGTTTTACGTTTTGGCATATTAAAGTTTGAAAGTGGCTCTTTCATCAAAGGCATAAGAATATTTGCTTAAAGATAACTAAACTTTCATTTTTAAACAAGTGAAGATTAACTTTAATTGAAACTTTATATCCCAGAAAGTAAAACAAATGAGCAAATTTTGATAATTTGAGTGTGACGCAAGGATGTGGGAGGGTCACAAAGTTGCAAAAAAACGCCACCTGTACATTCTCGAGCGCTGTCAATTTTTTTTTTATGTATTTTGAAGGAAATAATTCAAGGATAACGGAAATAATATAATCTTCCCATTTCCACGAACCGCAATAAAAAAAATCGTCAAAAAGTTCAGCACGCAGAAAATGTACATTTTTTTTTTCATAAATCTCTTACAATATGTTTAAGTTTAAATAACGACATGTTAGAAACTAAATAGCTCTACCTCCTAAAACTAATAGTAAGTTTTATTTGGTTTATTTACTGAAGATTTGTATACTTAAAAGTTATAATTTTTTAAATATAAATACGACATCCGGATCATCAAACAAAATCCGAAATTTTATTTTTAAAATTTTCAAATTTTGCACACTGTGTAACAAACCTTAACATTTTTATGGAGTTGCAACGGCTTGATCATTTAAAGGGTATGTGCTGTTATCAGCTACCCCGTTCACACTGTATTTTGGAGTACAATGAGTTTTTTTTGCAACGACTTTTCCGTATTCATGCAACGCTCCAATTTTCCAAAACTAATAATAGCAAAACTATTTAATGTAGGGCAATAAAATTCGACATTCAAAATAGTATTGGTAGCATCTAGCCATTTGTTCAAAATGATCATGATCGGATCAAAGACATGCCCACCTCCCATATAGCCCAAACTTTGAAATCGCTATAACTTTGGGAATTTTTCAAGTATAACAATAATATCTGATTTGATAACTGCTATTCTTCGAAAATGAGCATTATCAGTCCAATGACTCGCCCACCTCCCATATAGCCTAAAATTTGAAATCGACATAACTTCGGAATTATTTCGAGTAAAACAACTATGTTTGATATCTGAGATTAAATAAGTAGCATTAAGCTCTAAATTGAAAATGGGCGTGAGCGGATCAAAGACAAGCAAACTTTCCATATGGTCCGAAAAAAAATTTCATTCAGTCAGATAAAGAAAACGCCTCCAAATAATCGTCAGATTAAGGATTGGCACAACCAGGACATCAAACTGAACCGTCTGTATAAAAATTTGAGTAAATCCAAATGGCGTTTTTTTTTTTTACATTTTCGAAAGGTCGCCACGACCTTACGTCACCTCCGAATCGTCAGTCTTTTGAATGAGAGCTGCGTTTGCAATCACTTAATGCATTTTTTATCCGTCAGTATAGCCTCCACCACCATCCAAATCGTCAGATTAATATACCTCCGTTGTCAGAGACATACGGCGCATATATATGTACTATCAATATCTGCTGCGTTCGAGTAAATCCATGTTGCTGTTTGTTTTTGCATTTATGAAAGCCTGTATGACCTGTTTTTTTTTTGCCAAATAATTTTGAGAATCCAAGAGGTCTCCAAGACGCTCGAGTAAATCGACATTTAGCGTCGTGGGCTCCCCTACTTAAATGGAATATTATGAAAGTTTACTCTAAAAAATGTATTTTGTCAATAAAATTCAATTACTGATTTCTAATAAATCGATGATTTCTGATCAAAATTATATTTTTTTTGTTATGATTACATCAATCATTTCATCATACGGATTGTTTATGTTAATGTCATTTTCTGCGAGTTGTCTTAAAAAAAAAAAATAATTTTAAAATATATCTTTAAATATCAAAGAAATCTATAGTTTAAAATTGCTTAAAATCTACATTTATTCAAATCGTATTTTGGGTAATGTACCTTATAACGACAAATACAATTAAGATCATTGATTTATAAGAAGTTAAGAAGCGAATTTTAATGAAAAATTTATCTTATCTAAAAAAAGTTTTCATTTGAATTTTTTGTATTGGGTAATAAAGTACCAATCCAGAAAAATAGTTCCTGAATTCATCTCACCTGAATTAGACACGTCTGAACAACTCGAGTTGTCTGAACCAAGTGATTTGACACTTAAATTATAGATTTTTGAAAAGTGGAGTTGATTGAGTTGTGCTGTGAAGGGTTCAATTAAGACCATATTACAATTTAAATAGTTACGATTATTGTGACTTAAAGATTCAAAGATGAACTTGAAATTACTATAGGAATTCATCATTTTTGAGAAATTAAACTGGAAATTGGCCACGAATTAATGGATACTAGAATCGCCCAGTGGCAAAAATTTTACCACAAATGTATTAAATAATTTTGAACTTTTTGTACAGCTTTAATAATCTCTGGTACAAAAAAACATAAAGTCAGTGTCAGTCAGCTTTTTATCTTTTCTTTGTGCTGTATCTTCTTTTCAGCTTTGTGTGACCGCGTATTTTGTCGTTGTTAATATTGAAAAATTTGTATTTAATTTTACCTGGCTTAATAAAAAAATATTAAAATAATTTTAACTTTGTGCACATTTATACACAAATACCTTTCTAATGGAGCATAATTCAAAGTCGTGCTCCAGTTCTAACATATTAAAAAAGGTAGGACAAATTTTTGTTTTGCGTATTAATATATAGATTCGATAACTTTAATTAGAGCCAACGGTAGTATTTAAAAATGGGATACAAAATCGTTAGCTAACACAATATTTATTAAAAGTGTAATAGATCACTTATGAAGCTATACGATACAATTGTTTCTTGTTCGTTTTTGTTTGGTTGGAAAGCCTCCCCTCCCTTGCCACAGATGTCTTTTATGAAGAATTCCTAAAAGGCGAGATAATAAGGCAGAAAAGTGCACTAGTGAAATAAAGTAGCAATTATACCAGAAAATCATCCTGTATGTGGACAAACGGAGTGATATATGCTCCCTTCTCGAGAATAAACTCTCTCTCTCGAGGGAGCATTTGCAATCAGGAATATTTTATGAATGGAAATTGATTTGACAACAAGGAAACTTTTTTTTTTCAATATCGTTAGAATTTTTTCCAATTTTCGAAAAGTAGGTTCCCAGTGTGCCAAACGGACTCGTTTCGGATCCGTAACGGGTTCATATTTTCGTTCTTTTTATCCGTTACGGAATCCGTTACGTATCCGTTACTGATCCGTTTGCGGGAATCGTTTTTTCTTCTTTTATGGATCCGTTTCGAACCTGTAACGTACATCAAAAACGAATTCAAAACGGATTCGCTTTTAATAATGTTAATGCTGCTTATAAAAAAAAAGAAAAAAGGGTGAAGCGCTTATTTTTAATTAAAAAAAAAACAAAATAACATAAAAAAAAAACTACTAGCCCGGCCGGGAGTCGAACCCACGCTCCCGGGGTATTACTTTTTCATACACGAGACGTTAGACAACTAGGCTATTGACCGATATGATGTTGACTTATCTGATGTAGACTTATTTGATGTTGAGATTTAAAGTTTGTATATTAAACAAATTTCTGTTGTTTTTTTATAAGTATTCTGTGTTGTTTTTCTTCCCTTCTTTTGATAAAAAATGTTATATACATACTCAAATTTGGAATCAAAAACATTTTTTCAAACAGAGTTTGAAAAGTTTACACAAAAATCATACGCAATAAAATAAAAAGAAAAAAAAAAAAAACAAATCAAAAATATCCGTTTTGAGTTCGTATTTGAAGTATTTACGGAATCGAAACGGATTTGCCCAGGTTCGAATCCTACCAGGAGTGGATTTTTACCCTTTATTTTTCTTACTTTTTTTTCTTTTTATTATTTTTTAATTGCTAATAGGCGCATCAAAACGGTTTTTTTCTGTAAATATACAGCATTAACATATTTAAAAGCAAATCCGTTTTGAGTTCGTTTTACCATAAGTTTCGGATTAGAAACGGGCCCGCACTGCGGAATTTAATTTTTTTTTATTCGCTAATAAGCGCTTCAAAATGTTTTTTTTTTTATCTCAACAAAGCGTTTTGAATTCGTTTTTGATGTACGTTACGGGTTCGAAATTGATCCGTTACCGCGGATTACGTTTTTTATACCTTTATGAACTCGTAATGGATTCGAAACGGATCCTCATCCGTTTTTGTGCACATTGGGTTCAAATATATTTGTGTGCTTTGCTTTTTTTATTAAAAACGCGTGAAGAATTGAAAAGTTGTTTTAGAATAAACGGTATAAATTGAAAACGCTTGGATAGATATTGAAAATATTGGTGTCATATGAAAGCTAAGCTATAAAATTGTCGTATAAAGGTTTTAAAATTCTCAGAAATAATCTATGCACGATTCAAATTCACAAGTAAAAATTGGTGAATAAATTTTTCCAATGAACTTTTTTTTTTTTTTTTTGAGAAACCATATTGGTTCCAGTTATAGGAGAATCATTCCTAACTATGCATGTTTCTTGCACCTCCAAGTCCGATGTGCATGCTGCCGAGGCAGGTGGATTAACCACACTCTGGTGGGTACCACTTGGAGAGTTATTTTCCATCGTTTTTCGATCCATGCTTCATTAGTATAATCTTCTCGGCAACGCCCCACGCAGTAAGTTATAAGCTTAAAGCTGGATCCGGCAAGCGCTGCAAATATAGTGGCCAAATTCACTTTTAATTTCAGCCGCCCACTCTGGGTTAGACGCTTCAGGATTTTGACAAGATGCTTATTTTAAGGCGGCATCGACTCGCCTTGTCAGTGCCAGTTACGGGCATTGTGGGTTTTCTTTCAAGGCGCAACGCTGTCCAACGCTACACCCTTCCACACCCTGGCTGGTAACCCGCTTTTAGTCGCCTCTTACGACAGGCATGCTTACCTCGGGCATATTCTGACACCTTACCCGCAGGGGGGAACTTAAAAATACTCCCTAATTATTGCCGATAACTGTATTATTCCAGTGAAATTTGACCTTCCAGAACTTTGAAATTGAAATTTGTAGTGCGAGAATAATTTCTCAAGAATATTTATTTACGATAAAGCCATATATGTTTGAATATTTGTTTATTGTGTTCCTTCCTATCCATGTGTGTAAGTACTTTTAGGAACGTGCCATTTGAATTTAAAAAGGAATTGTTTTCAACAATATTTTTATCATTTCTTTATTAACTCATTTGAACATGTAGAAATTTTGAAAAAAAGTAGGAATTGCAAAAAAATTTTACCTAATGAATAATGCTTTGCTTACGTTAAGTACATAGTAGTTACTTAGTATTTATCTAAGTGAACAGGAGCAATTCAGAGACATTAAACTTTGTAATACAAACAAGAAAATTCAAAAAATTTGAAGAATCAGAAACAATTGCAAAACAAAAGTTCTATTACTATTGTGAAATCTCTGCTTCACACCCACCCCCGCGCCCCGTCATTTCCTTGTATTCTGTCATTGTGTTGCTTAATAAATTTGCGCATACATTGAGTGACTGTAGCAATAAACAACGACGACCGACGACGATGAGAACGAGAATTTAAATGGGCCACAATCTTTAGAAATTATTAAGAAAAGAAAAAGTTTTCTTTTGTCTACATCCTCGTCTACATCTGCTCGATTTGATGAAAAGTTATTCATTATGAATTTATTATTTAAATTCGCTTTTATTTACGTTTATTTGTTTTTGTTGTTTTTGTGCTCGTATGTTTGTTCAGTGCTCGAAATCATTTAGCCTCCTTAGATTTTTCTTCAAAATATATGAGAAGATTCTTGTGTGACGGAATTATTTGTTGTAGGTAAATTGGTCGTGATACAATTTCATTCAGCGCCATTTGTAGTCATTTGAATGGGAATTTCTTTTTAAATGATTTGCATTTCATGGGATAATAAAGTGGCTATTTTTTTTTTTTTGTGTTTGTTGTCATTCGATTTTTATAGCGTTTATTGTTAATGACAATTCATTTTATGCTTCATTTTGCATTACTAAATGACTTAACAATTCGCTGTGCAACAGGTTGAGTCTATATATTCTGGGAAAAGAAAGTTGAATATGAAAATTGTCTACTTAAATTTTTTCTTAAAAATGTTCAGTCAAAATTTAAAAACTGCTAAAGAATATCTGCGAAAAATCACCCACGGTACCATTATATGAAATTTTTAAATTTGCTATACTTCCGTAGGACCAAAATCCTTTTGCGGAGTGAATAATAGCTTCGAAAACAAATCAACTCGCAGAAAGCAGCCTGTTCCACTGGTGTGGAAGTTAAGAATGTGTGCCATAGGAAAAAAATAATCAATCTGGGGTAGGAGCTATTGTTAACATTTTCAGAACAGAATATATTGGGGATTATCGTGAATCGAAATTCCCGGGGAATTTTCTTAAACTGAAATAGAGAATGCACAGCAGTCTGCGAAAATTCCCCGGGAATCTTGATTCACGATAACCCCCATTATCTTTTTGGGAGATATTTTTCCAAAAGCTATAAAAGTTTCGACCGGATTTTAAGGAATATTTGTGAAACAGGGTATATCATCATGACCGATTATTCAGTATTGTACATAGTACTGGTGTGCAAGATTAATAATGTGGAAGGATTTTGGCCTAGTTTTATTTGTTGTTAAAATAGAGGGTGTTGAAGTTGGTGGTTTTTGTGATATTCACAAAAAGGTTGTTTTTTCAAAAATTCATAGCTTATATCAAATATTGTAAATTGATAATGGTAAGCAACTTATCTTATTCATTTTTAAATGTTCTTTTTATAAAAAAAAATTTTTTTTTCACCGAAATATTTTAAATTTAAAAATACTTTGAGAATTTTTTTTTTTAAAAAACCCATTTTTTTAAGAGTTCTTTGAATTAAAACTCAATCCATAAGCTTTAAAATGGTATATGACTTAAGATTGGTCGGAGTTTCGGTCGTTGAATGAGAGTTTTTAGCTGAAGAACGCCCGCGGTAGGCCAACTCCCCTTTTTACTAATGACAAAGGCATCTTACGAAAAAAGTGTTCTGGGCATGAAATGCTTAGAATCGTTCAAGGAATGTGAGTGCATTTTTTTTGAATTTTAAAGAATTTAATTTTAATTTAAAGTACCTACTTTTAAGAAAAATTTAAAAGGGTTTTTTAAAAAAAATGCAAAAGTATTTAAATTAAAAAAAATTCTTTTGACTTAGACAAAATCTTTCCACATTATTGATTATGCACACCGAAACTTCAAATATCTTGGTAAGTTTTCCCGTAAAAAATATTTCCACACACAGTCAGCCAGGCAGATAGACGGACATGGCTATATCGACTCAGGAGGTGACGCTGATCAAGGTTACTTATACTTTTCCGTAACTGCCATGCCTCCTTCTCTGCATTACAAACGGAAGGACAAAGTGAATATACTCTTGGGGTAGGGTATAAAAACAAACCTGTTGTTGGTGAGATATATACAGTTACACAGTGCGACAAAATGGAAAAAAATGTTTGCCCCTGGGGTCTCATAAAGTTTTTCTGATAGGTTATGAAAAATAAAAATACACGTATTTCACCGAATGTATGTATCAGTGATTTTTTCCATTTTATGGCTCCTCAAAGCTTAAAATTCGCGTTTTATATGAAATTTTGAGATTTTATGAAAAAACCATCTTATTATGAAATGGTGCTCATGTCCTTACCTTTAATTTAAGATATAGCACTTGAGAAATCGCATGGTAGTTTTCGTTTTATAAGCAAAACCATTTTCAATGTATTTTTTTTTCATATATTTCGGAAAATAAAAAAAAAAAATTATCACAAAGTCTTCTAATATTGAAATAACAAAATTTTTACAGTTTTGCTTATAAAACAAAAACTATCATGCGGAATCTCAAGTGCTATACCTTAAATTAAAGGTAAGGACACGAGCAACATTTCATAATAAGATGGTTTTTTCATAAAATCTCAAAATTTCATATAAAACGCGAATTTTAAGCTTTGGGGAGCCATAAAATGGACAAAATCACTGATATATATATTCGGTGAAATACGTGTATTTTTATTTTTCATAACCTATCAGAAAAACTTTATGAGACCCCAGGGGCATTTTTTGTGTTGCACTGTGTTATTATACCCTACAAACATATTATAAGACCTATGAACGTCACTTACATCCATGTGTAACAACATTTGTGTAGCGAGAAATTGTGTTTGTGTAAGTGAATGTGCACGACATTACCCCAATGGTCGTTTTAAAGGTCAACTTCGATAACTCGGTGAAGCCCAAAATTTTTTTCGAAAACGAAATACTTCTTTTCTTTGGCAGGATATTTCGTTTCAGAAAACACTTACCTGGTATATTTTCCCGGAAGGAAAATTATTTTTCTGATCCGATAAAAAAAC